>VZQC01013854.1:0-133049 GCA_009823505.1 Rhizomys pruinosus
TTTTGGTCTTTTTGAGACAGGGTCTCCCTGTAGACTCAATTGGCCTGGAACTTGCTATGTAGACCAGGCTGGCCTAGAACTCACAGAGCTCTGCCTGCCTCTCCCGAGTGCTGGGACTACAGGCATTTGGCACCACGTCTAGCTCTGGCTAACTCTTTAATTTTATTTTGAGACAGGGTCTCACTTTGTAGCCCACACTGGGCTGGAGCTTTCTGTCTTCCTGACCCAGCTTCCTGCATGTTGAAATTATAGCCATGTACCAAAATGCCTGATTCAGATTTTCTTTTAGAAAAACTAGGCATGGTGGTGTCTATGATCTCAGGAAAAGGAGGAGGAAGAGGAGGAGGAGGAGGAGAAGGAAGAGGAGAAGGAGGAGGAGGAGGAGGAGGAGGAGGAGGAGGAGGAGGAGGAGGAGGAGAAGCAGTAGTTCAAGGCCAGCCTGGGTTACATGACCCCCTATCTCAGAACAAACTAAGAAACAAAAACCTGACTTAGTTGTAGAGCTTTACTCTGTGGATGGCTGAGGAGATAGTTGGCCAGCGTACAATACCTCCAGACTGGGGTATGGTTTAGTAGCACTTGTCTAGCATGGACAAGGCCCTGGGTTCCATCCCCAGCAGCACAGATGGAAGGATGGAAGATAGATGATAGATAGACAGACAGACAGACAGATAGATAGATAGATAGATAGATAGATAGATAGATAAAAAGTCACTAGCCTGAGTCCATCTACTGCTGCCCACCCCCTGCCCACAGGCAGAAGCTGCATGAGGCAGATCTGGAGCTGCAGAGGAAACGAGAATATATTGAGGAGCTGGAGCCGCCCACTGACAGCAACAGTAAGTGGCAACAGCAGCCAGGGCTAGGGGGAGCCCAGAGGGCAACATGGAACTCAGGGACCAGTGTTTTTTCTCCAGCAGCCCGGCGGATTGAGGAGCTACAGGACAGCCTGCAGAAGAAAGATGCAGACCTGCGGGCCATGGAGGAGCGCTACCGCCGCTATGTGGACAAGGCACGAATGGTGAGGATGCCAGGAGGACCCCCTGTCCTCCTGCCGGAGGAGGAGGCCCCACTGCCTGTTCTTCCCCTCAGTTCCTGCCTCCTGCAAGTTTGCATGTCTTTGCCCCTCCACTTATGCCTGTCATCTCCACTGTGTCGTAGACTCTGCAAACTGCGTTGATGCCTTGAGCTGTTACACGTTGCACTCCAGTGTGTCAAAGGGGTTGGGGGCACAGTTCGGTGGTAGAGCCCCTACATAAAATCTGTCAGTAAGAGGCTTGGTGTGTTGTTTACTCCTAGAATGCTTGCTTAGGCCAGAGGCCCTGGGTTGACTCTCTAGCACTGCAAAAAATAGTGCTTTAATCCCAGCACTCAGGAGGCAGAGGCAGGAGAGGCTGTTTGAGTTTGAGCCAGCCTAGGCAACTTAAGGAGATATGGTTTCAAAGTAAAAATTGGGGCTAGAGAGATGGCTCAGCAGTTAAGAGCACTGGTTGCTCTTGTGGAGGACCCAGGTTCTGTTTCCAGCACGCACATGATAGTTAACAACTATCAGTAACTCCAGTTCCAGGGACTCTGGCACCCTCTTCTGACCTCCATGGGCATTGCACAATTGCACAACACAGGTGTACTTACATACAGGCAGGTAATACACTCAGACACTAAAATAAAAATAATAAAACATTTAAAAATCAAAGTAAAAAATATCTCAAGGCCAGCCTGGTCTATGTAGTGAGACCCTGTCTTAAAAAAAAAAAAAAGCCAGGGGGCTGGAGAGATGGCCTAGCTAAAACAAATTTTTTTTTTTTTTTTTTATGAGTACAAGCATCCTTTCATGTAAAACCAATTTGAAGGAGTTGTGCCCAAACCCACAAAGCTCATTGGGTCCCACCAATCCAGCAGGGGGGGGGGCTTGTATGTTCAATTCAAGTTGATTCAAATGAGTGTCCAGAACTAATAATGCTGATATTATCACCATTCACCTCAATCGCAGCCTTACATTCTATCATGCCCCTCTTCTGCAGATTGTTTTCCCTAGGCTTAGAAAGGGGGCACAGGTGGTCGAGAACAATAGACAGTCTACTTTCTCTGGAGTTGTTGTCTTGGACTCTGAGTCAGTTTCTGTGCTGTTTCCTTTCATGGGCTGACGTTGTGTCCAGGAATAACTTTCAATCCTACTAATGAGTCACAAGCAATTAGATTCATAGGTATTTAAACAGTACTAATTGTTATGGTAGGTTACTTTGGGTTATAGACCACAGATGTTTGGTTTATGGTATGTTAATTATGAATTACATTTTTTTTTCCTGTTAAATATGACAGAAGGTCTTACTGTGGCTTATAACATGCTCCTAACCTTAGAGGATGTAAGCTTTGGCATCAGCCATGGGTTATTCCTCCAAGGAGAGAGGCTAATAGCCAATTGATTTGGGATATACAGGCATATGGCTGGCCCTGCTGCACAAGTGATTTCCAGGAGGTGAGGTGTAAGCTGGTGCTGATAGAGGAGACTTGCTTTGAACTCAAGGAGACCTATATTTGCTTATTGGTTTAGTAGCCTTTTGGTAACGCTCTCTGTATTCCAGAGACCATCTGTACACTTTGCAAGTGTGGTCTCACTACAACCTTCCCATGCTTACAACAGGTCTTCGCACAGCAGGGCCTTCTAGTCTCTCTTCTTGCAGGAATCCCAGTTTGGAGGCAAAGGAGCCTTGACTTTTGTGGGGGCTGGATCCCCTGGCCAACATCTCCTTGGTAGGGTAATCCATTGCTGATGTTCAGAGAATCCTGTATTAGTATATGTTGCTTAAGTGCATAGCTTGAGAAGGATACTGTTTAGTATTGTATTTGCTTCTGAATAGAGAATTAATCCTTTCACAGTTCCTATGTCTATTAGCGAATTAAAGAAGGCAGTTTTACCGGTTTTATAAGAGATTACCTCTATAACAGTTGCGTCCAATTTACAGTTGGAAAACGACGTCAATTATGCAATGCATATTTCTCTTGTTCTATGTGGGGGGGCGGTAAGAAAGTCTATCATATTAAAACCTTTGCTGTTTAAATACTTTATAATCTAATTTGCTTGTGCTTCAAATTAGTAGGATTGAAAGGTTATTTCCTGACACTAAACTCTTCAGTCCCATTGAAAGGTAAAAGCCAGAATTGACCAGAGCCAAGACGACAGGTCCAGAGAAAGTAGATTGTTTTGCTTCTCGTCAACCTGTGCCCCTTTTCTAAGCCTAAGGGACAATCTGCAGAAGAGGGGGTGTGGTATAATGTAAGGGCTGCAATTGGGGTGAATGGTGAGACGTACAGCAATATAGTCTGGACACTCATTTGATCAAACTTGATTGAACATACAGCAGCCCCCCCCCCGCTCTGCTGGATGGTGGGACCCTGGGCTGTGTGGGTTTGGGGAACAACTGCTTGCAAAATTGGTTTTACATGAAGGATTGCTTGTACTCATAAATTATCATTATTGTTAAAAAAATGAAAAAAACTGAAAGATACAGGACAATTATGGCAGAATGCATTATCTTGGATGGGGTGGGGTGGAGTGGGGGGAAGGGAAAGGGAAATGGGCCTGAACTGAATTGGAAATGAATGTATGAAAATACACAAAGCATCAATAAAAAAATGAAAAATTTAAGGGCTGGAGAGATAGCCTAGCGTTAAGAGGCCGACCACTTCTTACAGAGGACCCGGTTCGATCCCCAGCACCCACATGGCGGCTGAGAACCGTCTGAAACTCCATTCCAGGAGAACTCCAGTTCCAGGGGAATCAGACCTCTTCTTGACCTCCGCAGCATTCACGTACACGGGTGCAAGACTTGCATGCAGACAGTACATTCATTACACATACAGAAATAAAAAAAATTTTTAAAAAATTAAAAATGAAAAGTTAAAAATAAATAAATAATGAAAGCTTAAAAAGTTGCAAATAGTAAAAATAAAACCTTTGTGGCACCTAAGAAGGTAAGTTTTTGGTTAGGATCCATTATAAATAGTTTGTTACAAGTAGGATCCACAGAGGGGTTTGAAGTTTTTAGCAATCTGAGGCTTTTCTTCCTTCAATATTCATATGGGCCAGCCTTTGCCTGCTGGCACTTTCTTGGTACATCCTACTCATGCAAAGCTGGATCTTTCCTTTCTCAGCCATTAAGTTGTGACATTTTGACCTGTTGTAACATACAAAAATCTTTTTCCCATCGTTGTTTTAAGATTCAAATTGCATTTTTTTGATCAAAAGGTTTCAATATCTATCTGGTATGCCCGCTTTTTTTATTCAGGTTTTTTTGTTTTTGACCGCATGATCCTCAGAAAGGCAAGTTGCATTATACATACCTATAGGCTGGAATCAAAGCGGAGATTTCATCAAACTCACCTCATGCTGTTTTGGGTGATGTATGTGATTAACTTGGGAGGCAAACTTAATTTTTAAAGTTAAATCATGCCTATAAGTGAAAGAGAATGCTACAAAGGTGAATGGTACTGTACAACAGAAAAATTAGTTAGAGAACATTTGTAAATGTTGGCCAATCCCAAAGTTATTGTTTAACAGATTTTTTGTTTTATTTTATTTAGTTTTTATTTTTTATTTATTATTAATTAATATTCAGAATTATTATAGAAGGAAGTGTATTATATTAGTTCTTGTTATTTTTTAATTTTTAATTTATTTTTTCTATTTTTTTATTTTTTTTAATTATTATTATTGTTTATTTTTAAGGGATTCTACAAATTATAATGACACAGTTGTTTTTCAGATAACNAAAGTCCTAGTCCTTCATGCAAGAAGTCCTCCCTAGCTTCCATCTCAAACACCACCAAATAGAAAAAGAAAAAGAGAAGAAAGAAAAGAAGAAGGAAAGAAAGAAAGAAAAAGAGAGAGAGAAAGAAAAGAAATAGAGAGAAGAAAGAGAGAAGGAACGAGGAAGAAGAACGAAGAGAGGAGAGAGAAAGAGCCGAAAAGAACGAAAGAAAGGAAAGAAAAGAAAGAACGAAGAAAGAAACGAAAGAACGATAAAGAGAAGAAAGAGAGAGAAAGAAAGAACAAAGAAAGAAATGAGAAAGATCAAGAAAGGGAGAGAAGTAAGAAAGGGAAAAAAAAAAAGAAAAAAAAAAGAGAGAGAGAAAAGAAGAAGAAGACTGAGCTGGAAAAAGAACGAAGAAAAACGAATAAAGAAAGAAAAAAGAAAGAAAGAAAGAAGAGACGAGAGAAGAGTATGAGAGAGGGAGGAGTAAGAAGGAGAAGGAGAGAAGAGCCGAAGAACGACAGAGGAGAGGAGGGAGAGGAGAGGGAGAGTGGAGAGGGAGCGGCGAGAAGAGGAGGAGAGCGAGAGGAGAGAGAGAGACAGAGGAGGGCGAGAGAACGAAAGGAAAGACGAGAAAGAAAGAAAATCAGAAAGAAAAGAAAGAAAACGAAAAGAAAGAGAAAGAAAGAAAGTCGAAGAAAGAAGCAAGAAAGAAAGAAGAAAAAACGAAAAGAAGAGAAAAAGGAGTGAGAGAGGAGAGGGAGGAAGGAAGGAAGAAGGGAGGGGAGGGAGGGAGGGGAGGGGGGCGGGAGGGGGGGAGGGGGGCGGGAGGAAGGAAAAGACCCAAAGTGTAATGGCCACGCACTGTTACTCAGCACTGAAGTAGACAGCAGGAACGAGGTTGCCCCACTGGTTGAAGCCGCCAAGCCAGAGCTACACAGTGAATCTGTCTCGAAAAAATCCCACGAAAAGAAAAATAGTACACATTCCTCTTTGGAACCTCTCCCATTCCTAGGAGTCCTTCCTCACTTTTCCTTAATAAATGTACATTTTCTCTACTCTAAACAAAACAACACAGAAACTAAATTGCAGGGGGTTGAGGCCTCAGCAACGACCCACTGTCCATTCCGCAGGCTGGCTAAAGAAGACATGCAGTTCCAGCGGCTGGACGGCGTGGACGGCCCCCTAGGAGACGCGCCCGTGGACTTCCTGCAGCGCCTCCTCCCGGCGGGTGTTGGTACTGCGGGAGGAGGCCTGCTGGGCCGGCGCTTGTCGCTGCTTAGGCGCAAGAACAGCTGCGTGTCGGAGGCATCCACTGCTGCCAGCTGCGGGTGTGCGGGTGCGGCAGATGGCGCGGGCCCAGAGTGCGGCTGCGGAGACCCGTTGCTCGACTCCAGCATGCGGGAGCCGGAGCCAGAACCCGCTGCATGTCCTGAGCCGCCTGCCTCCATCACGGGACCTCCTGCGGAGCCTTTCACCACTGTATCTATTGCTGGGCTCCGGGCCCCTGCGCCGCCCTGGCTTCCCAGGCCCTATTAGGAGAGGAAAGAGGAAGAGGAGTCTGGCCTGAAGCCTGGAGCCAGGACCCCTAGGGACAGGGAACCAATCGCACGGAAGCAGTCCATTGTGGAGGTCTTCACAAGCCCGAGTGCCTGCAGGAAGAGAAATAAAGCTGCCCCTTTGACTCGCATCGCCTCCCACTGGGGCTGGTATTATGTTAACCCACCCGGATTCTCCCAGCTGCTGCTATTGCTTTTTGTACTCCCAGCGTCTTTAAATGGCTTTACTACCGCCTGATGGGCGGCCTCTGAAAATGTGTCCTGCCTGTGTACGTCCCTTCCAGTGGAACTGTGGGTGACCACCTCATGGATCTGTGAAGATGAAACAAAATTAAACTAAATGATTGCTCTTAAATTTTTTTTTTATAGTAGGTGCTCAGCAAATGGTTAGCAGTTTTTATTCAGGTGGTCTTTAGCAAAGCATTATACAAGATCTGGGTATTCATTCAGTATTCATTCAGATTTGTGTTTATTTGTTCAATTTTAAGTGCTCTGTGTTTTGTGTGTGTGCTTTGGTGTGCTGAGTATTTGCAAAGTGCACGCAGGAGCCACCGGAGATCAGAGAGAATGGCACGTACTCCATGGGTGGGAGTTTCAAGTGGTTGTTAGCCACCATATATGGATTGCTAGGAAACCAAACCTTGGGTCCCCTGCAAGAGCATCAAGTACTCTTAACCACTGAGCCATGTTCGCCCTTTTTTTTTTTGTTTAGACACGGTCTCACTTATGTACTCTCTAGGCCTGGCCTAGAAACTCTCTCTGTGACCAGGTGGCCTCCAAACTCACACGAGATTCACCTGCCTTGCTTCCAAGGCTAGTATTAAGGTGTGCAGCCACAGTCCAGCTCATTGGCTTTTTTTTTAAAAATATTTTTTTTTATTTCTGTATGTGCTATGAATGTTACTGTCTGCATATGCAAGTCTGTGCACCCGTGTGTGCAAATTTGGCGGAGGTCAGAAGAGGGTCTCGGATGTCCCCTGGAACTGGGTTCTCCTGGAATGGGAGTTTCGACGGTTCTCAGCCCGCATGTGGGTGCTGGGATCGAACCCGGGTCCTCTGTAAGAGCAGTCGGCGCTCTTACCGCTAGGCTATCTCTCCAGCCCCGCTTTATTTTTTTAAAATATTTTTAAAGATTTTACTATATTATTTTGTCTTTTTTTGAGACAGAGTTCATCCCTGTAGCCCCAGGGCTGGCTGCTGAACAACTACTGTAGACCAGGTTGGTCTTGAACTCCACACAAATCCACTTGGGCACCAGTCCTGGCATTATTTTATTATTTATTTACTTATTTATAGTTGTCTTGTTGATGGACAGGGTCTCCCTTTCAGTCCCAGTGACCTGGAGCTCCTTTTGTAGACCAGGCAGGGCTTGAACTCACATCATACCACCTCCTTGACCTCCCCAAAAAAAAAAAAAAAAAGGGTTGGGGGAGCAGGAGGATAGAGGAGGCAATGTGGGACTGCATGTTTTAAGATTATTCTTTATGGTATATTATGTGGTAAATAATATATAGTATAGTATGATGATAATATGGCATAAAAAAAAAAACACACACACACACACCGATATATATATATCTATAATAATGTTATATACACCACACCCTGCAGCCCGGTGCCCCTCAGAGGCCAGAAGAGCTAGTCATATCTCTCCAGTGGAGTTAAAGTTGCAGCTTGAGCTGCTGATTGTGGTACTGGAAACATAACCGCAAGTCCTCAAAAAGAGCAAGTCGACTCTTAACCCTGAGCACACTCTCTAGCCCTTATATAATTTTTCATATATTTTTATTTTATTTATGTGCTATGGTGTATTCTCTGGCATTAGGTAAGTGCATCCATGTCCTGCATGCCCACAGAGATCGAAAAAGGAACTCAGATCCCCGGAACTGGCGTTACAAAGCTGTTGCTGGGCCGACCATTGTGGCTGCTGGGAATGAACAGGGGTCTCTGCAAGAGCAGGAGTGCTCTTAACACTGAGCACTCTCCAGCCCAATTTTTTAATTTTGTATCCTTGCAGTGTGGTGTTGTGGTCTGTGTGTGTGTGTGTGAGGTCAGAGGACAATTTTTTGTTCATTCATTTCTTCTTTGTTTTTTAAATTTTAAAATTTATTATTTAGTTATGTGTATGAGTGTACTGTCTGCATGTAGGTCTGTGCACCCTGTTGTGCAATGCCGCGGAGGTCAGAAGCGGGTCGTCGGATTTCCCCTGGAGGCTGGAGTTCTCCTGGAATTGGAGTTACAGATGGTTTCAGTCGCCATGTGGTGCTGGGGATGAAACCCGGGTCCTCTGCAAGAGCGGGTCGGGTGCTTTACACGTAGGGCTATCTCTCCAGCCTGAGTCATTTCTCTCCTTCACACATTAGCTCAGAGGATCAAACTTGGGTCTACAGCCATGGGGCAAGCAACTGCTTCCCCTAGCCATCTCACCAGCCCCATTTTGAGTTTTACAGCCAGGGCCTCATACAACCCAGGCTCCTTTTGAACTCAACTGTAGCAGCCCAAGCTTCCCTTGAACTCCTGATCCTCTTAACTCCATGTCTCAAATTCAGGAATTACTGTTTGGGTTTTGCTTGTTGGTTTCTTTTTGTTTGTTTTTTTCTAAATATTTGTTGAGAATTTTATACATTGATTAAGATACTAATGTTTTAATCAAATCCACATGCTCATATCCCTCCAGACACTTGATTGTTTAACTTTGATTTTTTTAAAGCCACAAAGTCCACTTACTGCTGCCTGTATGGACACGTTTGTGGGACTGTCTGTAACCTCTCCAGGATCACATCCCTGAAACGAAAGAAAACTGCGTCTCCCGCCACACTTGCCAATAGCTTCTCGGTTTCCACTCAAGAGTCAGCCAGTGCTCTTAACTTGCTCGCAGCATCTCCCCAGCCCCCTGGCCCAACTTTTTCATCACAATGGTGCCCAGAGTCCATTCAAGGCAGAATTAAAGTCTTTATTCTTCCAAATATAAAATCAGGCCCTTTCCAGGTAGCACATGAAACCCTGGAGGAGAATCAACGATTAAGAATAACATTGCTAAAAAGAATAGGCTATACCTGCTACCTATAGGCTATACCTTTCCCCATCTAGGGAAGCAAAGGCAAAGGTAATGGCCTCAAGGCCAAGGCCCCAAACTGGGTACTAGGTGAGCTGGAGGACCACGATGGATGAAGCCCTGGCTGACTGGTAGGTGGTGAGGAAACTGAGTCTGTCAGTGCTTGTCAGTTGGACAAAGGCTCAGAGACGCCAGGCGTCCCAGGGGTCCACGGCGAGCATTGGTGGCGATCCGCTGCTGTGCCAGGAAGGACTGCGCATGTGCAGGAGCCCGCTCTTCCCCAGCCCGCTGCTCCAAGGCCATGCCCTAGAGAGAGGGTGTTATTGGAAGGGGGTAGCTGAGCCCACCTGACCCTAACATCACAGACACTGAAGCAGCTCACTTACCATGCTATACCAAGCGCTGATGAGCAGTTTTTCCTCCTGCTCCCGTTGACTCCTACTCTTCTCAAAGTCCATCTGCCAAGGAGGCAAGAGTCAGAGCCCTGGCTGTGCTGGGGGAAGCCCAAAATGCTGAGGATGCCCACCTCTAGGTGTCGGATCCGAACATCCCTCTCCCGGAGCTGTGTCCTCAAGGCATGAGAGTTACTGGGGGAGCCCCATAGGTGGGCACGATGCTATGGGCTCCAGGTGTTGGCTGAATGACCTATGCATTGGCCAGAAATACAGGGCAGATGTGAACTTGGTCTGTGGTGATGATGATGGTGATGCCTTTTTGTCTTTGTCCTGAAGATTGGATGAACTTAGGACTTCACACATGCACAGGCAAAACTGTTTTACCAAGTGAGATTAAACATCTCGATACCATGTTTGTTTGACGACACGAGTTCTCCATTCAGGAGGTTGGTTGGCCTTTAAACTGTGATCTTCCTGGCCTTGGTCCAAGTGCCAGTGGTTTACAGGTCTGACCTATCATGGGATTTGTTTTTTTTTTTAACTTCTTGATACAGGGTCTTGACAATTGAAACCCAATGGAAGTGATACCTGTGAACAGAGGCAGCGGCCTCAACAGAGAGCGCTTTGTTGACTGCCTAACCAGGTCGCTGGAATATAAAAATTTAAAGGCATATGGTGCATGACCATACCACAAAGACTGTGTTTTTTTTTTTTGAGACAGGGTATACCTTTTAGCCCACAGGCCTGCGCAATGGGAGCCAACATGGGTTTAGAAAAGGGGCGGGGCCTGTTGAATACACAGACGATCACCACTGAACTCTGACTCTACCCAATGTGGAGGGAATAAAGTCGCCAGGTTGTGTGACCACCACCCATGGTTTTTTTTTTTTTTTTTTTAATTTTATTTATTTCGTATGGTATGAATGTCTGTATGCATGAAAGTCTGTGCACCCTTGTCGTGTGAATGACCGAGGAGCTGGTCAGAAGAGGGTCTCGGATTCCCCTGGAACTGGAGTTTCAGAGAATTGGAGTTTCAGAACGGTTTTCGGACCGCATGTGGGATGGTGGTCGAACCCGGGTCCTCTGCAAGAGCGGTCTTCGCTCTTACCAAAAAAAAAAACAAAGAAAGATGCAGGACAGTTATGGCAGAATGCATGATCTGGGATGGGGTGCCCATTTTGACCTCTTTCTTCCCTTCCTTCCTTCTTTCCTTCCTTCCTTCCTTCCTTCCTTCCTTCCTTCCTTCCTTCCTTCCTTCCTTCCTTCCTAACTTCCCCCTGTCTTTCTTTCTTTCTTTCTTTCTTTCTTTCTTTCTTTCTTTCTTTCTTTCTTTCTTTCTTTCTTTCTTTCTTTCTTCTTTTCCTTCCCCTCATTATTTTCTCAATCCTGAGGTTAAAAGTTAAGGACTGTTTCTAATTTTTAAATATTTAACTTTGAAAAAAAATCTTTAACTTTGAAAGCTTATTTTGCACACAAAACTTTGTAACTTATTTTTATTTTTTATATGTATGAGTGTACTGTCTGCATGTAGGTTGGTGTACCCGTGTCGTGCAATGCCGTGGAGGTCAGAAGAGGGTGTCAGAGTCCCCTGGAACTGGAGTTAAAGAATGTTCTCAGCCGCCATGTGGGTGCTGGGAATCGAACCCGGGTCCTCTGCAAGAGCAGTTGGCGCTCTTAAGAACTGAGCCATCTCTCCAGCCCCAACGCTTTGTAACTTTGAATGCTGGTGTCTTCACTGTTACCTGCTTGTCTCCTCAATCTGCTGAAGGTACAAAGATCTTAGAATGCTATATCCTCAGTCATCTCTCTCCTACTTTTCATCATCTTGTCACCTACAACTTTATTATTATTATTTATTATTATTTTTATTTATGTGTATGTGTTTGTGTATGTCTGTGCCTTGTGTGTGCAGATGCCTGTGGAGGCCGGAAGAGGGTGTTGGAGCCCCTGGAGTTGGAGATAAAGGATATTATTAGATGTTAGACATGGGGGCTGGGAGGACTCTTCACTGCTGAGCCATCTCTCCAGCCTCATCAGGCGGCTTTTGCTA
Source organism: Rhizomys pruinosus (assembly GCA_009823505.1). Taxonomy (NCBI): domain Eukaryota; kingdom Metazoa; phylum Chordata; class Mammalia; order Rodentia; family Spalacidae; genus Rhizomys; species Rhizomys pruinosus. The sequence goes on from VZQC01013854.1 coordinate 11,811, forward strand.
GGTGTTTTGTCACAGCAATGAGAAAAATAAGTAACAGAATAATTTGCTGGGAGCCCAGTTAGGGTGGGTCTTCTGACCTCAGCTCACTCTAGAAACTCCCTCACAGATATGCCCGAGGTTTGTTCCTAATGGAAACTGGATCCTGTCAGGTCGCCAGCCAATATTAACCATCACAGTGTTCTTTTAGTTCAACGGTTATTTTTTTTCTCAGTACATGAAAAGGTAATTTTCATGACTTGGGAAGTCTAATTTGGCTGGCCTGTCTGTTGATGCTGCTATGATCCTGGAGAAATTGGGGCCCCCCTCTTAGGGATCTTGATCTCCTTAGTAATTTAAGAATGGACTCAGATAGAGGCTTGAGTGGATGACTGTGCTCTCTAAAGAGAATGTACTAAGGGGCAGGGATTCTGGGAAGGAAAAGCACATTATCTCATTAACTCATTAAAGGGATAATCATAGTCCGTCCGTCTGTCTGTCTGTCTGTCTGTCTGTCTGTCTGTCTGTCTGTCTGTCTTTTTCTCTCTTGAAACTACTACATAGTAAGTAGTCCTGACTGGCCTGGAACTTGTTATACAGACCAGGCTGGCCTTGATATCACAGAGATGTGCCTGCCTCTGTCTCTTGAGTGCAGGGATTAAAGGTGTGCACCACCACATCTGGCTCCATCCCTTTCTTCAGCATGGCTTAAGGTGAACCTGCTTTCTTTATTTTTTAATTTTTTAATTAATTTTATTTATTTTTGTATGTGTATGAATGTACTGTCTGCATGTAGGTTTGTGCACCCATGTCATGCAATGCCATGGAGGTCAGAAGAGGGTCTCAGATTCCCCTGAAACTGGAGTTCTCCTAGAATTGGAGTTACAGATGGTTCTTAGCCNACTCTGGAGACATGAATTTTATGGAGCTGAGCATCTAGTTATAGTGGAGTGGTCTTGACCAATGGAGCTTCCAGGGTTGCATTACAGGCTCTTGCCTTCAAGGAACAAGGGAGAGCAGTCTGGAGCAGCTTTTTGGTGCTCTGTTATGCTATTTCTGTCAAAATGCTATTTTATATGGAGGCCTCCTTCTCTCCTCACATGGGAAGGAGAAATAGCGGTACTCCCATTATTGGTCCGGTCACCACCTATGCTGCATCAGGCTAGGCGGTACTGTGTCTCTATGTTGTCCTAAAGGCAAGGATCTAGGTCGTCAAAGAACTGGGTGGAGTACAGGTTACGGAAGACTCGTGCTTCATGTCTTTTTGGCCTCCTCCATCGGACTCGGGTGTGGGCTTTCGGCACATTCGCCTTTACCTAGCACCAGCACGAGTCTTTGGAATGCAGTAGAACATTACTATTTAAACATTCTGAATTCTGTTAACACCTTACTTAAGAGTCATATTTTACCTTGATTTAGGTTTTCATCCCTCCTAATCTTTTAGCTAGTTATATCATTCAATCTTAGCTGTAGCAAAATTTTGGGTTTGAAAACTAGTTACACATTATCATCACTCTTGATTATCATGGAGCTGTATTCTATAAATAGTAATAGGCGTTACATATACAATTGATTTACTTGATAATTGTAATCTGGGATAAGAATGGTAATCCTCTGTGGGTTCCTGAGACCATTTCTTAAGTATAAGCGCTCCACAAAATCTCTACAAGCACTGGGGACTACTTCTTTAAAGGACGCTATGTTCTCCAGCGCACGGAATTGTTACTTTGTGATGTCACCTGGCATCTGTTAGTTGGTAGACGGTGTGCTGTGGTTTGCTATGGCTGTTGCGTTTCAAGTTGTGGCATGGACTAAGGATGGACATAGAGGGAATTCTCGTATTGATTCTGCTGGTGTGCCTGTGGATTGTGCTGATGGTGACTTGGCCTGTGTGCTGGATACCCTTTCTCTGATAGGCTTGGGGAAGCCTTTGTTCTCTTGTGGGTTTTCACCAACTCAGAGGGACACGATTATGCAAGCCCCTAAGTGTTGGCTTGGCTTCCCTGGATTGGGGCCATCTGTTGCTTCCCCAACCTTCCAGGTGGTGGGTATTCAGAAAAATTATGAGAGGAGCCCCTCCTCTCACATCAATTGCCTTCTAGAGGATTTGAAATGTGGATTAAAATTTGAACACTGAAAAAGCTGGGATGAGCCCTGGCATTACGCCCTACTGGCACAAGACTCAGGTGGGGAATGTCAACAGGACTAAGAAGGACAGGCAATAGTACCGTGGAACAATTTTATGGCAAGCAAGCATTCCATAAGATGGTATGTTCCTATTAAGAGCTTTATGCCTACTAAATTTAGCTTGTAAATTCCAGACTTGGTGGTAGCCACACCTTTAATCCAAAGAGATATCTGTGAGTATCAGGGACGTCTAAGTCTAACAGAGTGACCCTCCCACCAGCCTTCTGCCCTGTAGGAAAAAGACACATAAAGGCAAATATAAAAGACTGATTACCATATTTTTCACTGGCTCTGAAACAGCGATCGCGCTTTGGTGGGGGCACGGGCACTCGGCTTCCAACAGCATTCTGGTTTCACTGCGCACAGCCAATAAACATCTTAGGACCCAACCATAACACCAGCCGGTGGCAGTCGTTCATTATGTAATATAGGTAGCAGCTTGAGTATTCCAATCACTAGACCTCGATAGAAGACTAGTGAACTACCAACCCTACAATCGCCTTAGTTATCAGTTATAAGTTGATTCTCAAACATCTCATTCTCAGACATTGATTTAACTCTAAGTCTAGAGAAGAACTTACAGGCTTGATAGTTTCTAACGAAACAAACCTTGCGTCCGATATAAATTGTCTTTTTTTTAAGAAAAATTGGCTCATGATCACGTCCTCTTTAATCAAACGTAAACTAGATATTTGGAGTTTAATTTAAATAAGTGAACATTGCTATAAATAAAACTGCTCTTTAAACTATCTTTAGGTCCATCTTCAAGCTGTTTGTATGTGTGAGTGAGTGTAAGTTCCTGCTTTCGATTTTTTATAGTCCTACAGGTTTAAATCTATTTAGCTAACTATTAACAAAAATAGATTCGATTCATTAAATGCTCTTGCTTACTACCATATTAGTGGATTAACAATTTTTAATTTTTATAGTATGCATATTACTCACCTTAATGATAGATTGTTGTTAAATATTATTAGCAATTGTTATTAATAATTATAACTAGTTATTGGAGTTATTAAATATAATTATTGAAAATAATTACTGAAAATGCAGTCCTTAATTGGTAAATTCTCCTATGTTCATTGTTGCGCTTGCTAATTTTGACCATATCATTATTATAATAACTTGCTTGATGAACTATAATAGAATTAATGGTATTAATTGATAAATTTAATAATAATTAATAATAGTTCATATGTTGTATTAAGAATAGATTATTATTTATATCACACAAAGTACTTAATAGCAAGACAAGATGTATCATTTCAAGACTACAAACCACTTTGATCTGTCTACTTTAAGGGAATTCCTTACAATCTTTACGCTATTATAAATAAATAGGGTCGATTCACGGCTTAGATATATCAAGGACATGCTTACGAATATTGACCAAAAGAGTCACACGACTCACGGGAATAATAAGTTCACTTTAGGTATAGAATCATAAAGACAGAGTGGTTACATAATGGGAACCTAAGAAGTAATACATATGGATCTCAGCTGTATATTAGTGAGTTACTAGACCAACCATTTAATTTAATATTATCGTAAACAATATACCCTATACGACCACTATACTAAAAACACTTTCAGGTTTCTCATTTGAGACTACAAATACGCTAGTGATATATACTTCTCTTACAGGTCATACCCTTCAAACCTTTTCTATATGTATGGTCCATTTTTGTATGCATGTATGTGTGCGCACACCGTGTGTATGGTGAAGTGTACTTTTAGGTGTCTCTAAGTATAAAATGATGTTAACTAGACATAAAATATAAATCAGAACATTGATCTAAAAGCTGGAACCTGGCCCTTCATCTTACAGACGACAACTTTATATTAACTCATATATCAAGATGGTAATTATGGTGACAACTTCTCATGGGACATGTCTAGCCAATCTTTGATTGATGGACATGATAACTATAAAATATATATATATAAATATATTAAAAAAAAAAAAAAAAAAAAAAAAAAAAATCTTTAAAGTAGGTTTTCATGTCAGGGCCTAGAAAAAGGCCAAAACTTAAAAAAAAAAAAAAAAAAGGCTAGCTATTTAATCCACCCCATAAGTTACAAGTTTAACAATGGTACATACATAGTAAACTAATTAAAAATATAGATGTTAATTGCTTTATTTGTAATCTGTGTTAAATTACCAACAATGGCTTTGAGATTGGAGCGCACAGATGGTCTCTGTATTTTCTGTGTTATGGAGTATCACCTTGTAACATTTTTTTCCTTTGCTTATAAGATAATTTGAGAAAATTAGGTCTGAGTTTACTTCCCAAATAAACATACAGTCCAGGATAAACAGTTTGGGTAAACTTAACGAAAGCTTATGCCTAGGCTCCTGCTTATGGGTATGAGTAATACAAATTATAGTCATACTACTCGATCAAAAAAAGAGGGGGTGGTGATAATCCTCTTATAGTCCCTCACACCAGACTTTTTAAAATGTTAATTTAAAAAAATCTTAAAGCTAACAATGGGAGGAGATTTGTATGTTCCCACAGGTAAAAACACTCACCTAAATGTCTGAAAAAGATACACAATATTTGCATACAAGATGGACTGAGAAATGCGCCGAACAGAGAGGTTGACCCATCTGGACATTAAAAAAAAAAAAAAGAGGAAACCTCAGATTGCCTCAGGTCACAGACATTGAACATTTCCCTAAATTCTGTTTGGGATAACTTTTTATGATGTGGTCTGATAAAGTTTACCTTTCAAATGCTGAAAAACCTTTCTACCTCTCACCTTTATATGGAAAAGAAAAAATGTGATGGTAGTGGAGTCATTCCCCAACTGTAATTTGGAACCAATGCTATAATGGTAAATGGTTATAGAACAGGTGTGACTGCCTTCTTTGGTTGATTGATAGCCATACAAACTGTACAGAGATGGTTCTCTATCTAAAGCTAAATATAAATGAAATTTATAAGTGGTACAATTGAGCACAATGTGTTAATACAGAAGAGCTCTGATGTCAGCAATGGATTGTTCTGCCAGGAGATGTTGGCTGGGGGAATCAAAGCCCCCCAAATTATAAAGGGCTTTTGCCTGTGAAAAATGGGATATCAGCCAAGAAAAGTGATAAGTCCCTGTTATTAAAAACCTGGTGTAAGCATAAAAAAAATATTCTGAGACATCACTTGCTAATGTACAGCTGGCCTTTAAAATGCCAGAGAACATTACCAAAGGCCACTATGTGCAAGCAAATATTGGCCTACTTGAGTCAAGCAAGACTCCTCTGTCAGTATCAGCTACACCTGCAATGCCTGGAGATGCCTGTGCAACAGTGGCAGACATGTGTCTATACATATCCCAAATCTAATTGGCTATTAGGCTCTCCTCCTTGGAGGAATATTCATGGCTGATGCCAGTAGCTTATGTCCTCTAGTGGTTAGAGATTAATATAAGCCACATAAGAACTTGTCATCCTTTTATAAAAAAGCCACAGCTTTATGGTTGACATGGACCATCCAAACATCTGGTCTATGCTCACAGTTTAGCTTGCCATAAATAATTGTTTAAATGCCTGTACACCTAATTGCTTGTTCTTTGTTAGTAGGAGTAAAAATTTACCCTGGATAAGCTGTCAGCCCATGAAAGGAAACAACCTGACTGGAGTAAAAAACATCTCCAGAGAAAAATGCTGTGCCCCTCTCCCAAAGCCTAGGGACCAACTTGCGGAAGAGGAGGCGTGGTAAGAATGTAGGGCTTGGGAGAAGACTGGGGTAATTGTGAGATTACAACAATATGGATTGAACTATGGAACCTTGGGTTGTTCAAAATATGGACATAGATACTTAAAAACCCACCTTTACAGGTGAGGCTCCCCCTCTTTTTGTAAAAGGATGCTGGAAGCCAAAGCTGTGCCTATTCAGGCTTTCAGCTACTGGCCTTGCTTATCTCAAAAATTTATGAGTACAGTTGCTTTATTCACCCCCCCCCCCCCCCCCCCCCCCTCAGAAACTATGCCCAGCTCCTTCTTGGTGGTCCACCTTATTACCTAGTATCCTGGGACCCCTTGTGGGACTACTCCTATTGTTTTCATTTGGGCCTTGGGCATTCCAACGACTAACACGTTTTATTAAGTCTCAAATAGATTCTTCCCTTGCTGCTTCATGAGTCTCGGTCCATTATCACCGGGTGACAACCAGTGACAAAGATAATACTGAGACCACTCCCACACCCATGCCAGAAAGGCTCAATTTTCTCTTGCTCTAAATCATCACCCTCAGGCCTTATAAGAAGTGAGCCATCGCCTAAAAAAAAAAACCGCCCAGGTGGCCGCCCCCAAGACGGGCAACTTCCTCTCCCCTCTTACCAACCTAGGACAGGAGCCCTGAGGGTGACAGGGTGTCCAAAGACGGGTAAGGAAAAGGGTCTTGTAGAAGTCGAACCTAAGACAGGGACAGCCACATAATCGGCTGCAGATGCCAATCTGCCTGATACTTATCCATACCTTAATGTAAAGAAGGGGGATATGTAAAGAGCTGCAGGCTTTAGCTTGCTTACGCTGAGCTTACTTACAAGGAAGTTGACTCTGTGAATTGTCCCCTCGAGCCTTTTTCCAAAAGCTGGGTGCGGACGTGTAGTAAAAGTCACCAGCCTTTCTCCAGAGCTGGGTGCGAACATGCAGCAAAAGTCACCAGATACTCCAGCCTGATGTCTCAACTCATTGATTTTGCAAAAACAGACCCTCTCTGACGCCAGAGAGCCCGATCGACTGATTACCCTGCTTTACACTCCCCCTATACGTTTCCCGCCTTTTGCCAAATAAAAACCGCTGTCTTTGTTAAATAAATCAGACTTTGACAAACCTTGCAAAGTCTCGTTCCTTTCCCTCGCTTTAATCTGCAGGTTGGGGATCTCCTCGAGTACTAACGTTACCATGACCCGTAGAAGGGTCGTTATAGACTGAGTTCCAGGACAGCTGGGGCCGGGAGACCCTGTTCTTGAAAATACAAAAAAAAAAAAAAAAAAAAGAATACAAGTTTGGAGGGAACAAAAACACAAAGACTGGAACCAAAGTCTCTGAAACAAGTGAAGTTCTCCCCAAACGATAATGGCTCGTGCTTGTGAACCTACTTTGGCTTTGGCAGACTCAGAAAAAAAGTTGCAAGACATTGTATGGCAGAATCCACTGAACTCAGGTGGGGTGGGAGGCGTGGAAGGGTGAGTCTAAATCAGAGCTGAAGAATGTGTGTGGAAGTTTAATAACAATAAAAAATAAGGAAAAATATAAAAAATAAAAAAAAAAAAAAAAAAAAAAAAAAAAAAAAAAAAAAAAAGTGGTGCATGCCTTTAATCCTGCACTTGGGAGGCAGAGGGCAGGCAAATTTTGTGCGTTCAAAGGCAGCCGGTCTACAGAGCAGGTTCCGGGCAGTCTGAGGCTACAGGGAGGACTGACCCTTCTGGGAAAAAGAACGAAACAAACCAAAAAAAAAAAAAAAAAAGAAACGATCAAGTTGAAGAAATAAAAAGAATAAAATAATTAAGAGCAGAATAGCATACTCTAATATAGAACACACACACACACACACACACACACACACGCATGCACAATTAGACAGAGACTCACTATGTCACCCTGTCTATCCTGCAATTTGATCTTATAGATATCCACCTGTTTCAGTCTCCCAAGTACTGGGATTAAAGGTGTATAGAACCTCATCTGTTTGTCTAATATATATTCTAATTTAATTCCTGGTACGAAATACAGAAAGAATAAAGACAAGGCTATCTTTAAAGAAGCAAAGATTGAGGCTTTTCAAGAACAGATACAAATATGAACTGGCAGATATAAGGACTAAGACTCACCTAGAAGAGAATGAGTACAAAGATGCGCTATTCCCATTCCCACATCCACTGTGGTAAAGCCACACAGCATCAAAGGTGAATGCAAGACCTGAGAAAACAGATGGAGATGCCATGTAACCGACAGAGCAGCAGTAATGGCCATTAAGGGGACACTGTTTCTTCTGGTCAAAAGAATGAAATCTTTGGCTTTAGTGGAAGCCAAACATTCTAGTTGGGCTGGTCAATCACCTTAACAAGGGCCCAGCCCCCTCAGGAAAGTGGGCTGGAGAGATGGCTCAACGGTTAAAAGCTCCAAATGCTTTGCAGAGAACCCAGGTTAGAGTCCCAGCACCCACATGGTGACTAAGAACCATCTTTAAGCAGGCATGGTGGCACATGATTTTTTTGTGTGTGTTGGGGGGGAGGGGGCGGGTGGTTTTTTGTGATTTCAAGGCCAGCCCTGGTCTACAAGAGTGAAGAGTGAGTTCCAGAGCCAGCGGGGCTATAGTGAGACCCTTTCAAAAGAAAAGAAAGAAAAGCAGAAGAAGAAAGAAAGAAAGAAGAAGAAAGAAGAAAAGAAGGAAGAAGAAAGAAAGAAAGAGAAAGCAGGTTCGGGCTGGAGAGATAGCCCTAGTGGTGAAAGGCACTGACTGCTCTTGCAGAGGACCCGGGTTTCGATCCTCAGCACCCACATGGTGTCCGTGGGTATTGCACAACATGGGTGTACTTACAGACATGCGGACAATACACTCATACGCATACAATAAATAAAAAAAATCTATAGCTAATTTTTTTAAAAGATAAAAATTCTGCCAGGCATGGTGGTGTAGACAGTTCTGTCTTATACATTAAGTCTTATCCAGTCAAGCATTTGTACCCAGATGTTCCTTGGTGCAAGTTCCTCCCTTAGAGTCTAGTTGGGCTATCCAGAGTCACTCCCTTAAAGAAGATCTATTCTCCCTCAATCAGCAGTAATCAGTTGCCAATAGTTCTTCGGCTGGGGCTAGGGCCTGCTGCCCATTTCCCTCATTCTATGCTGTGGTTTTGTCTGACTGAGTCAGCAGGAGTCTTGATCAAGCTGTCCCCATTGTTGCCAGTTCATATGAGCAAGTTCCCAGACGCCTGAAAGCCTCTGTTTCCTTATGGTCATGCACCAACCCTGGCTCTTACAATCTTTGCACCTCCTCTTCTGTAATGGTCGCTCAGCCATGGCTGGGTGAGGTTTACTATAGGACTCCTATCCAGGGACATGCACTCTGCAGTCCCTTGTTCTCTAAAACTTGGTCAGTTGCGTCCTTCTGTGTGTATTGCACTTTGTTGTATGAAGAATTTTCACTGGTGAGAGTTGAAAGATGAATTAGTATTCTCTCTGCATCCTGTTCTGATGTTCTATATGTTCCATGAGCCTTAGGTGTAGAGGTTCTGCCGTAGATGTGTCCCTTAGGACCGGGCATCCCTCAGACATATATTCTCTCTGTGTGAATAGTCTCCGTCTGTTACAAAAAGAAGCTTCTTTGATGAGTGGTGTATGGTATACTTGTCTGTAAATATAAGGATCCATTTTTAGCACATGGTAAGAAAATTTCATTTGTTTAGAGATAAATCAAGAGATAGGGTTTTCTGAGGATCTATGACCTCTCCACCCATGGGTATTTGGCTTACATTTACAGTGCCGCCCATGAGTTCCCTAACAATGAGAGAGCTTTAAGTCTGATTAGATAGCTGTTGATTACCCCTAGATAAAAGTGCCACTACTGCACCACGAGGGGTAGTTTGCTGGGCCAGTTATTGTGGTTATTAGGCTTAGGAGCTGGATCAGACCATTGATTCATGCTCTCCCTTGTCAGCTTGCATAGCATCCCCTAGGACTATGAGAGCTAGACTTCAGGGAAGAGGCTTCCAGGTCGGTCTCAGCTCCGTTGCTCCAAGTTCTATGTCCAAAACACATCCTGTCTTCAGCAGTAGGGCATTACCTTCAAGTTCTTAGAGGTAATCAAGGGCTGTGGAAATAGCCCGTGCTATTTTGGGATTCTCTTGGACTATCCTGACCAACAGCTTGAAAGGAGGTTTCTCCTGTCTGGCACTATGTTTCTTGTTATAGAAGGTATACACATTATTGTTATTGATATTTCAGGTATACACATGTGCTCCTGTTCAGATATTGTATGTATATATTTCAGGATTGTTTTGAGTTAGTACATTTGCCTTTGGCTTCCTACACCATCCAAACTTTATTATCTTTCTCTCTTCTTGTCTAACCTCCCTCCTTCCTCCCCAGTTTAAGTACCCCCATGTCCCCTCAATAATACCCGTCTCCTATTATCCATCCTCTTGGGGTCCTTCTTCCCCTTTAGCCCCGTGGTTCCTTGTGTGTCCTTCTCTCCTCCCTTCCCAGTTGAATTCCTGAATTGTCCCCATTTCCCCTTTGGTGATGTAAGGTCCTACAAGTCCCCTTTCTTGGGCTCTTTCTTTCACTTTGTATCTATGTACGCTTTTCATTTTCCTGACACCTGCTGTTATATTAGGACATATACTCACAGATATTGGTTTCAAGATCTGAAAATGATGGAGAACATACATGCTTTTCTGAGTCTGCGTTATTTCATTTAGTATAACAGTTTCTGGTTCCATCCATTTACCTGAAAATTTCATAGTTTCATATTACCACTGAGTAGAACTCTTTTGTATAAAGTACCACATTTTCATTATCCATTTGTCAGTTGAGGGGCATTTAGGTTGTTTCCATTTCTTAGCCATTGTGAAAAGAGCAGCAAGAAACATGGATGTACAGGTATCTCTACAGTAGGATAAGTTCTTTGGGTATATGCCAAGGAGCGTTATAAATGGTATATATGGTAGATAGAAAATTCTTTTTGAGACAGGTTCTCATGATGTCAGCCTGTCTGGCCTGGAACTTGTGGTGTCCTTCCTGCTTCAGCTTCTTGAGTGCTGGGGTTACAGGTATGAGCCTCCATACTCAGCTGAATTTTTTATCTTTTTTAAAAAAGGCTCTACACACTTATTACTGGACCCAAACAATTTGTTCACACAGAGCAGATAAAAAAAAAACAAATCAGATTCATAATTTAAATGACCAAATATCCAGGTTAAAAACTTTTCCATCTGGTAGGACCACTAGATGATCAATCATGATTCAGCTTACTACAGTCAACCGTGCCATTTTGTGGGAATCCTCACAGACCCAGCTTGATTCTCCTCCAGTGTCTTCTCTTGGAGTTGCACCTGATCTTGTTACCAGTTTTCATCTGAATCCACTGGGGAATAGGACGATTTTGCTTTTGTTTTTTGGCCAGGAATCGCTTGATTCTGAAAGTCTTGTGTGAAGACATAGTGAGAAACCGAGAGAGACTAACGGTCCATGATGGTGGACGAAAAGAGAAGAGCTGAGTTTTTTTTTTTATCTTTGATACACCCATAGAGTTTCATTTCAATAAGCATAGTTTTTTTTTTTTTTTTTCTTTTTTGGTCTTTTTGAGACAGAGTCTCCCTGTAGCTTCAGCTGTCTTGGAACTCACTGTGTAAGACCAGGCTGGCTGTGAACTCACAGAGATCCACCTGCCTCTGCCTCACGAGTGCTGGGATTAAAGGCACGCACCACCACGCCTGACATGCATAGTTTTATTTAATCTACTTATTATTCCAAATCTCTCTGCTTGCTTTTGATCATCTTTGTTGTTTGCATATTGGTGAGGTTATTTTTGGCTAATCTTTTAAAAAATATTATTATCATGTGTGTTTATGTGTGTGACACAGTACACATGTAGAAGTCAGAGAATGGCTTTCAGAGTTCAGTGTTCTCCTTCCACTGTGGGTTCCTGACATCAAACTCAGTTTGTCAGGCTTGCACGGCAATGCCTTTACCTGTTCAGCTCTGTCACTGGTCCCTTTGGATAACCTAAATCTGTGGGAATTCTGAGAACATGGATTAAGGATATTTTCCTTCCAGAAATGATTTGCAGTTTGTCTTCCACAACCCAAGGATATCATCGACCTGGGACTCTTCGGATCCACTTTCCTATTTGGCTGAATAGTGCAAAGTTGGGCTCAGCCTTGTCACCTGACTTGCCATATTGGCCCAACATGTGGTCCGTGACTGTGACACTTCCGGCCTTCAGGACTTCCCTGCTGCTCCAATTCTAGTCTGAACTCAAATATTTGAGCTCTTAGCGATCTCTCTCTCTCTTTTAATTTTTTGAAAAAATTATGTGTATGAGTATTTTGCTTGTATGTATGTAAGTGTACCACATATGTACAATGCCCACAGAAGCCACAAGAGGGTGTAAGATCCCCTGGAACTGGAGTTCCACATGGCTGCTAATGTCCATGTGGGGGCTGGGAACTGAACCTGGGTCCTCTGCAAGAGCAGCTAATGCTCTTAACCACTGAGCCACCTTTATAGTCCTCTTTTACTTCTTATGGTTCCCCACTTTTTTTTTTTTTTTTTTTTGGTCTTTTCAAGACAGGGTCTCCATGTAGCCTTAGCTGTCCTGGAACTCACTCTGTAGACCAGGGTGGCCTTCAACTCACAAAGATCTGCCTGCCTCTGCCTCTGCCTCCCAAGTGCTTGGATTAAAGGCGTGCGCCACCACGCCTGGCATGATCCTCACTTCTAATGCTGTCTTCTTTCCTTTCAGCTCCATTTGTCTTGTGTGTAGAGGGTTCTTTATGCTCTGATCTTAAACAAAAGTCAGTGCTTGGATTCCAGCCAGACTCCTTGTTTTTTTTTTTTTTTTTTTTTTTGCCTGTACACCCATGTTTATTACAGCACTATTAACAATAGCCAAGATATGGAAGCAGATGATATTCCCATCAACTGATAAGTTGGAAAAAGAAAATGGTATTTTATTCTGTCTCAAAGAAGAATGACATTATGTCCTTTTCAGGAAAATGGATAGAACTTGAGGTCATGTTAAGTAAAATAAATGAATCTCAGAAATACAAATATCACATTTTCTTTCCTATGCAGAATATAGATTTTTTTTTTTAAAAGCACATATAGTACACCTTTAATCCTAGCACTTGGGAGGCAGAGGCAGGTGGATCTTTGTGAGATCAAGGCCAGCCTGGTGTACAGAGCGAATTCCAGGACAGCTGGGGCTACAAGGAGACCCTGTCTCGAAAAGACCAACAACAACAACAAAAGCACATATAAGACATGAAAGTACATGAGAAATTATCCAAGCCAGACTCCTTGTAAAGCAATGCAAGGGTTTCATTGATCACAGGGCATTCCAACTATGATAGACTATGAGAGAGTAACACTGATACTTTCTTTGTTCTATGGGTGGCTTAGAACCCAGATTGGGGGAGAAGCAAGGTTAGTAGCCACCTCTAACCCACCTTGCTTGCCACACTTTGTTGCCTATGGATCCCTGTGCACAGAGAATCTTTTGGGGTTAGCGTTCTGTAACACAGCCCTTTAGATTAGAATGTTAGCCAAAATAAATGCTAATGGCCCTCTGGAAACTTTGGAAGCTATTGGTTCATTTTAATGTGAAACGCCTTGTTTCTACAACTTGGTACTCAGATAAACACATAGAGGATTCCCTGTTCTCCTTGCTAGATTGTCTCAGTTTAGTCTATCAGGGAAATCTGGAGATAAACTGTAGGGAGGGAACACTGTGTGTGTGTTTCTATGTTATCTTCTATTTTCAGTAGCTGCTATGCCCTGTCCCCCTAAAAAAAAATCGCTTCTGGCTTTTGTGAAACCCTTACATTTAAAGCCTGATCTCAGTTAAGTGCCCTTTATCTAAAGGAAACATGTTCCAAGAACTTGGGTGGAGGCCTGAGACCACACATGATGCTGAGCCCAACATCTACTATGTTTTCTTTGTCCATACATATCTATGATAAAGTTTAATTTATAAGCTAGGCACAAGTGATCATAGGTAATAACTAGTAATAGAACAGTTGTAGATAGTGTGCTGAGTCAAAATGGACAGTCTATGCACTCAATTTGGGGTCATTGTTAAGTAAAATATTACATAAAGTCTGGGATGTCTCCATAACTGAGGTAGATACTAAGTAACTGATGGGAAGGTAGTGTATACAGCAGGGATATACTAAATAATGGGATGATTCACAGCCTGATCAGAATGGCACAAGATTTCATTATGCCATTTAGAATGATGATTACTTAAGCTGAGCATGGTGGTACATGCCTTTAATTCCAGCACTTGGGAGGCAGAGGCAGGCGGATCTCTGTGAGTTTAAGGCCAGCCTGGTCTACAGAGTGAGTTCCAGGCCAGCTGGTTAAAGGGAGACCCTTTCTCAAAAAGACAAAAAAAAAAAAAAAAGAATGATGATTACTCTGAAATTTGTGAATTATTTCTTTTTGGAATTTTCCATTAATGTTTCCAGACGTCAATTGATCACAAGGAACTGAGACTAGAGAAAGTGCCAGCACAGGTAAGAAGGGACTGCTGCAAACAAGGGTTCATAGGTGAGGGAGGGGAAGTGGCAGAGGCTCTGGAGGTGCAGTCAGCTTCTCATCTGGAAGAGGATGGAGGCTCTGGGAAGGGAAGAGCACCACCCAGGAGAGGACACTCATGGGCACAAAGGCCGAAGCAGGCTGGAAACTCACTCCCAGGCAGCCTGCCTCAGGAAGAGACTGGGAGCTTGGGGAGGGATGGCTTTTTCTTGAGAGCTTGTCTGGAGATTCTGGCAGAAGAAGCAGTGCTACACATACAGCACACTCTTGAATATACAATGGTGCTCCTCTGCTGGGGAAGGACATCCTCTTCAACTGAGTGCACATCATTGGGAGAGATGGGTAGGGAGCAGCCAGAGAGGAAGCAGACACCTACCTAACCAATCAGATCAGCTGAATCAACCCTGGTGATCAGCAGGGTGACAGTTGATCCAGCCAGATTGCCCTCACAGCCGGGAGTGGCATTTTTTTTTTTTTTAATGTGTGTGAATGTACTGTCTGCATGCAGGTCTGTGCACCCGTGTCATGCAATGTCGAGGAGGTCAGAAGAGGGCGTCGGATTCCCCTGGAACTGGAGTTAAAGACGGTTCTTGGGTGCTGGGGATCAAACCCGGGTCCTCTGCAAGAGCAGTTGGGGCTCTTAACCACTAGGCCATCTCTCCAGCCCGGGAGTGGCTCTTTCTAAGCTCTCTGTGTGACTGATCCTCATGAGTAGAGCTAACAAAGCCCTTCTTCTTTTGGAGCTGGATTCCCAGTGGAGAAGACAGACACTGCAAAGGAAACACATATGGCAATTTTAGGTTGTTTAGATTCTGTGAAGCAGGGAGAGGCATGGAGAGTAATGAACCGTGCCTGGAAGGTGCAGAGACCCATCTCCATTAGCAGTGTGCAAACCAGGGGTGAAGGAGGAAGTGAGCTGGCTCTACACAGAGCTGGAAGAAGAGTGGTTCTGGTGGAGATGACAGTTTGCTCCAAAGCCCTGAGGTGGGAAGGAGCACAGCACAACCAAGTGACAGAAAGGAGAGTCCCCTGTAGCCTTGTATTAGCTACCTACTGCTGTGTGGCAAAGCATATCAATTGTGGTTCCTGAAACAGTTCACACTATTTTCTGAAAACAGAAAGATTTCTTTCTGCTGGTTGGGTGGAAGTTTAGCTGGGACCTCTGCCTCAGGGTCTCACAAAGCTGTGGTCAGGGTATTTTCATCTTACGAGTCAACTGGGAAGGACCTGCTGGCAACCTCATTTAGACTGTTGGATTGTTGGCAAAATTGCTTTTCTCGTGGGCACGCACGTCAGGGACATAGGTTTTTGCTGGCTGTTGGAGTCTGAAGTTAGTAGAGTTCCCTTTGCCACATGGACTGTTTCAATGGGAATGTCTCCTGGCTGGCTCAGCCCAGTAGAGCCCACATTGTGGTTTACACACATAGGTTCAACATGTTTGAACACTAGGTCCTCAGCTAGTGGCACTGTTTGGGAAGGCCTCTTTGGAGGAGGTGGGTCACTGGGGGAGGCCTTGAGGCTTTATAGTCCTGCCTCAATTCCTGTTCACATTCTGCAATGTGACATCCAGCTTCCTGTTCTGCCCCCCGCGACTTTCCCATTGGACATCACACCTTCTCTGCCATAATGGACTCTAATTCCTCTGGAACCATGAGCCAAAATAAAGCCTCTCTCCTTTAAGTTGCTTTTGTCACAGTATTTTACCATAGCAACAGGAAAAGAAACTAAGATAACCTAGTACTGTCTTTGGGGTTAGAGAGATGGCTCAGTGCTTCAGAGAACTTACTGCTCTTGTGGAGGACCTGGGTTTTTGGTTCCCAGTACCCACATGGCAACTTATAACACACCCCCACTGTAATTCCAGTTCCAGGGGATCCAACACTCTCTCTGGCTTCTATGGGCTCCTGCATGCCTGCAGTGCACATAAACTGACGCAGGCACATACATACACATATGTAAGTAAATATGTCTTTAAGAGTTCTCAGCTGGGTGTGGTGGCACACGCCTTTAATCCTAGCACTTGGGAGGCAGAGGCAGGTGGATCTTTGTGAGTTCAAGGCCAACCTGGTCTACAGAGCAAATTCCAGAACAGCTGGGGCTACAGGGAGACCCTGTCTTGAAAAGACCAAAAAAAAAAAAAAAGAGTTCTCAATTAGCTTAGGTCCATCCACTGATCTCACTATAGAATTACTTGAAAGTCAATTGATCTGTCTGAAACTACTACAAAATCTCTTCATTCCTGCCCTATTCTACTGGCAAAGCTGATGCTTAAACTTCCTTTTATCTTGTCAATAAAACACTGGCTTTGTTCAGGAGGCAAAGAACCCAGATAAAAAGATGGGACCTCCCAGGCTCTCTTGAAACTACTGTTTGTAGTATAACAGAGTGCTGTGCAATGATTCGTGTGTAGACAGACAGCTAAGGAAAATTGTCCTGCTCTTGATACAAAGGAACAGACCTAATTGGCATGTGGATTTCTTTTTGTTTTCTATTCCTTCTTCTTACCTGGAACATGGATACAAAGACCACAGTTGGAGCAGCCATCTTGAGATCCATGAAGTTCTGATAATGGTAGGTCAGAAAGATAGAAAGAGCTGGTTCTCCAATGGCAGTTTTGGGGTTTCTCTGGACCACTTCTGCACTTAGAGAAACACTCCCCCTCTTTGGTTACACAAATATATTTAGTTTTCTTTTTAAAAAATTAAAATCGTGTGTGTGAGTGTGTGTGTGTGTGTGTGTGTGTGTGTGTGTGTGTGTGTGTGTGTGTTTGGGCCCATGTGTGGAGGTCAGAGGACAACTTGTGGGAGTCGCTTCTCTACTTCCACTGTGTGGGTCATGGGTGTGAAACTCGGGTTGTTGGGCTTGGTGGCAAGTGCTTTTACCTCTGAGACATGTCCCTGGCCTGAGCCTTCCATACAGCAGTATAAAGCAAGCAAAAGTCAGATACTGGGGGTTTTGTGAGGACACATTTTGGTGTATGGGAGTCTAACTTAAATGGAAAGATGTTGAAGACCCTCATTCAGGTGATTTCTTGGACTAACTTTTGTTTTGGAATTATCTCCTAGCCACTCAGCAAGAAATGAACTTTGAGATGGGGTATATGTGCAAGACTTGAAGAGATCAGAGAAAGTGAGCAAGTTGTCCAAAATAACACAGCCAGAGAATTAGAGAGATGGGATTCAAAATGCATGATTCGACTCAACATAACTAGTTGCTCTTTCAGTTATTATTTTTTGATACAGGGTCTCATGTAGTCCAGGCTATCCTTCAGACTTTTAGTGTAGCCAAGGAGGACCTTAAACTCCTGGTCCCCTTGCTTCTGCTTTTCCAGTGCAGGGACACAGGGTGCACCACTGCACCTGGCTTACACAATACTCCTGATGGAACCCAGGGCTTCGCGTTGCTAAGCAGGTGCTCTGCCAGCTGGGCCACATTCCCAGCCCACTGTCTCTGATTTTAATCAAGGTCTTTGTCTTTCTTATCATTGCCAAAGAAGTCCAGAATTATCATTTCATTCAATTTAACTTTAAATTCTCATTCTCTGAGTTAAAAAAAAAATCTCGTGATTTTAACAATCATAAAAGAGCTATTAATTCTGAGCCTGGAATTTTTCCATATCAATTTGGGTCAGCTTAATTATAACTAAGAAAAGAAAGGGGTATGTGTGTGTGTGTGTGTGTGTGTGTGTGTGTGTATGTGTGTGTGTGCAAATATTGGCACATGTTTGTGTGTGGGGTCCAGAAGTCAACAAAGAGTGTGGTTCCTCCAGAACTATGTACCTTGTGTTTTGAAACAGTTCTTTTGGTGGGACCTGGGCTCTCTGATTTGGCAGGGCTAGCTGGCTGGTGAGCCCCAGGGGCCTCCTGTCTCTGCCTCCCAGCAGGGATTACATGTGCACACCACCACATCTGGTGGCTTTTTCTGTGGGTTCTGGGCATTGAACTCAGATACTCATGCTTGAGCGGCAAGCACTCTATTGGCTGAGCTATGTCTCTGGTGTCTACAATTGCTTTTTAGTCTTTGCCAACTAATGCCCCTGACACTAAATTACTACTGTTTAGAAATGGAAATGATTCCAGTGTCACAGTAAGAACTGTAATCAGCCCCACCTGGGAGCTCACAGAGCTTGGAGGGGAACCCCCCCCCCACTCTTGGATGGCTGCTGAGTCCTTTCTGGGGTGTCTCCAAGCAGCCACACAGTTCTGACACGTTAAGGTGGTTGTTCTGGTTTGCTTTCTGTGATAAAACATTGACCAAAAGTTATTGTGGAGGAAAGGGTTTATTCCATTTCACAGTCTAGGTCACAGTCCCCCTCTGAGGAAAGCAGAGGGCAGCAGCTCAAGCAGGAATCTGGAGTCTGGAACTGAAGCGAGACCGTGGAGGAACTCTGCTTACTGGCTTGCTCCCCCTGGCTCACTCAGCCCAGGCCCACCTGCCTGGGGGGGGGGTGGCATCCCATAGTGAGCTGGAACCTCCTGCAACAATCAGCAAAGAAGAAAATGCCTCATAGACCTGTTCTCTTCTCAGGGGACTCGAGTTTGTGTCAAGTTTACAAAAAATTAGCACAAACTGGTGTGGTGGAAAAGTGCACTGGGCTGCTAAAGTGGAGACGGGTTCCAGCTTCTGTCTCTGGCTGACCTTGGGACCCTCGCTTCCCCTCTCTGGTCTCAAGCCTTCCCATCTGCAAAGTAGTACTCTCTAGTCAGAGTAAAGGTTTTCAATTTGTATTCCCAGAGTCCTGGGTCTCCAGAGTTTTCCACTGAGAAAAGCAGTTGGCTCTTTGGGAGGGGAGAGGTAAGTAGAGGGCGAGGAAGGAGCTCCAGACGTAGATGCCTGTAGTGTTGGCCCTGAGGGAGCTCACCTTCCGTCCCAGGCCTACTGTTTCTGTGCTGTAGTCAGAAATGGGAGGGCACCGAATTCTGTCGGTCACTGAGAAAGACGTCCGCTGTGATTAGACGATTCTGGGCAAGCAGGTGGCCTTGCATCATCCTCCTGGGTGCTGGCCATCTGCTTGCTTTCCATGGATAAAGTCCCCTTTGTCCTTTTGGTGAGTCCAGGAAAGCCGGGCACAGAGTCAGTGGCAAACCAGCCACCTCCTGAAGGAGGAGTCCAAGGTCAGGAGCTGGAGGAGTGGGCTAAGGCTTGCTTTCGGGCTGTTTCCAGTTTGAGCAATGAAAGCTATATTTACTATATTTATTATTTTTTTTATGAAGTCTCACTATGTAACCCAGGCTAGCCTTAACCTCTAGAGAAGAGGAATGAGGGGATGGTGGATGGGAGCTGCGAGAGCTGGGAAGAGACACTAGGATTGGAACACTCAGAGGAGAGAAGCCTGAGGAGGGTCTGGGCAGATGGGTGGGATGGTCCTTTGGGCAACATTGGCTCTTAAGGGTTTTGAGCACATCATTGACTTTCTTTAGTACTTCAGTTTGGTCACTTCTACTCATTGTGGTCCAGTCATTGACCCATCCACCCACGTATCCACCTATCCTCCCATCCTTCTGTCCCCTTATTCATCTGTCTGCCTGGCTAGTTGTTCCCATTCATCCACTTGTTCATCCACCCTTACTTCATCAATCATCCCTCCATCTATCCATGCACCCGTGAACCCATCCATCCATCTATCCATCTACCTGTAACCCCCATCCAAATCCCCCATCCACATATCCATCCATCCATCCATCCATCCATCCATCCATCCATCCATCCCTCCATGTATCCATGCATCCATGCATGCATCCATGTATCCATGCATCCGTGCATCCATGTATCCATCCATCCTTCCATCCATGCATCCATCCATCCATGAATCCATGCATGCATGCATGCATCCATCCATCCATCCCTCCATCTATCCATGCATCCATGCATCCATGCATCCATGTATCTATTCATCTGCTCTAGTTTGTCTTCCATTGCTGTGACAAAACACTCTGATCGACACCACCTTGGGGAGGAAAGGGTTTATTTAGCTCACATCTCCCGGGTCACAGTTCATCACTTAGGGAGCCCAAGGCAGGAACTCAGGGCAGGAACCTGGAGGCAGGAGCTGAAGACAGGCCATGGAGGAGTGCTGTTCACTGGCTTGCTCCCCTGGCTCATGCCCAGCCTGCCTTCTTATATAGTACACAATAACCTGCCCAGGGTGGCACCACTCATTGTGGGCTGAGCCCTCCCACACTGCTCGACCATCAAGACAATACTCCACAGATGTGGCCACAGGCCAATCCAATGGAGCCAGTTCCCCAATTGAGGCTCCCTCAACCCAGGTGTGTCAAGTTGACACTAAAGCTATCCAGCACACCATCCTTCCATCCAAGCATCCATCCATTCCTCCATTTATCCATGCATCCATGCATGCATCCATGTATCCATCCATCCTTCCATCCATGCATCCATCCATCCATGCATCCATGCATGCACCCACCCACCCATCCATGCATCCACACACCGATGCACCCATGCATCCATGCACCCATCCATCCATTCATCCATCCATCCATCCATCCATCTATCCATGCATCTTTCTTCCATCCACCCATTCATGAAGCATCCATTCACTACCCCCAAATTAAAATTCATTTATGGGGGCTGGAGAGATAGCCTAGCGGTTAAGAGCACTGACTGCTCTTGCAGAGGACCCGGGTTCGATCCCCAGCACCCACATGGCGGCTAAGAACCATCTGTAACTCCAATTCCAGGAGAGCTCCAGTTCCAGGGGAATCCGAGACCCTCTTCTGACCTCTGCAGCATTGCACAACACTGGTGTGCAGACCTGCATGCAGATAGTACATTCATACACATACAAAAATGAAAAAAATTAAAATATTTATAAAATTCATTTATGTAAAACTCATCCATAAGTAGATATTCTTGTTTCTCTTTAATTGCTATGACAAAACACTGACCAATTCCAACTTGGGGAGGAAAGAGTTTATTTTCCTTACATCTCCTGGGTCACAGTTCATCACTTAAGGAGCTTGAGGTAGGAACTCAGGGCAGAAACCTGGAGGCAGGAGCTGAAGCACAGGCCATGGAAGAATGCTGCTTACTGGCTCCCCTGGCCTATGCTCAGCCTAGTTTCTTATACAGTACAGAACCACTTGTCCAGGGGTGGTACTGCCCACAGTGGGGCTGGGTCCTCCCATATCAATGAACAATCAAGAAAATACCCCACAGACATGGCCCCAGGCCAGTCCAATGGGGGCAATTCCCCCGTTGAGGCTCCCTTAGCCCAGGTGGGTCAAGTTGACACTAAAGCTATCCAGCACAGTATGTCTTCACTTACTTAATCCTCTAGTCATCCACGCATGCACTCACTTGGTGAAGCCATTTCCTAACCCCTCTTTCTCTCAGTGGTATTGATGATTGAACCTAGAGCTTTGTGCTTTGTACATATTAGGCAAGTGCTCTATTACGAAACTATGTCACCAACCCTTGTTCTATTTTCTAAAAAATTTGAGACAGGGTTCCGGTAAGTTGCCCAGGCTAGCCTTGAACTTGTGATCCCTTTGAGTAGCTGTGATCACAGTTGTGTACCACCAGGCTCACCCAGCCACTCCTTTCCCCCTCTCTTTTATTCACTCAGTCTCCCATTTATTCCAGGAGCATTTATTGAGCCTGTATCGTGTATGCAGGAATATAGAGGATGAACTCTCAGGGAGCAAAACACTCCTTCTTTGGAAGGGGGAATTTGCCAAGAGAGGTGGTTCAAAGAGTCTTCACAGAGGCCATAGCAAGCCAGCTAGAGTTTACGATCAGGAGCTGGATTGTGGGGTGAGGCTTTCTGGGGATATTTCCAGTTTGAGCAATGAAAGCTACATTACATTTAACATATTTATTATTATCTTTTGAGACAGAGTCTGTAGCCTCAGCTGGCCTGGAACTCATTACATAGACCAGGCTGGCCTTGAATTCACAGAGATCTACCTGCCTCTGCTTCTTGAGTCCTGGGATTAAAGGTGTGTGCCACCACACCCGGCTTCTTTATCCTTTTTTAAATTTTTATTAAGGCTTACAGGCTGGAGAGATGGCTTAGTGGTTGAAAGCACTGACTGCTCTTGCAGAAGACCCGGGTTTGATCCCCAGCGCCCACATGGCAGCTGAGAACCATCTGTAACTCCAATTCCAGGAGAACTCCAGTTCCAGAGGAATCCGACACCCTCTTCTGACCTCCGTAGCATTGCACCACCTGGATGCACAAACCTACATGCAGACAGTACATTCAAATAAATAAATAAATAAATAAATAAATAAATAAATAAATAAATAAATAATAAAATAAAAAAAATAAAGGCTTACTGTATAGCCCAGGTAGCCTTACATTTGCCAAGCAGTCCAGGCTGGCCTGAACTCACCATTTTCCTGCCTTAGCCTCTGAGTGCTGGTATTACAAGCAGTGCTCTGATGTCTGGCTCATCTTTATTTCTTGCAGATAATATTAGCTCTAGTCCCCTTTTCTCTCTGTCTAAAAAGAGCCTAGATTATTCATCTCAAATGCTAGGCTGATGAAATTCAGGTTTAATTCAATAACTGATTGTTCTTGTTCAAAACATTGGATGAAAAAAAAAACATTAAAAAAAAAATCCTAGCAGCTCCTAGCAGGAGGAAGCTACTTTAATAAATCCATCTGTGGATGGAATTCTGTACAAGTCAGAACTCAATATCTTGTCCACCAGCTATTTGTGTGTGTTTCCAGGAGGCCAGTGTGTGTGTGTGTGTGTGTGTGTGTGTGTGTGTGTGTGTGCATATTTCTGAACTGATATTATTCACACAGTCAGACTGCTTCTTATTTAGACTTATCTTGCCAAAGGTGCCCTTCAGGTGCTGGTGTTGTGTCACTGTCAAAGAGCTTGATACTCGTGTATTCAAGAGTCATCAAATATTTTAGGCATCTAATATTCATTAAGCTTCTATCTTTCAGGCTTGACTCCAGATGCAGATGGTAGCTCATTGAGGAGCAAGACAGGGCCATTAGCTTCAGAACGACCTTTGTACAGTCCAGTGCAAAGTTCAGTCAGCTTTCCCTAGTGGGGTTGGGAGGAACAGTTTGGTCTCTGAGCAGCAGCATCTCAGTGCAAAGCCACTGCAACTGCATATACGTGTGACTCTGCCCTAGAAGCACTTCACTTTCCCAAACAGATTTGGGCTCCAGCTGTTTTATGATGGTTTGTTTAGTCCAGAGGACATGCCCAACTGGACGGTTATAAAATAACATTGAGTTGAGTTCCAACCTTGGCTTGGGCAGTGAGGAAGGCTGCCTGGAGGAGCTGTTGTATAATCTTAGACCTGACAGGTGAGCAACTGGAGGCGAGGGGCGGAAGCTGATGGGGATAGTGCTGGAAGCACGACAGATAGTGTGCAGAGAAGCAAAAAGGCCAACAGATGTGTCTGGGTCTGGAGAACGCAAGATAGACAGTAGAGGGGTGGACAAAGTGCTTGGGGACAAGAGATTGGGGGGGGGACTTGGAGACCTGGGCGTGGTATACACTAATGGTTAGCCAGCTTCTTGTATTTGTTGTAGTTCTTAAAATATTTTTGGTTTATTTATTTTTATTTTATGGGTATGGGTGTTATGCCTGCATGTGTATAAGTGAAATCAGATTGCACAATGCCAGTGGAAGCAGAAGAGGACATCAGATAGTTATAGATGGTTGTTAGCCCCCATGTAGGTGCTGGGCTTCAAACCTGAATCTTCTTCAAGAGCATCTGGTGCTCTTAACTGCTAAGCCATCTCTCCAGCCCTGTATTAGTCTTATTTTGGAAGATATAACACTGTTATTCTAGCAGGCTTTGAGCTGGTATCTGGCCATGGGGCGTCAGTATCTTCTATGGGAATGCAGCTCTTTAGAGCTGGCTTGGTCTTCCTGTGACCTATGAGGACCCCTGCAACCCCCCCCCCACTCCCGACTCTAGGTATTCCACTCTCTGGTCTAAGGGGTAGGTCATTTGGAAAGAGGGCATATAATGAAAACCAAATGTATTTTTTCAACGTTTATTTATTTATTTATTTATTTATTTATTTATTTATTTATTTTGTCTGTATGTGTATGTGTGTACAGGTCTTCATGGAGGCCAGAAGACGGACTTACAGGTGGTTGTGAGCTGCCTAATGTGGGTGCTGGGAACAAAGCTCCAGTCCTTTGTAAGAGCAGCAAGTACCCTTAACTGTTGCACCATCTCTCTAGCACCCAAAGCAAACATTTTAGAAGAAACAACAAAAAAGTAAAAGCCAGGTGCAGACTTGAATGGTAAGACCCTATTGCTGAAGAAGATGCTCCCTACCTGTGTCGTAGAAGGAACAAGAAGTCAAGCTGGTGCTGACCTTGAAGCTCCATGTCTGCTGGCTAGCTTTCATAGGACTAGAGGGTGCTATGTGTGATACCGGTGGAGGGCAGTAATCATCAGTCTTACTCAGCTGTGAACACTGCAATCTACAACAGCAAAATACGCCCACTGGTGCAATACTATGGCAGTAACCAACCACTTTCTAATGGGATTTAAGGTCCATTTCACAATAGGGACAGGGATTCTGCTATCAGGGAGATCCTGAGGCTAGCCATAGGGGAGAGTCTACCACTCTTATCTGCTAAATAGATGTAATAGTAAACTGACATATAACAGCTTATCATGATACTTACAGGTGAGTGTATCTCTTAACTCTCACCAAAGGTGATTCTTATTGCAGTAGATGGAAATACAGAGAACCCAAATGATCAATGTGCAGAGAATGTGGACTGTGGTCACCCCTAAATATGATACCTATATCACACCTTCTCCTCTCAAGGCTCAGGGATAATTATAAGAGAGGGGCAGAAAGATTGTAAGAGCCAGAGGTAGAAGATGAGCACAAGGAAACTGTTGTCTGGATGCCATGGGGTAGCTGCACAGATGAATCCACAGTGCCTATGACAGACCTCTGCAAATCCAAGTTAGACAAGTGTCCAGCATGGACGGGGAGGTAGGCAGACAGTCCCAGCCCTGTTGGCAGTTGATGGATGCTGGGGAAGGAGAGTCAGTTTTCCTTAACTGTGTGATACCTGGTAGATTGACCAGAAGATCCACATCCAGGACCACTTACATGGCATGGATCGGATTCAATAGGTTTTTTATTTTATTTTTTATTTTTGGTTCTTTTTGAGATGGGGTCTCCCTGTAGCTCTGGCTCTGCCTGTAGCTACGCCTGGCCTAATAGGTTTTTTTTTTTAAATAAAAGTAAAAAGGAAAAAGACAAATAATAATGGAGGATGTGAAGTTGAGGGGGAGGAGTGGGGCCCTGAACACATTGCATAAAATTCTGGAATCAATAGAAATATTCTAAAGTAATGGGCATTGCTGCAAATCAGGGTAATGAACAATGCTCTCAAGGCCACCATAGTACACTTGGGCCTTTGGGGAGGACAGACTGCTGTCACGTTTGGGTTTTAGCTTTATAAAGGCTTATGTGCAATAGAAATCATGTTTTTTTTCCTCTTGCAGTGCTATGGATGGAATCCAGGACCTTCTGCATGCTAGGCAACTGTTCTATATTGAGCTACACCCTCAGCACACACTCTCTCTCTCTCTCTCTCTCTCTCTCTCTCTCTCTCTCTCTCTCTCTCTCTTTCTCTGACAGTGTCTTATTATGCAGCCCGGGCTGGCCCCAGATTCATGATCTCATTGCCTCCATCTTCCAAGTGCTGGAATTACAGGCATGTGCCACCACAGTCCACTGAGATGTTTCAATGAACCTTGCTTGTTGTCTGATACCTGCCTTTCCTTCTCTTCTTTCCCTTCTCTTTACACTAGTCTTGTAAACAAGGGTTCCTGAGTGATGCTGGCCATTGACATCCAGAGGCCAGAGGCCAGGGATGCTGCTGAGCATCTTCCACCACTCAACACAGCCCCCACAGCTTCAAATGTCAGGAGAGCTGGGGTTGAGACCTGCCACTAAACTCCACCGTCACTGGACTTAGTTTCTGGACACATGATCTACCATTTATTTACATTCCAAACCCTCTTTTTACTTCTTCATTTTTACAGTTTAGAGACAAGATCTCACTAAGTTGTAGTCTGACCTTACATTCATTCTATAGTCCAGGTAGACCTCAAACTTGCTCTCCTCCTGCCTCAGCCTTCTGAGTGGCTGGGATGACAGGCCTGTGCCACCATTCCTGGCTTACAGAACTCTTTGTCTCTGCCTTTGACCTGATACTCTGATATCCTTCCTTGACTTTTTTTTTTTTTTTTTTTTTTTCTTTTTTGTCTTTGACAGAACGGGGGTTCTTCCTATAGCCCCAGCTGGCCTGGATAAACCAGGCTGGCCTTGAACTCACAGAGATCCTGCCTCTTCCTTCCAAGTGCTAGGATTAAAGGCATGCGCCACCATGGCTGGCTCTTCCTTGACTTAATAAAAAAATTGTCTTTTTGAGACAGAGTCTCCCTGTAGCCCCCCCTGGAACTCTCTGTGTAGACCAGGCTGGCCTTGAACTCATAGAGACCCACCTGCCTCTGTCTCCCAAGTGCTGGGATTAAAGGTGTGCATTGCCATGCCTAGCTCCATCCTTGACTTTTAATATCTTGGAAAAATTAAAGGTTTCTTCTAAGGTTGGAGTTAATGACCTTCTTCTTCTTCTGGGATGCATGGGGCTTCAGTTACATCTGTCATGGATCTCACACCATTTATTATAGCGCCAGTATCATTGTTATACAATAGCCTGCCCCCCACTAGGCCCCCATACTCTTTCTGTTTTTGAGACAGGGTGTCACGTAGTCCATGCTGACCTCCAACTCCTTACATGGCTGAGCATGATCTTGAACTTTCGATCCTCCGGCTCCCACCTCCTAAGTGCTGGGATTATAGGGGAGCACAGCCAGGCCACCCCAGGAAGGCTCCCAGGGTTTCTTGCATGCCAGGCAGGCGCCTCAGCAGCTCAGCCACATCCCCAGTTCTCCTCTGTTCATTTTTCGGCTTTCTATAATATCAAGATTAAATCTTTTGAATGAGAAAAATACTTCAACACAGTCAGTGTTCTAAACATGGCCTCTGTAGGCTCTGTGTTCTTCAGAGTGCAAAGCTGTAGAACATGACGCAAACTCCTGTATTTCTGCATGTATTCCTCGCCTTCCTCAGCTCAGGTAAATTTTATGCAGACAACCTTCAGAAGGTTCTGATATTCAGAAATGACTTGTGGCTGTGACTCCATTTCAATTTCAAATCTGTGGCATTTTCATGTTCAGTATCATTTCCATTTCACAGTTAGTCCTCAGACATGGCTTAGAGATAATTTTCCCCCTCCCTGTTTTGCTTGTGATACAGTTGCTGCCACCAATCCCAGGATTCCTATCCTGGGAATGGAATCAGGTGTGTGTCCCCTGTGCATCTATCTGCCAATATCCTGTTCACATCTGAATTCTGATTACATTACATCTTACTGCAACTGAATCATCCCAATGGAGAGAAGGCAATTGAGGCTGTTGTTGATCAAGGACCTGAATTTGTCTTCATCCTTCCAGAGTCTACTTGTTCACGTGGTACCTGGCTTGTAATAGGCACTCAATGGCCAACTTTTGAATGAATAGTAAACACACAGGTTTATAGCTGGCCTGAAGCTTTGGTTTGCCAAGACCATTAAGAAATGGAGAAGCCTGGGAAGAGCACCGACTCTGGACCTTATATCCTTGACGTCTAGTCTCAGGGGTACTGAATTACACATGTGCCTGCCATTACCCATGTGAATCTTCATTTCCGTTTTGCTGACGGAGCTAACTCTTTTTTCCTTTTCTATTTTTGAGTTTTTGGAGACACTCTTACTATGTAGCCCAGGTGGGTCTGGAATTCAAGATTTTTCTGCCTCAGTTTCCCAAGTGCTGGGATTGCAGGTGTGCACTGCCACATCTAGCTTGGACGGATTTAATTTATACCTTTTTGCAGGGCTGTTGTGGTAATCAAAATGATGGCTGACATTGTCATTCTGACAGGACCTAGAATCACCTTGGAGACAAACCTTTGGGTGTGTCTGTGACAAGGTTTAGAGACTGGGTTAAGTGAGGTGGGAAGACCCCTCTGCAAAGGGAGTGGCGCCATCCCCTCAGCTGGGATCCTGGACTGACTAGAAAGAGAATGTGAGCTGAGCACCAGAGTTCTCTCTCTGCTTCCTGACTGCAGGTGCAATGTGACCAGCCGCCTCAAACCCTGCCGCCATGCCCTCCCCCCATGATGGACTGTACCCTCAGGCTGTGAGCCAAAATAAATCATTCTTTCCTTAAGCTGCTTTTGTTAGACATTTTGTCACAGCCCTACATAATGAATATAATTAGCATATGTTAATTATGGGGGTCTAGCTCAGTGGTCAAACACTCGTCTAGCATATAGGAGGACCTGGGTTACATCCCCATCAAAGAGATGAGGATGCAAAGAGAAAAAAATGATTAGCCTATTGGAGAGCATCTGATAAGCAGTTTTATTGATCACAATAACACATCTAACCGGGGTGAGTTATTCCACAGACTTGATCAGGTACTGGGGCCATTCAGGAACATGCAGTCACTTGACATTAGCTGACTTTTCTAGATCCCCCTGAAGTGTGCTGTTCTTGCTGAAATCTCAGCTTCCATGTGCAGAGGGAAGTAGAAACCAATTCACAAGGTGTCACTTCTTCAGTCCGTGAGTGCAGGATCCCTGGATTCTGGAGAAAGACCCTGACTCACCACACTCAGTGTATGAGGGGCCCAGGCCTGTTCTGCATCACACAGTGGGTCAGTAGCAAAGCCCCACCCTGACTCAAGATCTCTGACTCCAAGCCCATATTTCTTATCCTGCACTGAGAGGTCAGTGGCTTGCATTCTGTGCTGAAGCTGCTGAAGCACAAATGCTGTTCAATCGAGACTCACCCCGCGCCAATTTCTGCAGCATTAAATTAAGCTCCTGATTTAGCTCTTTGAGGCTGACAGCCCCTCATGAGAATGGGGCATGCATGCGAAGAATTTCTCAGCACAGGGCTCCTTAGAAAAGAAGCTCTGGCCCTGGCTGTGTCCTTGGGCTCCAAGGTCAGTGTCTCAAACACAAGCTTATGATGGCAGAGCTGTGCTCCTGCAGGAAAATCCCAGATCCTGTACTCTGGCATCTCAGGCACCTGGCTCCCTGGCCATGTCCCCACCCTAGTTCCAAGAGGGCACTCTACTTATGCCCAGAGTCTGTTCTTAGATTTTGCTTAGCTGCTGTATCTAGAAAGGCCTAGTCCCACTGTATCTAGCTGAGTAACTACGGGGAATTCATTGAGTCTGCATATCAGATTCCTGCTCTTTGAAATAGGTAGTCTCTTCACTGGGTTGTGGGAAGAGTAACTGAGGAATGGTAAACAGCATACAGTAGGTGCTCACTAGATACCATCTATGGTTATTGACCACAGATGCTGGCTTCTACCTTGGTTCTTGGTTCAAGGTCCAGCTTGTTTTCCTTTCTCTTTTTTTTTGGTACATGTTCATGTGTGTGTGTGTTCATGGGTTTACATCCTGATGAACTTGCGTGCGTGTGCATATGCAGGTGGGGGCCATACATAGATGAATCTCCAGTGTTGTTCCTCCTCACTGTCCACATTGCTGTTTTGGAGATAGGGTTTCTTATTGGCCTGGAACTCACCAAGTAGGCTAGGCTGGCTGGCTAGTGAGCTTCAGAGCTCCACCTCCCTCCACCTCCTCAGAGCTATAATCAAAAGTGCACACTACCATGCCCAGCTTTTCCATGTGGGTTCTGGGGATGAGAAGTCCCCATGCTGGCAAGGAAAGCATTTTGCCTAAGCCAGCACCCCTGCCCCTCCGCTCCACTTTCCATTGTCCGTGTGGCTTTGGGTGAGTTATTTGATTCTTCCAAGTGACAATATCCTATCAGATGGATGACAACCAAAATCATATTGGTAGGTTCTCGTTTCCACATAGCATCTGTACTGGGTAGTTTTAACTGTTAGCTCGCTACAAACTAAACTCACCTGAGAAGAGAACCTCAGTTGAGGAACCATCTAGACCAGGTTAGCCTATGGGTACGTCTGTGGGGGAGTTGCCTTGATTCTTTAAAAAAAATGTACTATTTGAGAGTTTCATATGTGACTACTACATTTGTGTCATTTATACTTTTCTAGTTCTCACTCCAACTCCTCCTGTGTCCTTCCCACTCCTTTTCTTGTTCTCTTAATATTGTTTTATACACATGAATATAATACATTAGTAAATACACACATATCTGTATCTATGTATCTCTCTCTATATCATATAACCCACTTAGTGGTGCTCATGTGTTTAGGGCTGACCACTTCAGACTGGATAACCTATCAGAAAGCTTGTCCCTCCCTCAGCATCCGTTGATTGCTGGTAGCTCTTCGTCTAGAGGTGGGAGCCCAGGAACTTTCTCCCGTCCACACTGGCATGTCACCCGGCACTGTCATATACATAACTTGTTAGGCTGCCACATTGTGGAGACTTCCTGGGCGCAGCTTCCCTCTCGTGTTCAGAATGCATTAGCTATGTGGCTTTTTCCTCTGGTTCTCACAGTCTTCCTGTCTTGTCTTCTGTGATGTTTCCTGACCCTTAGGTATAGAGGTTACTTTGAGGACATATCAGTCAGGGCTGAGCATCCAAGGGCTGAGCAGCCGGCAGGTGATTGTCTTGATTCTTACTTGATGTGGGAGGGTCCAGCCCATTGTGGGCAGCACTATTCCTTGGGCTGAGGTCCAGGAGAGAGCTAGATGGAGCAGTAGCAGTGACAGGCAGCATGGGTGTAGTCATTCTTCTCTGCTTTGGACCGTAGATGTGCTCCTTGAGTGTCTGCCCTGACTTCCCTTCAGGGATGAACTTTTACCTGGAATAAATTGTAAGCTGAATAAACTCTTCCTCTCCTAGGCAGCTTTAGGTCAGGATATCTGCTACAGCAGCTAACATACCATCTTTCGAACAAACTGCTCTTGGGGACATTTACATTGATGCCCATGCCATGATTTTTGTATATATGATTCTGGGTTTTTGTGCATCTGTTGGAGCCCAGCCCAGTGAAATACTCATGTGACATGCTGCTGCAAAAGGGTGGCTCTCTGGGAGGGGCTCTGCCTCTGCTGTGTGGTAGTGTTTGTGCCAAGCACTTTAATATTTTATTGGATCTTTGTGATTACTGTATAAAACCAAGTTGAAAGAAATGCTGATCCCACTGATACAGGAGCACACATCTCCTAAAGTCCACAGAACTGAGCCAAGGAGGGAAGAAAGAAGTTAAAATCCCAAAAGCCACCGAGCCCAGCAGATCTTTAACTTCAGTGGGAGGCTCATTGGCTCAGCTCACTGCCTGCCACATAATCATGAAAGAGAATACAGATGAAAGTGCGATTTGAAAATAGAGAGAAGTGACTGAAGATCGTTTTATAAAAGTGACATTTAATTACAGTGCCTCCAGGTATTCTGTTTCCCCATCCCAGCCTAGGGATTGGTTATTCCGGTTTTGTATATCTATCCTGTTGTGTGTGATATAAGTGAGAGGACTTGGGAATTGCTGTGTGTGCGCAGGTGCCTCTTGATTGCCATCGTCCTTAAGCCTGGGTCTTAAAGCTAAGTCCATGGAGTACAGACCAAAGACATCAAGACATCAGAACATCAGCCATCATATTCAATGGATCGTGATATTCCTGAGTGTCTCCTGAAACTACTATTTGGGCACACCCAGTGTTGGGGACCTGATTGTATGTGGAGGCAGCCTGTTTGGAGGTGTGGCTAAAGTGGGCCTACTATGTGTTGGCATATTTCCCCAGGAGCCTCCCATTGCCCAGTGGTCGTTATTTCCCACAAGAAGCCACAGAATCAGTGAAATCCCTCTTCTACAGATAAGGTACCCAGGTAGGTTCTTATTCATCAAGACTTTACCTGTCCCTTGACAACCTGTATGTGAGGCTCCAGGCTGGACCTTGAAGGAGTTTCAGGATCCATAAGAGAAATAGACAACTGGAATATGGAAATATGGTTATAGGGCAGTTATAACTTAAACAGATAAGGGAGAACCATGGGATACCCTCCCCCAAAGAACCGTCTAGTCCCACTGGAGGAAAGGCTTCCAGCAGGAGGTGACAGCTGGGCTTTGGAGGAGTGAGTGGCAGGGACAGGGTGGAGAAGGAGAAGGCAATTCCTAATTGAACAAAGAGCACATGGGAAATAACAGGATGTTTGCATGACTGGTGAGCAAAATTGGGTGTGCTGGACAGCTTTAGTTGTCAACTTGACACACCTGGGTTGAGGGAGCCTCAAGTGGGGAACTCCCTCCATTGATCTGGCCTGTGACCACATCTGTGGGGCATTTTCTTGATTGTTGAGTGAAGTGGGAGGGCCCAGCCCACTGTGGGCAGTACCAATCCTGGCCAGGTTGTTCTGTATTGAACAAGAAAGCAGGCTGAGCATGGGCCAAGGAACCAAACCAGTAAGCAAGGAAATTCAGCTCCTGTCTCCAGGTTCCTGCCCTTACCTTGGACTCTCTCAGTTATGAACTGTGAGAGTTTGAAACTGGGAGATGTAATCCTTCCCAAGTTGGTATTGGTCAGAGTGTTTTGTCACAGCAATTGAAAAGCGAACTGAAACAGCAGGTGCAGACACTGGTTCCATGCGAGTGTATGAATGTGTGTTGGGGATACAGAACATCTGAGATGAAGCAGAAGAGATAGAAACCTCCATGGAGTTTGGACTCTCTTCAGAGGATGAGGACTTCCTCCAGCAGTCCCTTGGTCCCCTGAAACCATGGGGCTCTGTCCTGTGGTCAGGAACCCTACCAGCAGTTATTTGTTTTATTTATTTAAAAATTACATTTATTTGTGTGTGTATGTGTGTGCGCACGTGTGTGTGTGTGTGTGTGTGTGTGTGTGTGTGTGTTGCATGCCATGGCATACATGTGGAGGCCAGGGGACACTTTGTGAAAATCAGTTTTCTCCTTCTATCCTAGGGATCGAACTCAGATCTTTGGGCTTGGTGCCAGTGCCTTTATCCACTGAGCCCTCTCATCAGCCCCTTCCAGGAGTTTAGCTCAGCCTGCTGGCTGCTGCTCCTGGTTTTCCATGTGAAAGCCACTTCTAGTGTTCCTGCTTTGCATGGAGGTTCCCATGAGCCTGCTTAGCTTAGTGCATGGGTCAGGTAACCATGCTTTCTCCCCGTGTCTCTCTCCCTCCGCTTTTATGGTTCAGTGGTAAGCATTTAGCTTCTGAGTCAAACAAACTGGAGTTAAGTCCCAGCACTGTTGTTGACAATTCCTGAGCCCCAGTGAAGCTCCTAACTCTTACAAGCCTGGGCCTCCTTGCTTGTAGCATGGTGATAAAAGTAAAAGCAGCAAAGCCCGTGGTCAGTCAGTATGTGCCAGGCATGCTCTAAGTGTTTGCTAGTCTACTGTCTGTGAGGTTAGCATCATCAGTATCCTGTGTATAGAGAGTAGTGCAAAGTGGCTTCTGACTGGCAGGTGTTGGGGGCAGGAAGCTGGTAGAAGGTCTTCTGGAGCTGGCAGGAAGAACACAAGAGCTGAGAGTCAGAGTCATGGATGCACTGTCCAGCAGCCCATCGTAGAGTCAGAGTCAAGGATACACTGTCCATCAGCCCATTGTAGAGTCAGAGTCATGGATACACTGTTCAGCAGCCCATTGTAGAGTCAGAGTCATGGATACACTGTCCATCAGCCCATTGTAGAGTCAGAGTCATGGATACACTGTCCATCAGCCCATTGTAGAGTCAGAGTCATGGATACCCTGTTCAGCAGCCCATTGTAGAGTCAGAGTCATGGATACGCTGTCCATCAGCCCATCGTAGAGTCAGAGTCATGGATACACTATTCAGCAGCCCATCGTAGAGTCAGAGTCATGGATACACTATCCAGCAGCCCATGGTAGAGTCAGAGTCATGGATACTCTGCCCAGCAGCCCATCATAGAGTCAGAGTCATGGATATACTGTCCATCAGCCCATCATAGAGTCAGAGTCATGGATACACTATCCAGCAGCCCATGATAGAGTCAGAGTCATGGATACACTGCCCAGCAACCAATTGTAGAGTCAGAGTCATGGATACACTGTCCATCAGCTCATTGTAGAGTCAGAGTCATGGATACTCTGCCCAGCAGCCCATTGTAGAGTCAGAGTGATGGATACACTATCCAGCAGCCCATCGTACAGTCAGAGTCATGGATACTCTGCCCAGCAGCCCATCATAGAGTCAGAGTCATGGATACACTGTCCATCAGCCCATCATAGAGTCATGGATACATTATTCAGCAGCCCATCGTAGAGTCAGAGTCATGGATACACTATCCAGCAGCCCATGGTAGAGTCAGAGTCATGGATACTCTGCCAAGCAGCCCATCATAGAGTCAGAGTCATGGATATTCTGCCTAGCAGCCCATTGTAGAGTCAGAGTCATGGATACTCTGCCCAGCAGCCCATTGTAGAGTCAGAGTCATGGATACACTATCCAGCAGCCCATCGTACAGTCAGAGTCATGAATATACTGTTCAGCAGCCCATCGTAGAGTCAGAGTCATGGATACACTGCCCAGCAGCCCATCGTAGAGTCAGAGTCAAGGATACTCTGCCCAGCATCCCATCATAGAGTCAGAGTCAAGGATACTCTGCCCAGCATCCCATCATAGAGTCAGAGTCATGGATACTCTGCGCAGCTGCCCATCATAGAGTCAGAGTCAAGGATATACTGCCCAGCAGCCCATTGTAGAGTCAGAGTCATGGATACTCTGCGCAGCAGCCCATCATAGAGTCAGAGTCATGGATACACTATTCAGCAGCCCATCGTAGAGTCAGAGTCATGGATACACTATCCAGCAGCCCATTGTAGAGTCAGAGTCAGGGATACACTATCCAGCAGCCCATCATAGAGTCAGAGTCATGGATACTCTGCCCAGCAGCACATCATAGAGTCAGAATCAAGGATACACTGCCCAGTAGCCCATCCTAGATCCTCAGCACAGCAACACGGTTATCAGAACTTTGGGTAATGCAGAGCAGTAAACCAAGAACATAGTGGGCCCCAGAGTTCAGCAAACTCCCTCCATGCAAGGAAGTGGAGAAGGAGGCCCTGATGTAAACGGACTCATTAGCTCCAGACAATAGAAAATGACAGGTGAAGCCTTTGCTGAAACAGAGAGGGATGCCCATCGATTAGAAGCTGTCTTGCTTTTCTTGTTTCTAGCTCACTGACCAACTTCTAGGGGCTCTTCTTTCCTTGTAATTAAAGAACTAGCTGAGCTGTCAGGCAAGTTTGCTTTCTTGTTCTTTCCGTCAGTCATCACCATGGGCTTGAGAGTGGGGCATTTGCTAAGCCATAGATCTGCGGCAGCCATGTTTGGGGTCTTGAATCTTTGAAAGCATGAATCTCCCTCTCTTTTTCCCATCCACATAAGGTGTTGGCAGTGGTAACTAGTGACTAAGAAAAGAGGTCAGGGGTCAGTGGCTCAGCAGGTAAAGATCCTTTCTGCCAAGCCTGACAAGCTGAGTTCAACCCTAGAAAACCACATGGTAGAAGGAGAGAACCAGCTCCTGCAAGTTGTCCTCTGACCTCTACATGTATGCTATGGCATGTGTGCACATGTGTGCATACACACTCAATAATTAGATATAACCATTAAAAGACAAAGAAGGAGATCAGGGATTTCCCAAGACCACCTGAAGCACAGGAAACCAGCTTGACTTGCTGTGTGGCTCATTGGGAGAGGGCCTGCCTAGAATCTGACAAGTGGGACTGATTGTAAGTTTAGCAAACTTTTTTCTTTTGATATTTACAAGTTACTTATGTCTTTATGTTTAAGGAGAATCTCATACAGATAACAGATATTCACACCTTTGGGTCTTTCCTGATAATCACTATTAATTCTATTAATTACAGTGCTTTGTTCATTAATGTTTCATGTATTGTTGACATAGCTGTGACTTGGGCTTACGTGTTTGATGTTCATTTTCTGTTTCCCAGTGTTTTGTCCTCTGCGTTCTTTGTTATTGTTCAATATCAACATGATTAAACTGCAAAAAAAAAAAAAAAAAAGACAAAGAAGGGTCAGTTGCACAATTGCTAGATGTAGAATTTGTGAAGGGTTGGGGAAGGTGTGAGGAAACGAAGCTGGTGTGAGTTTGTGCACAGCACAGAGAGTGTGATCTGCTTTCGCTTTGTTAACAGGAGACCCTGGCTTGGATTATGGTCTGGCTGCTCCCTAGTCATGAGACTTGGGGGGAGGGATCCTAGCTCTCTGAAGCTTCTGTTTCTGTCTCTGATTTATGGGCATAGTCGATGATGTAATCGGAGGGCACTTGTAAAGATTAAATGGGGTGATATTTGAAGGTTTTTTTGGAACATAGCAAGTACTTACCGAACTCTATTTTTGTGAACTAGTATTAGAGGGCATGGATATTCCCTGAATGCTACTCTAATTTTGCATACTGTAGGATTGAAGGGGAAGATTGTATTCTTTTTTGGTCTTTTTGAGACAGGGTCTCCCTGTAGCTCTGGCTGTCCTGGAACTCACTATGTAGCCCAGGCTGGCCTTGAACTCACAAAGATCTGCCTGCCTTTGCCTCCCAAGTGCTAGGATTAAGGCGTGTGCCACCACACCCGGCCTGGAAGATTGTATTCTTTAAAGTTGGACCTTCAGCCTTCCTTAGAAGCACAGAGCAGGCAAAAGCCCTTGATGATCTACAGAAGAATGGGCTTGGCCATGCCTGTGGGAAGGACCTGCTCTTAGTGTTATGGAAAAATTCTTTGAACAGTGGCGAGATCAAGCGTTCACCCATGAGCATCAGAAACTCATCTATCCTTTCTCATGCATGAGGTCCCAGAATTAGCAACAATGGTTTCACGATGTTCTGGGCCTTGAACAGAAGTACGATGGGGATTAAATAGTCAATTTTACATCATCAATTTATGGCTGGCACCTGGGCCCTATGTTTCTTTTCATGATGGGCCATGTTTTCCCAGGAAAATTCCTTCCTGAGTTCATTCAATCATCATGCTTACAAAGTAGGCATCCCAGGCATGGGTCAGGACGTCTGCTGCCTTTTGATCTATATCTAGGCCTGGCTAATTGGGCTAGAAATTGGTCAAACGGTCATTGCAGTTTATCAAAACAGATACCATTGGCAGTTTAGATATCTGTCATGCTTGATC
This sequence comes from Rhizomys pruinosus, assembly GCA_009823505.1. Classification (NCBI taxonomy): domain Eukaryota; kingdom Metazoa; phylum Chordata; class Mammalia; order Rodentia; family Spalacidae; genus Rhizomys; species Rhizomys pruinosus. The sequence goes on from VZQC01013854.1 coordinate 49,383, forward strand.
TCGACTTTTCTTGGTCTAATTAGACCATGTTCATTATTAATCCATTTGGTGAACTTTTCATCCCTTTCCATCTTTATCAATAGTTAGACATAATAAGTGGAAAGCACTGCAAAGTGTCAAGATATTACAGAGTAATAAAACATTTCAGCATACTGAAACCACCATCATCGAGCAATCAAAGGCATTCCAGGGCTACATTTTAGGATATCTACCCAGTAAGTAAAACAAAGGAAACTTCAAAGTAGACTAAGCTAAAAGATTATATATGAATACAGAAAGTTTCCTTTCTTTCTTTCTTTCTTTCTTTCTTTCTTTCTTTCTTTCTTTCTTTCTTTCTTTTTCTTTCTTTCTTTCTTTCTCTTTCTTTCCTTCCTTCCTTCCTTCCTTTTTTTTTTTTTTTTTTTTTTTTTTTTTTATTTTGATTAATTATTTTATTTTTTTTTTTTTATATTTTTATTTGTTATTTTCTTTATTTTTTATTTTTTTTGTTTTTTTTTATTTTTTTTTTTTTTTTTGATATTTTTTTTTTTTTTTTGTTTTTTTTTTTTTTTTTTTTTTTTTATATTTTTTTTTTGTTTTTTTTTTTTTCTTTCTTTCTCTTTCTTATCTCTTTCGGTGCCTATGCCTTCCTTTCCTTTCCTTTTTTTTTTTGTTTTTTTTTTGTTTTTTTTTTTTTTTTTTGCCATTTCTGAGACGGGGTCTCCCTGCAGCTCTATCTGGCCTGGAACTCACTATGTAGACCAGGCTGGCCTTGAACTCACAGAGATATGCCTGCCTCTGCCTCCCGAGTGTTGGGATTAAAGGTGTGCACTGCCCATTGGCTGGCTAAGAATATAACCTTTTCTTTTTTCTTTTTCTTTTTTTAATATAACTTTTTCTTATCAATAGTCTCCCCCCCCCAAGTTCAAGGCAAGGATTTGGTATAAGTATCAACAGAAGTCTCCTTTTCAAAATAGATACTGTATGGTGTGTGAGGAGAGGCTTCCATTTGGAGTCAGATCTTATTTGTATCATTGGATCCCACAGAGCTGTGTGACTGGGGGACTGCTTGCCTTCTCTGGAGTGTATATCCTGGAGCAAGTAGAGGAACAGGTTCTGGGTTCAGGCTGCCTTGGGCTCCACTCTTTGAGCACTTGCATTGGTTCTCCCCAGGAGACATTTGGCCATGTCTGAAGAAGTTTCATTGTCGGGGCTGGAAAGATGGCCTAGCGGTTAAGAGTGCCAACTGATCTTGCAGAGGACCCAGGTTTGATCCCAGCACCCACATGGTGGCTGAAAACCGTCTGAAACTCCAATTCCAGGAGAACTTCAGTTCCAGGGGAATCCAACACCCTTTTCTGACCTCTGTGGCATTGCACGACACGGGTGCACAGACCTGCATGCAGACAGTACATTCATATACATAGAGAAAAATAAATAAAAATTAAAAAAAATTAAAAAAAGAATAATAATAAAGTTAACAAAAAGCTAAAAAAAAAAGAAGTTTCATTGTCAATTTGGGTGGGTTAAATGAAGTGAGTAGAGTTTAAGGATGGTACTCCACCTGGAAGGCACAGGACAGACCTCCATGACAGAGAACGATGTGGCAGCAGACACTGCCAAGGTCAAGGTACTTGCTTGGCTGGGGATGTGGCTCAGGTAGAGTAGTGTGCTTGCCTAACACACAGATCCAACAGGATACAAACCACAGCATTGGGTAGTTTCCAATGTCCCAATAAATAGCAACGTGGACTTTTGTGGGGTGGAGACTTGATATTGCATATTAATTGCTTAGACAGAGTAAATTCAACAAGCAGCAGTCAGGAGGGATGTTGGTGATGAGCCTGATTTTTTTTGATTTGAGAAGGGGGGGTTCTTAGTATTAGTTAGGGTTGGTCTGGAACTTGCTATGTAGACCAGGCTGCCCTTGAATTCACAGAAATAAGCCTGCCTCTCTGTATTAGTCAGTTTTCTGTTGCTGTGATAAAACACCAGACCAAGGAACTTATAAAAGGAAGAGTTTATTTGAGCTTACGATTGGCGGTTCCAGGGAATTAGTCCATTGTGGCGGAAGGCGTGGTGGCTGGATCCGGAGCAGCAAAACAGAGGGTCACATATCGCAAAGAGCACAGGAAGCAGAGAGGAGCAACTGTAGAGCACGAGGCTTGTTAAGCTCACTAAGCCCGCCCCTAGTGACACACTTCCCCCAGCATGGCCACACCTTCTAAGACCTCCAGAAACAGCACCACCAACTGGAGACAAATGTCTGAATACCTAGAGCCTATGGGGGACACTCATTCAAACCACCACATTCCACTCCCTGGCCCCCATAGGCTCCTGACCATATAAAATGCAAAACGCATTTAGTCCAACCTTAAAAGTCCCCATAGTCTTTACCAGTTTCAATGTCATTCAAAAGTCCACAGTCCAAAGTCTCTTCTGAGACTCAGGCCAATCTCTTAACTGTAAGCTCCTGTAAAATCAAAAGGCAAATTACATACTCCCAATGTACAGTGGAACCGAATACACATTCCCATTCCAAAAGGGAGGAATAGAGGCATAGTGAGGAAATACTGGACCAAAACAAGACCGAAAACCAGCAGGGCAAACGCCAAGTCCTGTAGCTCCACATGCGACTTCTGGGACTTGACTTCCAAAGGGCTTACACGGCTCAGCTCTTCCAGCTTTGCTTGCAACATACATCTCTTTCTTAGGCTGGTACCACTCCCCGTATGCAGCTCTCCTTGGCAAATATCTCACAGGTCTGGCATCTCGAAAGTCTTCTTGGGGTCTCCGCTGCCAACCAGGCTTCATACTCACAGCTTCACGCAGTGGCCTATCACGGCCTTCTTTATTCAGGGACACCCCTGCTGTACTCTTCCTGGCCTCTTTGGCTCTCTGAAACCGTGGAGGAAGAGCTGATGACCCCTTCACTCTTGCAAACTTCATGTCTCTAAAGCCAGCACCACGTGAATGAAATTGCCGAATCTGGCTGCAAGTTCGGGCCAGACCCTGGCCCATTTCAACCACATTTGCTACTTTTCTCTGCCCTGGACTTGCTGGAGGATTAGCTGGGTGTGGTCTTGCCCTGAAGGTACTGATTCTTTTGTTTACTTGTAAATCTCGAAGCCCTTCCTTAATCACTTTAAACTCCTTATCAAAAGGAAACTCTCCTTCACAAGCCTTGGCCCCACCTTTAATCTTCCTAGTGCAGTTTTCAGATCCAACCTCTCCTTCACATGCCTTGGCCCCACCTTTAATCTTCCTAGTGCAGTTTTCAGATCCAACCTCTCCTTCACATGCCTTGGCCCCACCTTTAATCTTCCTAGTGCAGTTATCAGATCCAAACTGTACATTTTGCATTTCTTTCTGCTCCATCTGCTCTTTTTCACTGTAGATCTGTATAATATTCACCATTAAAAGCCACGCCACCATTTCTACATTAGGCTGTCTTGAAATATCCTCCGCCAAAGACATCAGTCCACTGCTTTTCAACTTAGCATCAGGCAAGCATCTGGGCTGTGGGCAAACTGCTGCCAGACTCTTTATCAAAATATCCTGGTTGCTGCCTAAGTCTTTATTTTCCCCTGGGACCACATCTTTTGCAGCCATGCTTTCTTCCAGGCCTCCACTAGAATGGCCCTTTAAGCTCTGCTTATAATAGTCAACAGCCTTTCCAGCCCAAAGTTCCAAAGTCTTCCACACTTCTCCAAACATACACATGGTCAGGTTCTTCACAGCCAACAGCCCACTCTCTGGTACCAATAACTGTATTAGTCAGTTTTCTGTTGCTGTGATAAAACACCAGACCAAGGAACTTATAAAAGGAAGAGTTTATTTGAGCTTACGATTGGCGGTTCCAGGGAATTAGTCCATTGTGGCGGGAGGCGTGGTGGCTGGATCCGGAGCAGCAAACAGAGGGTCACATATCGCAAAGAGCACAGGAAGCAGAGAGGAGCAACTGTAGAGCACGAGGCTTGTTAAGCTCACTAAGCCCGCCCCCAGTGACACACTTCCCCCAGCATGGCCACACCTTCTAAGACCTCCAGAAACAGCACCACCAACTGGAGACAAATGTCTGAATACCTAGAGCCTATGGGGGACACTCATTCAAACCACTACACTCTCCATCCCAAAAGCTGGGATTAGAGGCCTGAGCCACCATCCTTGGCTTGATTGTTCTGGGAACCCTGTGGTATGTCTGAGGTCTTTTTGTAACCTTGTGTCATTGTAGTTGTCATTGTTAAATGTCTTTGAGTCATGCATGACCGAATTCCACACGTTGTCCTTCTCTTCTTGGCTCAGCTCCAGGACTTGTCCCCTGCCTGCAGGTAGACAGCCTCTAGGCTTCACTCCCACAAGAAGGGGGAAGGGAAAACTGCAGGAAATCACCCGTGGAAATGAATGAACTCACACGTAGAGCTGGGGAGGATAGGAACTCTGTTTATTTTCTGTCAGCGAGGTCTATATATTCAAGACTACTGTGCTTTGGGCAAGGAAGTGGGGGGCAGGCGGAAGGGAAGGGTGAGCCAACTTGGTTCTAATCTGGGGGTTGCAGAGCTCCGGTTTGTGCAACAGGTAGCTAGAGGTGTGACATTTTTGCTCAATGCCTCAAGGGAAGGGGCCTGGAACTTTGCAGAGATAGGGTGAAGCAAGACTCATTGTAATATCCCGAATCTTCCTGCTACAGATAACTCTGAATGCCCACAGAGATATCAGATAACTGGAGATCTCCCTGGATAGGTCTTACAAGTTCTCCATTCAAGCCACACACAAAGTTTCATCCCCACAACCTTGCAGCCTGCAGCATCCCTGGCCCTGTACACCTCTGCCCCAAAGTGCTGCTCAAAGCCATTGACAAAGCTTTTGAAAACCAAGCCAGTCCATGCAGATGCTAAAGGGAATGGATGTCCATCTGCACCACCCTGGGTTCTAACTCTGCACTGGAAGTCTGAAGGTGTCCCCAGCATGAGTAGCTCCTGCAATTGGGACTTAGATTTATTTTCCTGGAGGCAGGGGCTCTTTTTCCTCCCCTCCCACATTCTAACCAGAACTAAGATAGAGATTTTGCTTTTCCCTTTCTTTACTCTTCACTCAAACATCCCTGTGGGAGAAAGACTAGGTTTTCTGGTGACTGGAGTTGACTTCTGTGGGTCTGCTGGCAAAAATTGTCCCCAGAGTTGAGGGATGAGAAGCAAAGCAGGAGGCTGGACCCCTCAGTCTCCTGCTCACTCTCTAGGACTGAATAAGACAGTGGGTCTGCACTGAGGCCATGGTTAAGGCCTACCACATTCCATCTCCCCTACCACATTCCATCTCCTCTACCACATTCCATCTCCCCTACCACATTCCATCTCCCCTACCGCATTCCATCTCCCCTACCGCATTCCATCTCCCCTACCGCATTCCATCTCCCCTACCGCATTCCATCTCCCCTACCGCATTCCATCTCCCCTACCGCATTCCATCTCCCCTACCGCATTCTATCTCCCCTACCACATTCCATCTCTTCTACCACATTCCATCTCTTCTGCCACATTCCATCTTTTTGAGACAGGGTCTCCCTACAGTGCCCCAAAGTCGCTATGTAGATGAGGCTGGATTTGAACTCACCGGAGTTCGCCTGCCTGCCTCTGCCTCTGTCTCCCAAGGGTTGGGATTAAACTATTAAGTTTCCTTGTCAGATGCAACCGCAAGAAGCCAAACACAAAGACTATTCTTAAAAACTACTTTTTAGAGCTGGGCGTGGTGGTGCACACCTTTAATCTCAGCACTCGGCAGGCAGAGCCAGGCGGATCTCTGCGTTTAAGTCCAGCCTGGTCTATATAGTGATTTCCAGGCCAGCTGGTACTAAAGGGAGATCCTGTCTCAAAAAGACCAAAAAAATACTTTTTGGTTAGAGATTTCAAATACCTTTTAGAGAATTGTCTCTCAGAAACAGCTGTGATTTTATTCTTTTAAAATTTTATGTGTAGCAGTGTTTTGCCTCTATCTGTGTAAATGCACCTGCATTATATAATACCCATGGAAGCCAGAAGAGGAGGTCAGATCCCCTGGAACTGGAGTTATGTATGGTTGTTATCTGCCATGTGGGTGCTGGGAACCAAACCTGAATCTTCTGCAAGAGCAGCCAGTACTCTTAACTGCTGAGCCATCTCCCCAGCCCTGTGATTTTAGCCAAGTGTTCAGTTGGAACAACATTTTTGAGATTTCCGGTTTTTCTGTTGAGTTTAGCTTTGCCCTGCAGAAACTAGTTGTAATTCCCAGAATAAAAAAAAAAAAATCCAAGGCCAGCCTGGTCTACATATCGAGCTCCAGGCCAGCTGGGACTAAAGGGAGACCCTGTCTCAAAAAGATAAAAAAAAAAAAAATCCTACCTTCCAATCACACCTCCAGGTCGACAAGTCAGCCTTCTTATTTTTCTGCAATGCCATCTTGACTGATGGCCAAGGGAAGACCAGAAAATAAAAAAATTAAAAAATAATTTTGTGACCACCCTTAATTGTGATGTGATTTGTATTTCTGTCAGTCTCTGTGGCCCAAGGCTGATCACTATGACCTGGACATAGCAGGTGCTCAGAAAAGTGTGTGGTGGTGAATGGACAGACTAGGCTTAAAATGAAAATCCGGAACTGTTGCTTCAATCCACCTTGAAACATGAATGGGGCTTCTTGCCAGCAAGGTTCTGACCCCAAGCCTGCAGTTTTTATCCATGTTTCTCATGGATAAAAGATTTCTTTTATGGTGGACTTTGAATCTTAAAACATTGGCTAGAAGGAGAATGTGTGTTTATTAAAATTGATTTGCTGAATGATTTTAATGACCATGACCAGATAAATAGCACTCCAGAAAAGAAGAAATTAGCTCTTGTTCATGTAATAGATGTTTATATGGGAGAATTTAAAGAAAAATAATCACTTTCTAATAAAAAATGAACCAAGAAAGTTATGGAATATAAACACAGGGTAGCTTGAGTTTATGTCTGGGGAAAAATGAAGGAGGAGGAAGAGGAGGAAGAGGAGGAGGAGGAGGAGGGAGAGAAGAAAGGAAATCCCAAGATTAATACTTCAAATGAATTAAGCATTATGACCCTGGGGAAAAAAATCCCTTCTTTTTTTTTTTATACTTTTTTTTTTAATGTGTATAAATGTACTATCTGCATGTAGGTTGGTGCACCTGTGTTGTGCAATGCCTCGGAGGTCAGAAGAGGGTGTCAGATTCCTCTGGAACTGGAGTCAAAGACAGTTCTCAGCTGCCATGTGGGTACTGGGAATTGAACCTGGATCCTCTGCAAGAGCAGTCGGTGCTCTTAACCACTAGGCCATCTCTCCAGCCCCCCCCCAAATCTGTTCTTTCAACACTTACTGACACTCATCAGGTATCCAGTACTTAACACATAAACAACTTTAATCCTTCTAAAATCCTGCTCTGTAGGAATCATTGCCCCCATTTGTGATTCAGAGCCCTGTATTCAGTATCTTTGTGTACCCGACTCCATGTCTGTACTGCTAGGAAGCAGCAGAGGCAGGATTTGAACTAGAATGATGTCAAAGGTGCAGATTTTACTTCCACTTCAGCCTCCAAAATGGGATCTGGGAGTAATTTCTCAAAAGGGGGCTTAAAATCCTGATCTCCTGCGGTAGCGTATCAGTTCCCATTAGTCAGCTGAGGGCACTTTTAATCCCTTCTTGGTGGGTCAGGACTGGCGTGAAGGTTCCCAGGAAGGCTAAGCTTTTATACTGCAAAGAATCAACTGCAAGACTATCTCAGCATCTACATACATAAGGTAGGTGTGCCCCGACTCTGAGGAGCAGACCCAGAGGGAAACCCATTCCTGGGAATAGGCAGGCTTCCTTTCCCTCCCTTTGCATTTCCTGTTGGTGCGCAAATGCATGCATGTGTGTGTTGATATGCATGTGGTGTATGCACAGGTGTGTACTTGCACATGGGCCAGGAAAGGACATCAAGTATATATTACTTTCTACTTTGTATCCTTGAGACAGGGTCTCAGAGAATCTGGAGCTAAGCTAGTATTGTATAGCAATGTCTTCCAAGGTAAAACATTTCCTCCTCCTTTTTCTCCTCCTCCTCCCCCTCCTCCTCCCCATCCCCTTCCTCCTCCTTGTCCCCCTCCCCCTCCTCCTCCCCCTCCTCCCCCTCCTCCTCTTCCTCCTCCTCCTCCTCCTCCTCCTCCTCCTCCTCCTCCTCCTCCTCCTCCTCTTCCTCTTTATCCTCACAGGGTGTTCAAAGAAGAGGCAAAACACTCTGATGTAAGCAACTCAAAGGCCTCAGGAAGTTCCCGAACTGCCTGGACATACAGGGTCCCTTCATCCCTAGGCATATATAAGTAGTAAGGACTTCTGGGAGAAGCTCAGACCAGCTGAGCTGCCTAGGAGAAGCTCAGGCCAGCCCGGCTGCCTTGAAGAAGCAGAGACCAACTGAGCTGCCTGGAAGACTCTCCAAGCTGCGGAGCTGCCTATGGGTTTTGCAGTGTGTTCTTACTTTCCAGGTTTTGTGAGTTGTCACTCTTGCTGGGGTGGGCTTTTGGTGCCACAGTGGTCATTGGGTCATTTCTGCTTCTTTAACTTCTCCCTCACCCATACTCCTGTAAGTAATATCAATAAAACTATATGTTCACCAAGCTGGGCTTTGGAATTCTTTGTCTGTTGTTGGTTCCCTACCTGGGGTGAGTAGATCACGTCTCCTCAGGAACAGTATCACAGAGCAGCTGACAGCAGCAAGACCCAGGATCCTCTTGTCTCCCCCATCCCAGCACTGGGCTTACAAGCACCTGTGTACCCTTTCTTTCTTTTTACCTGGGTGGTTGGGACCTGAACTTGGGTCTTCATACTTGTGTAGCAAGCATAGTTGTCTGTTGAGCCATCTCTCCAGTTCCTTTGTGTATATTTTTGGGTCTGGGTGTTAATATATTTTGTGGTCACTTTTGTGTGTGTGTCTGTGCATGCATACACAGATGTGACTGCATATGTCAATGAACATGTGTGTACTGCTGTGTAGTATAAGTAGGTAGGTCTGTGTATGTGTGTCCTCAGCTCTCTCCCTATGTGCATAGGTGTGATCATGTGTTCGTGTGTGTGTGTGTGTGTCTGTGCATGTGTACACAGATGTGACTGCATATGTCAATGAACATGTGTGTACTGCTGTGTAGTATAAGTGTCTCTGTGTGTGTGCCCTCAGCTCTCTCCCTGTGTGCATAGGTGTGAGCATGTGTTCATGTTTGTGTGTGTGTGTGTGTGTGTGTGTGTGTGTGTGTGTGATGACTTATAACAATAAGGAAATGTGTACCTTCTGGAGACTGGCTGTTTACCTCTTTGCAAAGGCTCTGCAGTTTCATTTTCCGTGTGATCAAATGGGTTTTGTTTATCTTTCATAAATCTCGCTTGGGCAAGTCTGGCTTTGCTGAGTCCCACACCTCTCATTGTTCTCAAAACTGCAGCGTCTTTTACGAGGTTTAATATTCTGCCCCAGCCTTCATAGGATGCTAATTTCCTTTTGGGCTCTGATCCTGTTTTTCTGGTCTGGACACTGAGGAGTCTGGCTTCAGCAGCTGGTGTCCAGACCTGTCCTCTTAGCCGTCCCGAAATACAGAGATGACCTTGGACGGTGGCAAATCTGGCATCATTTTAGGAAGCCTCTGGCATCTGAAGCATGGGGGAGGTAGGTTTTGGATTAAATGGAACCATGTTCAGATTAGACTTTGGAACTCACCAGACAAGTGACCTTGGGCTATTCCATTGGTTTCCTTCCTAGCATTACAAATTCTCAGCTGTGAAACTAAAAATAACACAAAATCTTAGCTGGGTGTGGTGCTGCACCACTGCCCTCCCGGCACTTGGGAGGTGGAAGCAGGAGGCTCAGGAGTTTCAGGTCATCCTCAGCTCTATATTGAGTTGGAGGCCAGCTACATGAGGCTCTGTCTCAAACAAAACAAGACAAAAGAAACAACCTAAAACTGACAAAAGCCCTAAGTATTTATTACATAGTCTACATATCTGGTAGATTTTGTTGTATAGTAAAACCATTTCAAAATGTAGTGATTTAAAAACTATACATGGAGACAGTTCCACTTGACCTGGAACTCATTATGTAGACCAGGCTGGCCTTGATCTGACAGAGATCCACTTGCCTCTGCCTCCAGAGTGCTGAGATTAAAGGTGAGAGCCACTGTGCCTGCCATATACATATTTACTTTTTAAAACATTTATTTATTGTGTGTGTGTGTGTGTGTGTGTGTGTGTGTGTGTGTTAGCATGTATAGAGAGGTTAGAAGACAACTTCTGGGAGTTAATCTCTCAACTATGTAGATCCTGGGTATCAAGCTCAGGTCATCAGGCTTGGTTGGCAAGGGCCTTTACCCACTTAGCCATCTTGCTGGCCTCAAATATGTACATGTGTTGCTCATGATTTTGTGTACTGGTGATTTCAGGTATGTTTTGCTAGGTGGTTCTACTTCTGAGGGGTCTTTCGTGTGTGTCTGTGGTTATCTGTAGGTCAGTGCAGGGTCAGACAGGGATTTTGTGCTGTGTGGTTGGCTGGCCCTTAGCGGAGGTCACTCAGATCTCTTCTCTCCCATTTCTCAGGCCCAGAATTCCCAGAAGGCTTGTTCTGATGGCAGAGGCCAAAGGGACCAGGGGATGAGCTGAAAGCTGAGCTGCTCAAGGCCCAGCTGCAAACTGGGGCTCTCTGTTCCACTGATCTTCAGCTAATGGGTCAGGTCATGAGGCAGTTCTAGATACAATTGGTAGGGAAGGGACTCTAATCACAGTAAGAAGATTGTGGTAGTGGTGAGGCCATTAATAGGGGCCAATCAGTGCAATCAGCCTGCAGTAATAGGCACTCAATGTGTGTGGAACTGCCTGGGATGTAGCAGGCATTTTGGGAGCAGCAATCAACAGTGCCTAGCGTAACCTGTGGACACCAGGCACTCTATGAGGTCCAGGCTCGGTACGTCTGGTGAAAGAAGTTCCATGCTGGAAGAAAGGTTAGAAGAAAGCAAGGAACACCTGGACCCAGTCTCTCTGTTACCTCAGCTCACCTCTACTGCCCAAATCTCTTCAGGGAAAACAATGATTTCTTCCCCATCTTTCTCAAACCTCAACACTTAGGCCCAGCAACCTTTGACTTGTATGCCATGTTCTTGTCTTTACTTATTTTTTCAGTTTTAACTTGTTATTATTTGACATTTAAAAATCATTTCTGCTTTTGTTCTTGGGTGTGCTTGGGTGTGAAAGTTTCCTTCCTTCCTTCCTTCCTTCCTTCCTTCCTTCCTTCCTTCCTTCCTTCCTTCCTTCCTTCCTTCCTTTCTTCCTTTCTTTCCTTTCTTTCCTTTCTTTCCTTTCTTTCCTTTTCTTCTTTCTCCAGGGTCTCTCACTGGCTTGGAATGTTGCCATGTAGTCTAAGCTGTCTCCATCTCTCCAGTGCTGGGATTACAAGTGCGTGCTCTGTCACACCTGGTGTTTTTATTTTTTGGAACAGAAATTCTGAGGTTTGAACCCAGGTCCTCATACTTGCAAGGCAAGCAATTTCATCACTGACCACGTGGATCACTTTTGCTTTTCTAGTTTCTTTAAGATTTTGTCCCACCTTCTACTTTTAGCACAGAGTAAAGGCAAAGCCAAGAACTGACCAAGGAAGAATTCCTTTTCTTCAAAAGCCCAAAGGGAATGGAAGGGCAGAGGAAGGAGCTTCTCATGCTCACAGCCTCATACCAATCCTTTTAGGTTCCCAAGATGCGTTCTGTTCACCCCTCCAAGTTCCCTTCCCAGTTCTTCCTTTCCAGCCTGAGTTTTCCTTCCATCTGTAGAAGATGCTGCTGGAATATTGACTCTTCTGGAGCCAGCTAGCCCCCAGAATGGTCGGAGAGGAGAGTGGGAAAGGCCTGGGGTGTTGGGCAACATAGGAGGTAAAGCCTCTCAGAGTCCATTTCTTTCTGCTGGGTTACTGGCTTTCCCTCTTCGTTCTGAAGGGAGTCCCCGCTCTGCTGTACCTGAGACGGGACAGCACACAGGTGCTCAGTGTTTCTTTCTCTCACTCATGTCCAGCCCCTTCTATGCATCATGTCTGGATTGTTCTCGCTGACCTTCCCCATAGGCTCCAGTCATCAGGGTGGACCCGATGATTCATTTCTTCAAAACCAGAAAGAAGGAGCCCATAGCGAGTGTCTTCTTAAGCGAGGCAGCATGCTACACATTGTGCTTGAGTGATCAAGTGTCCATGAAGTAGGGATCAGGAGCACTTCCACGTCACAGACGAGGAAGAGGTAATGCCTGCCTATGGTCATTTCAGCTAGCAAAACTGGAAATCAAACTCAGGTCTGTCTGACTTTAAAGCCTATGCTATAGAAGCTATATGAATCGGTCTCTCAATCTAGGGTGAGAAACTCATTCCAATGCTCTGGTGCCTGAAAGCCCAGCCCCCTGGGGGTATCACTATCTTGTCCTGGTATGACAGGTCCTGGGTAGCTCTGCTTTGTCTCCAGTTCCTGACACCTATTTGCCTCTCTCTGGTAAAGCCTTGTGTGCCTACAGCATCTGCTGGATTCTGTTTAGAATGTGCCCTCAGCACTGCAGGCCTACTGGTACTGAGAGTCACTGCCTTCACCCCAATATCAGAGGCCTGCTTGGGTCCCTGGGTGATACAATCAAGTAGAAATCCCATTGTGGGGGTGCAGAGTCTTACCTCTTAGTGACTCCCTGTAGCATGAGGGAGGTTAGCAATGTGTTCTGGTTATTAAGACATCTTTCCTGTTGCTTTCACACCTAATAACCCAACCACAATAACAAGCAATGGGGTCATTAATAGGAAGGAAGGAGAAAGAAGTAAATAGTCAGATGATTTTCATCCACAAATCAAACATATTCACCCGTAAGAATAATTTTCTTTTTATGCACTTTGGATTCTTTTTTTTTTTTTTCTATACTGATTATCATTTTAAAAAACTCACTTTCTGGGGCTAGAGAGATGGCCAATAGCCCAGAAAGAAGAAATCAGATATGTATAAAAAGCTAAACCAGGGCTGGAGAGATGGCCTAGCGGTTAAGAGCGCCAACTGCTCTTGCAGAAGACCTGGGTTCGATCCCCAGCACCCACATGGCGGCTGAGAACCATCTTTAACTCCAGTTTCAGGGGAATCCGACATCGTCTTCTGACCTCTGCGGCATTGCACGACATGGGTGCACAAACCTACATGCAGACAGTACATTCATACACATACAAAAATAAATAAAAAAACACTCACTTTCAATATTCAGTCACTAGAGTGCTTGCCTAGCAAGCAGGAAGCCCTGGGTTTGATCTCCGGTGCCACATAAAACTGGGCATATGGGCTGGAGAGATGGCCTAGTGGGTAAGAGCGCCGACCGCTCTTACAGAGGACCCGGGTTCGATCCCCAGCACCCACATGGCGGCCGAGAACCGTCTGAAACTCCAATTCCAGGAGAACTCCAGTTCCAGGGGAATCCGAGACCGTCTTCTGACCTCCGCGGCATTGCACGACACGGGTGCACAGACTTGCATGCAGACAGTACATTCATACACATACAGAAATAAATAAAATTAATAAAAAAAAGTTTAAAAAAAAAATAAAATGCACATTGAGGGGCTAGAGAGATGGCCTAGTGGTTAAGAGCGCTGACTGTTCATGCAGAGGACCTGGGTTCAATCCCCAGCACCCACATGGCGGCTGAGAACCGTCTGTAACTCCAATTCCAGGAGAACTCCAGTTCCAGGGGAATCTGACGCCCTCTTCTGACCTCCGCAGCATTGCACGACACGGGTGATCAAACCTACACGCAGACAATACATTCATACACATAAATAAATAAATAAAATTAAATTAAATTAAAAAAATAAAAAAATTCTTAAAAAAATGTACATTGATATTTCTTAAAATAAATAAAAGTCGCTTCATAAAATGTTTATGGGTCTGAATACAAACTTTTTCTCTACTTGAACCAACTATATTGTACTCAACTGTCTTTAAGGAAGGATTCTACTAAATCTCTTTTTTCACAAATGAAGTTTGAACTTTGTAGCTTATAAGAGAAACAGTGAGATACATAAAATTTTAAATAAAGAAATAAAAGAAAAAGGCAAATAAATAAAGACATGAAAGATGTGATAAGCATATTAACATTATAAAATGAATGCCATGTGAACCATCAAACTTTGTTGAGGATAAATTTGTCTCTAAGTTCCCTAGCAATTCACCTAATGACCCAAGCTGGTATGATAGTCAAAATATTCTGGATCTTAAATCCAATCTGAAAATAAACAACCTGATACTTGGAAAGAAGTACAGCTATCTATAACACAAAAATCAGAAAAAAATTCTCTACCAGACAATTAGACATCATTTATAAATAAAACCTCAAAACATTAAACCCTCATGGGCTATATCATTTAACAGTATCCTTACTCTAGTTTAAAAAAGAAACCAAAATATTATATAGGCAGTTGCTTTATCTTAGATTTTTAAAGAACTACCAGATATTTAAATAGGATAGCACCTTTTAAACAATTAAGACATCACCCTAATGAATTAGGCAAATACTGATAGTAAATGAGACATACTATCTTTGCAACCCATATGAACAGGCTAAGAGGAAGCCAGCAGTGCTCTAACTAGTGCTCCTGTGTCACTGGTCCTCAGCAACACTGAGACAGCTGTTACCTCCATCTCTAATATCAGACACAAAGTAGAATACATTGAAACTGGTATTTGAAACTAAATGCTTCATGCAATCTTAAAAAAATAAGAGTGAATATCTTATTTGAATGGCTTTGCATTTGAGAATTCCTGCCTTGGTGTGCTATTACCATTTCTTAAGGAGGAAAAAAAAAATCTGATTTCATGTTGGATCCTCAATGATTAATAGCCAATAGTCCACAGAGCAATTTATTTACTGAGGTCTGCATTTTGCTACTTTGTGTTTTTTTTATCTATTAGTAATTACTACAACAATGTCATATAAAATAGACTCATACAAACCTAACCTTTTATTTTCCTCTTAAAAAGGGGTTGGGGATTGTANAAAAAAAAAAAAAAAAAAAAAAAAAACCTAACACAGTGGGAATTCTCCAGTCTTTAAAGTTGAATACTCAGAGGCCCACATTGCTGACGATTGGTGTGCATTTATGATATACAACAGGAATCAAATCAATATTCAGCAAGAGAAACAAATTGGGAACGAGCAGTTCCATACTTACCCAAGCGTGGCCAAGCTCTCCAAGGATGTAGAAATGAAAGATTTTCTCAGTCCTCCCCGTACAAGCCCCAAAGAACATCTAAAAGCTCCCCAAGGTTAATTCAAGAATAAAAAAGACCTTTGGCAATTGTAATATTGTGAGAATTTCCATTAGATAAAGTTAATGGGATTTTTAAAAGTACTTCTTGGTCGCTATTAGGTCCATGCTGGGAAAATAATGGAAAAAGTCCAGCAAAAATGTTTTTCAAAATTAGTGGGAAATAATATAGGGGAGAAAAAAAATTCCTCAGTGGACAAGGAGTAATCTGCTTTCTGGAAATGGCCATCAAGTTGGATAGATTTTCTATAATTCCTATGATTATTATGGTTAATATCGCTAGTAACAAGGATGGCAACAGAAATTTAGAGAGCAATCTGGTCCCAGGGCCCACCAGGGAGTGGGAGATGGATGATAAATATGGGTGATAAATTGTTCTGTGCTTTTTCTCCACATCTCAGCGAGTGTCCTTGACTGCCTCTGTTGGCCGATTTATGAACGGTGAAGAAAAGGAAGGAATATCACATATCACCTGCTCTGGGACATAGTCTAGGTGTCTAAGTGGTCACTCTGTATTTATGTGATTCCAGAAAGGGGGTGTCTTGTGGGTGTTCTACTTGGAGTTTAATGCTATCAAAACTTGAAGAATGGGATTGGGGGGGTAGCTCAGTGGTTAGAGAGCCTGCTGTGTAAGCATTAGGACTGGAGTCCATATCCCAGCACCCACATGAAAGCTGGGTGGTTGCCACCAGTGATCTCAGTGTTGAGGGGTAGAATGGAGACCCACCCTTCCCCCAGGGATTGGGGCTATCTAGACTAGCTGAATTGGTCAGCTCTGGGTTTGGGGAGAGACTATGCCTTAGTAGATAAAGTAGAACATGGTGGATGGAGACACCAGACATGTCTCTGTTCCCTACATGAACAGACATGTACACACATCTCCACATATATGCAAACACACACAAAAAATTCCTTGAAGTGGCTGTAAGAGCAGATGGCATTTTGGACACTGAAGTGCTGTGCCCGTCATGGGGGCTGGGACAGTGCTTCAGTGAAGTCCACATTTGGGGATGACAGGTAGGAAACCTTATCTAGGTGTCATAACTACAGATGGCTGGGAGAGTCAGGCTAGGGAAGATTTGAAATTTTTTTTTTGGAAGCAACTGAAGTTATTCCTCCAAAACGACAGGTGTCGCTGGTGTGCCAAGTGGGGTGGGTGCAGAGCCAAGTTTAGTATAGGCATACTAGAAGCAAACGTTCTCTTTCCCCATGTCCATCAGAATTCTTTGGGAATTTAAAAAATGTATATGCTCCAGAATCCCTTCAGACTGACTGAACCAATGCCTTTGGAGTTGAGGCTCAGAAATCAGCATATTGAAATTTTTACATGTAAAACTAACTGTTGCCAGGTATGGTGGTGCAGGCTTTTAATACCAGCACTCGGGGAAGCAGAAGTAGGTAGATCTCTGTGAGTTTAAGGTCAGCCTGGTCTACATAGTGAGTTCCAGGCCAGCTGGGGCTACAGGAAGACCCTGTCTAAAAAAATAAAAAACCCCAACTCAACCCAACCCAACCAACCAAGCAAACAAAAAAATAACGGTTATCTGGGGGAAGTGGGCATGTGGAGATTGATACAGTACAATCTATCTTGATTTTAGCAAATGCCACAAATGATTGATTCTATAGCTATAGAAATTGTGGATTAGAACTAGTGTCCTCACAGATAACAGACTGGGGTCTCAGAGAGGTAAGGAACTCGATACAGAGCCATGGGGGGCTAGGAGCTAGGGATCTCAAAGCAAAGAAATGGGCTGTTTCCTGAAGGCCAGAATGCAATTCATAAACCAGTTCTGGAAATTTCCAGGAAGGTTTTGTGTCCATCTCTCCAAAGCCTGAATGATTATCCCCACTGATAAATAGGTTTCTCTGGCAATCCCCTTTTACGGGCTGGCTGCACAGAGCCTTCTAGGGCACACTCTGTCCCTCCTCCACGCAGGTGGTTTCTGTGAACAGTAGGGTGAAGCACATTTCTGCTGCAGCTGAGGGAACTTGGTACATCCCTGTCCATTTGAACTTCACATTGCCATCCAGAGGACTGGAAATTGTTCCCATGTTATACCTGAAGCAACCAAGGCTGAGACAAGTGAAGAAATTCAGGGTCACAGAACACAATAGCACAGAAAAAAATCAAGCTCAGATCTTTCAGTCTTTAGGTCTCATTTTTTTCTGTTTGTGTAGGGACCTTTTTATTTTTATTTTTATGGTATTTTATTTATTATTTTATATGTTTGTATGTAAGTGTACCCATGTCATACAGTGCCCACAGAGGCCAAAAGAGGGCATCTGATCCCCTGGAACTGGAGTTAAAGGCACCATGTGGGTGCTGGGAGTTGAACCTGGGTCCTCCTTAAGAACATCCAGTACTCTCAATCGCTGAGCCAACTTTCCAGGCCCCTTGTATAGGGCCCTTTCTAACTCTTTAATCATATCTGGGGAATTTCAGTGATTCTTACTTACTTTAGAAATCAACCTATTCTCTGGGTTTTAAAACAATCACAAGCTGGGGCTCTGGAACAGCAAGCAGCAAGTGTACTTAGCCTCTGAGCCATTTCTCCAGCCCCTCCTCACAGAAGCATAGGTTGCTACCATCTGTAGGTTTGGCTTAGGACTTGATTATTGCTGATGAAGTCTTTCATGCTCTTGACATTGGAGACATTTTCTCCGAGTATGGAGGTCAAGTATGGTCATTTGTAATCAGTTGATAAAAGACATGTGTGCACAACCACATGGGAAATCTATGAATATTATCAAATAACGATGTAGAGTATAATTAAGGTTGAGTTATTAAGTACTAATTAATTAAGCTGTCAGATTTTAATCAAGGAATTGATTGTTTCTGCATAAAGCTCTGATGGTTCCACATCTTTGTAAAGGTCTGGAACCCTGATTGTGAAGATTAACAAATTAAAGGGACATGCTCCAGCTATTACAGCCTTGGCACATGGCCACGTGCTCTTCTGCCGCCTAGACTAAGGACCCAACAACTCCCTGCTTCCTTTAGAAAGTCAAAAAGGATGGGGTGGGGGTGGGGGAGAAGGGAAAGGGAAATATGCCTGATCTGAATTGGAAAATGATGTACGAAATGCACAAAGCATCAATAAAAATTAAATTAAAAAAAAAAAAGAAAGTCAAAAAGGAAAGCAGTGTGTCCCTAGAGAGATGGTCCGGGGGGGTTAAGAGTGCTTACTGTTCTTGTGGAGGGCTTAAGTTCAGTTCCCAGCACCCACATGGTGTCTAACAGCCATCTGTAACTCTAGTTCCAGGGGATCTGGCACCTTCTGTACTCCATGGGTAGCAGGCACATATGTGGTGCACTTACATACATACAAACACACATCACATAAAATAAAATAATCTTGAAAAATATTAAAGGCCAACAACAAGAAAGCAGGGAGTTGGAGAGACAGGTCAGTCAGTAAAGTGCTCGCTCCATAGACAGGAGGACCTGTGTAAGAAAGCTGGGTGGTGGTATGTTCTTGGAATCCCAGCATGGGGGAGGCGGAGATAAGTGTGTCCCTGGGAATAACTGGCCATCCAGCCTGGGATGCTTGTCCAGCTTCAGGGCATTGAGATATCCCATCTCGAAAGACAAAGGGGAGGACACCAGAGATTGGCTTCTGGCTCCGCATTACATCCACATACTTGAATCCATACAAACAAGTCTGTACACATATATACACATAGGCAAACATGCATATACATATTTATATATATCCAGGTATTTATACACACATACACACATGTACATACATATACTCATACATGCATTCACATATATACACATGCACATATGCAAATATACACATGCAATTATACATACACTATATTCTCATATACATATATTCATATACATATATTCATATCCTCATATACATATGTTCATATTCATATATACACACATGCACACACTTGTATGCACACAACACTCATATAAACATATATACAAAAATACATGCACAAACATGGATATATATGCATACACATAGGCAATGCTCATACATACATGTACATACACAAGTCATATATGCATACATATGCACAAACACAGATGAATACATATTTATACATACTTTGGTGTGTTGTTAAGCTTATTGTCCATTGATTCAGTCAACCCTCCCTATAGCTGTCTACAATTGTGTTGCTCAAAAGAACATTCTGTATCATGAGATATTATTCTGTAGTTACATTGTGCAATATGGTGTTAGTAGCCACAGGTAGCCATGAAGTCTGTTTTGGTGTAGATATTGAATGCCCCCAATCATGTATTGAAGAATTGGTTCCCAGCTGGTGACAGTATTGGGAAGTAGTAGAAACTTCAGGTGGTGGAGGAAGTAGGTTATCACTGGATACCACCTGGGGGATATTGGGGCCCTGGGTCCTTCCTCTCATTCTGTCTGCTTCTTAAGGGTTTTTTTTTTTTTCTGCTGTGCACTACCTGCTGTAATGTTCTGCCTTCTCCTGGCCCCAAAGCAATGGGGCTAGGCCTCTGAAATATTGAGCCAAAATAAATATTTTTTGACAGGGTCTCATATAGCTCAGGCTGGCCTCAAACTCACTGTATGGCAAAGGATAACCTTGAACTTCTGATCTGCCTCCATCTTGCAGGTTCTAGGACTACAGGTGTATACCACCCTGGTTAGTAATCTTTTCTCCTTTAAGTTGAAATCGTCAGATATTTTGTCATAGTGAGAGAAAGCTGACCAATCCCACACTCTTTAAATGTGCTGTGTGGTACTTAAGGACAGAATTTAAAATGTTCTTTTACTTTAATGAATTAAAATTAATTAACTACACCTGGCTGTCAGTTACTGTAAAGAACACAGGTTAAGCCTCTTTCATAGCATCATTTTGTAGCCCATGGTTACAAATGTAACCCTATAATTTGTAAGTGGCAGAGTTGAGATTGAATATAATAAGGGAGATGGCACCTTTAGGACTGGCTGGAGATGTAGCTTAGTTGTAGAGTGCTTGCCTAGAAGCCCTGGGTTCAATCCCCAGCACCGTACACACGGGTGGCGGCTCACAGTGTAAACTCAGCACTTGGGAGTTGGAAAAGGAGGATTGGAAGTTTAAGATCATTCTCAGCTATGTAGTGAGTCTGAGACTAGCTTGGGATACACAAGACCCTGTGCCCTGTAAAATAAGAAGGCAAGGGTTACCAAGCATAGGAACCGGTGTGAGTGTGCTGGGTTTCCTACAGTATAGTCCCAGAAAGGCTGACGGGGCCAGGCCATCTCGTGATTGCCATCTTTCTCCCATCAAATAGCATGAGAGCATTAGACAGCCTCTGCCCGGATGAGTCAATTGCTGCAGGCAGGAGGTGACATGCACTTGATTATTGGGTTGGCCGATATGCTACCTCCCCACCCCCCACCCCACAAGGGTGAGAACTAATTATGAAGTACTTGTTTATTTCTTGGCCAGAATGATCACATGTTTTGGCATCGGGTCAACTGAGGAAAGGAGCTGGGGAGACTGGGTATATGTCAGGAGCCATGTGGAAACTTTTACACCAATGATCTCATCTAACTCCACGAGTAGGAACCTCCATTGCCCTTTCCAAGGCAGGGCCACTGAAGGCCCAGAGGTTACATGCCTTATGGGAGGTCATACAATCCATCTCATGGCTCCTGGTGGGAGCGGCCTGGGGATCTCTGCTGTCCCTGGGCAGGAGAGCGATGAGGCACCAGTGAGGTTTTGTGCAATTTGTCCATAGTTACTGAGCGGGGTGGGAGGAGGAGGGTAGCAGTGGAGTGACAAGGTGAATGATGGGTAATACCACAACGAAAGTCCTTATTATCATAATAACGATCATTATGCCTGCTGTCCATGCCTTCTGTCTAGAATCTCTGTGGCTCTGCAGCAGCCAGTCTGATGGCCTCCTCTGGAGCCCTCTGAGGTGACAGTGCCTATCATGCTTAGGGTGATCATTAGAACAGCCTTCCTACGGAGTCAGTGGAAAGGAACCCCCAACACTTAAGGAAATGTGTCTGCATTTACAATTCTTTGTTTCTTTTATGAAGCAATAAGAATGCCAAGATTTATAGTTTCGGGATTCCTAACTGAATCGTATAAGGGTGGAAAATGCTTTCTCTGGAAACCTTCCAGAAGTGGGTGAGTGGTTTGTCAATGTCAAGCTTCCGGGATGGCTCCTTTTTGGACCACTCGATGGTGGCTGGCTGACGGGTTCTAGGCACTGGGTCTTGTCTGTGATGGCTCAGGGCCTTCAGGGTCTGCACTGTTCTGCCTCAAGGAAAGTCTTAAGATCAAAGAAAACGAATGAAACCTTGGGCTGTTGGAGGCAGTGCCTCTGAGCCTCCTGCCTCTGCTGGCTCCACCACAGAGTGTGGTTCTCAGAGACTATTGTAGCAGGGGGTGAGGACTCCTGTCTTCGAGGCTTAAGTCTTGGCTTTGCAGTGTTCTGGCTGTGTGATTCTGCTTGAGTTACTAAACCTTTCTGAGACTCCTCACCTAATTCTGTTTAAAAGAACATGTTTGAAGTACTGAAACAGGCTGGATTGCATCCTTACCAAATGATATGTTGATATCTTTTTTTTTTTTCAGATAAATGTACTAATAGAAGTTTGGAGATAAAATCAGCAATATATCTTCTCCATGTTTCTCATCCAGGTGTTGGTGGGAACCTTTGGGGAAGGCAGCAATGGCAATGATTTTTGCTGTGAAGTTGATTCCTCAGACTTCCTGAATTGCAGATGACAGAGGAGATTCAGGCTTAGGTCCATGGGGGTCACAGAAAACCAGGCCCTTTAAAACATAATTCTCTGGGACCTCATTGAACTCAAAAGCTTCTGTACACCAAAAGAAACAATCAAGGAAGTGAAGAGAAATCTCACAGAGTGGGAGGAAACCTTTACCACAGAAACATCTGACAAAGCATTGATTTCCAGAATATATAAACTACTCAAAAAACAAAGAAGAAAGAAAGAAAATGACCCACTCAATAGATGGAGCAAAGAGCTGAACAGAGACTTCACAAGTGAGGAATTAGAGATGGCTGAGAAACACCTCAGGAAGTGTTCAACATCACTAATCATTAAGGAAATGCAAATCAAAACCACTTTAAGATATCATCTTACTCCAATAAGACTGGCTAGGATCAAAAAAACAAATGATGCCAAGTGCTGGAGAGGTTGTGGGGAAAGGGGAACACTCATCCACTGCTGGTGGGAATGTAAACTCGTACAGCCACCATGGAAAGCAGCGTGGAGAACCCTTGGAAGACTTGGAATGAACTTGCCACCCAACCCAGCCATACCACTCCTGGGCATGTACCCTCAAGACTCACCCCACCTCAGATATACATGCACAACCATATTTATTGCAGCTCTCTTCACAATAGCAAGGAGCTGGAACCAACCCAAATGACCCTCAACTGATGAGCGGATAGAGAAAATGTGGTACATCTACACAATGGAGTTCTATGCAGCAGTAAAGAAAGACGACATCATGAGCTTTGCGGGAAAATGGCTGGAGCTAGAGGACATCATGCTGAGTTGAAGTAACACAGTCGCAGAAAAACAAACGACGAATGGTATCCCTCATCTGTGGATGTTGGTGTCAATTACCTAGTTGTAAGTATTTCTTGTGCATGGCCCTTTGAGCTCTTGTCCAAGCAGTTGGGAGTGATGCATATTGGAAACAACAACAACAACAACATCAACAACAACAGAAAGGACTGCATCAAGGAACTGACTGAAACAGTGAACTTCTGCTCAAAACAGTCAACTTCCACATGGAGAATATTGAGAAAGACTGAGAAAGAGATGAAAAGCATGTTTGGCAGAATGCATGAGCTCTGGTGGGGTGGGGGGATAGGGTGGGGGACATAGGTCTAGATTTGATAATAAATAAATAAATACATAAATAAATAAATAAATAAATAAATAAAAAACTAATGCTGTATCCGATCATTAGGTGAGAGCACAAGAGCATATACAGGGGAAATCGAGTGGGCCTCTCCTGCAGAACCCCCTGTGTGCATCCCAAAGTTTCTAGGTATTTCTCTGTAGATGAAGTCTTCTGGCCGGGCCCTTTCCATGCACCATTCTTGCTTTGCTCTGTGGAGGAAGAACTGTTTCCAGGTGTGTGTGCCCAGGTGCTGCCACATCTGTGTGCACGGGTGCTCCCTGGTGACGTCCCTGAAGTGCCATGTCCTTACACACAGCCTCCTCCACAGGAACCCCGTGTCTGCACCTTCATTCCATCTCTTGCTCGGTTGGGCAGCCTGGAGCAAGCCAAAGCCATCCAGGTAGCTGAACATTTCCTCCAGCTGCTCTGCAGGCAGGTGGATCTCCATCTCAACTGGCCGAGCCCATGTTCAGTCTCCTCGATATGTTGGTATCTTAACCTTAAGTCTGTGCACATAGGACTTTACTTGGGAATAGGATCTTTGGAGATGTAAAGAAGGTGAAGTCAGAGTGAGGCTGGGGATTCAGCTCATCTGGCACAGTGCTTGCCCAGCATGCACAAAGCCTCATACTTCCGTCCCCAGCACTGCATAAACGACATGGCGACCCATGCTTATGATTCCAGCACTCTGCAGATGGAGGCAAGAGGGTCAAAAATTCGAGATCATTGTTGGCTATGTAGTAAGTTTGAGGTAAGACCAGGTTATATGAGACTTTGTCAACAAAAGGGAATGGGGTAGAATGAACTTTCAGCCAGTGAGACTGGCAGCTTGGGTTTCTGTACTCGCGAGAAGAGACCAACACATGAAGAGAGACAGCAGTGTGCAGATGGAGGAGTGGGGGGAGGGTGGTGGGTCTATAAGCCACCAATGGCCTGGAGATCCCAGGATCTGGAGGAGATAAGGCGAGACATTGCTGAGAGCTGAGAGTGGATTCTGGACTTTTGTTCCTCACACAGGTTGGGGGCTTGGTGCTGGCAATCCTGGGAAACAAGAGAAGGGTGGATGATTTGAGGAGTGGAAGGGTCTGTTACTGTGCCTTGTGAGATTAGATGTGAGAGGATGCATTGTTTCCTCCCACCTTGATTGTTTCGTGAGCCCATATCAAGTTGACAAGACACAAGGTGTTAAGAGTGGGTGGAATCCAGCCCTGGATTGGATGGTGGGGTGCCTTCTAGCCTAGCATTGAGCTTGCTCTGTTGTGACTTTGGTTAGTCATTTGGCTTTTTTGGTCTTAGTTCTAGGAAAGGGTAAACGGGCCCTGAGCAGTAGGAGCTGGGTGCCATGCTCAGCACTGGCCCGGTGATGCTGGGAACTGGTTTGGCACTCTCGGCTGGACCTGGTGTTGTATTGAGCACCAATTTCACAGAACATAAACATCAGGAAAGGCCAATCTGACTAGGAGTCAAGATGAAAATGAGACCACTTTGTAATCCACATACAAGCAAAACATGTTGTCCTGGCCACGCAGATAATCATACGGTCTGATACCTGGCTTCCCTACTATATCTTGAGCTGTGCTGCACTGGTCCCACCCAGTAGATGAGGCTTATTAAAATCATGGACTCACTCCCACAGTGTGACAGTGCCCAGTCCAGAACAAAGTCCCGTTTCTGTGAACTTTCCTTAAGTCACATAGCAGGGGTCCAGGTCCTCTAATCTCCCTCCCAGGACCTTTTTCTGAGCCTCTCTGAGATTTCCTGGGGTAGATGCTTTTCCTTCCTGCAAATAAGTTAACTCATCTTGAGAACAGAAGAGTGGAGACTTCTAGGCTGGCATTATGGAGTAGAGCAGACTCTGGTACACCCTGAACAGGACTAAGTGTCTGCTGGACTAGGATCCTTGCAGACAGTATGCGTGTTTGCTCTGTGTGTGTGTGTGTGTGTGTGTGTGTGTGTGTGTGTGTGTGTATGTATACATGCATGTGTGTGGAGGTCAGAGGACAGCTTCGGGTGTTGGTTCTGAGGTGCCTTCCTTTTGCTTGAGGCCAGGTTTCTCCCTGGCCTGGAGCTTGGCCATGCAGGCCAGGTTAGCTAGCTCACGGTCTTTCAGAAATCTCCTGCCTTTGCCTCCCATCTTGCCATTACTAGGATTACAGGCTCGAGCCACTGCGCCTGGCTTATTATATAATTTCTAGGAATCCGGTCTCAGGTCCTCAGTCTTGCTGGGCAAGCTCTTTACTGACTCATGCCTGTGTTGCTGTGTTGCCTATGGCTGCTTTGAACTACAATAGCAGAGTTGCCTAGTCTCACGAGGCCTCAAATGCTTCCCATTGGCTCTTTCAAGGGTAAAGCTTGCCCACGCCACCTCACGTAGCAAATACAGCTCAGCTTCCCATTCAGGGGTGCAAAGGGTTCCTGGGGTAGGAAGGAGGCCCAGGACCATTCTGCACACCTGATCCCATGGAAGTCCGGTGTGGGGCTTCAGGTGGGGGTCCTGTGAAGCAGGCTAGGAAATTCACATCATTAAGGCAGAGTGTGGGCTCTCACCATCCCAGAGGGAGATGAGCACAGCTCTGAGGAGCAGTGGGTGGAGTTAGGCTATGGAGTGCAGGAGACCAGGGTTGCCAACCCTGTATGGCTGTGTAACTTGAGGAAAACTCGCTGGATTCTCCAAACTTCATTTGGTAGAATGACAAAGATCATGATATTACTATTACTATGTGGTCAGCAGAAGAAGCTTCTAGTCTCTGCATGTGGTGTTTCCTGCATTAAAATCCTTCAGCAGAACAGGCTGCAGGACTGAAGCCAGATTGTAGATTTTGAGCCCAGGGTGACAGCACCCTCAGGGGGGCATATGACAGGGTTTGGATATAGTTGTGGTTACTGCAAATGGGGCGAGGGAGGATTTGGGTTTGGCCTGGGATTCTGCTAAGCATCACAGGACACAAACCAAAGCAGAGACTGATGTGGGACCAGATGTCAGGAGACATGCAGGCTCAGAGTGGCAACGTCATGTGTTGCCACTTTGCTGGATGGTTTAAGGGATAAAGGCTAAGACACCACATTTACATTACAACAGCAAATGCCGATGAGCTACAGAGGAGGAAGCCTCATTCTCATGGTTTTTTAGCAAAGACTTGATATTTACCAAAGCTGCTTAAGGGCTCTACTCTCCCTGTCCCGGCAACCTCCTCATGAAGTGATGCACTGACTGTGGGCCAGGCACCAGCTAAACAGCACACATTCCCCCTGCTCTAGAGATGCATCCCCTCCCCGCCCCGTGTGAGTGTGTGTGTGGGCTAGAGTGGGTATGGATGTCCTGTTCTATCACTCTCACCTCACCTTGGAGACAGGGTCTCTCAGTGACTCTAGAGCTAGGCTGGTAGCTGGCGAGTCCCAGTGAGCTCCTGTCTTCTCCGCAGCCATGGGTGGCTTTTGTTGTGGGTCCTTGTGTCTGTGAAGCAAGTGTTTTTACCCATGAGCCATCTCCCAGCATCATTCGTCCTTTACCCAGACCGCCAGGAGACCCTCAAACAGTCACACTCTCTTCTACTTCCCACCTCAAAGGATTTCATGTTCCTTTTATCAATCACACGAAATTCATATCTATCCCTTAAAACCCAGTTTAGGCAAATGCTCCTCAGTCTACCGATTAAAATCATGGCGCTAGAATCCAGCCATCCAGATGTGTGTCCCCATCTGCCTCTTGCTTCCTTTGTATTCTTGAGCAGGCTAGTACTAGTACTAGTACTAGTACCAGCTTCTCTTTTGAATGATGGGATGGTGCAGTGCTTTCCTCGGAGTTCTTGTGAGGACTAAAGGAGGCCATGGCGATGGATGCTTGCACTGCAGAAGGTGCCTAGCGAGTGCTCGCTATTATAAGTTTTAGGCTTTCTTTGACTTCTCCACCCATTGCTATCCTGTTATACCTGCTGGCAACTGGGTCTCAAAGGGCATTTTTGTATTTATTAGTAGCTCTTTGTTATGGCTTGATTATGAAATGATCCCCATAGGCTCAAGTGCCTATATACCCAGCTGGGGGCACTTTGGCGGGAAACTTTAGGAGGAGGGGCCCAGTGGGAGGAAGTAGATCCCCTGGGCTGGATTCCTAGGGGGTGTCTTCTCCCAGGGCCCTGCCTATCCTCTTTGCTCCCTTATAAGGTGAAGCCTCCTTCACCTCACACTCCCCCGCCATGATGTTCTGCCTCAGTCCACAAGGTCAAGTGACCTTGAACAGAACCCTCCGAAAGCAGGAGTGGAAACCAATCCTTTGGTCAGGTTTTTGGTCATAGTGACAGTGCGACAGCAGCTAACACAACTCATAAGTGTCTGTGGACACAAAGATGTTATAGAAATTATACTAGTCACATTTTTTTTTACGACTACTAAGCTTTGAGCGGAAAAAGTACTAAGTGTTTTTCTAAACATTTCTGAGACCCTTGGGAGCAGATTCTGATGCTATGGAAGAAATATTGTGACAGTTCTGCAGGCAGCCTGCGATCTTGATGTTGCATGGGTACTGTTAGGGGTTTTGGCTAATGAGAGCTCTTAGTGGATGAGAAGGAAGCCCAGCCTGGGGACTCTGCCCTCCACAGCTCTGCAATTGCTTGCCCTGGGGCCAGCTGGACCTCAGCGGTTCAGTTTCATTAGTTCTGTCTCCCTGACAGCTATGGCGATTAGGTGACAGGAATGATAATCTCTTGTATTGGCAGAGGGCTTTCCCCTCTTCTTCCCACTCTCTCCTGATCTGCATGGCTCACACAACGGAGCTGACAGTCCAGCTCAGCTGTGGAAGTCTCCTCTGACCTTGGGCAAACCCGATCCACATCGTACAATGAGGGCCAGTAAAGCCTATCCCAGAGGTCGTAGAAGGTCAGGGTGAGATGAGCAGAAGCACTCTGATGTGCCGTCCAGGTAGCGTTCTGAAGCAAAGGCCCTGATGTGCAGTCTCTGTCCATTTCTGAGGGTTAGAGGCCCCTGTCACAGTCAGAATCCAGCTACTAATGCCACGTCATTGGACACAGACTTGAGAAGAGATCTGCACCCTCAGATCTTCTGAGTCGCTGTGTGCTCGCTATGGAATATCCTATCAAATCTCCTATGCTACCTCTGCGTTATTAGTGGCTTCCTGTAGAACTGTTGAAGAAGATCCTGAGGTCATGTCTGGGGACAGAGAGAGCATGATGTAATCACTTCTGACATGGGTGATGGAAGAAAGAAAGGTTCGGTCTGGGGAGTCTGGTGTGAAGTAGACACTGCCACGGGTGTACTACGTGATGGCCAGGTCAGATGTTAAAGATTGTTTAGCATTCTGGTACTCACACTTGCTGAACACAAGTAGCAACCACTATAGCAACAGTTGGTAAGTGTGATGAGGATGAGGTGGTGTGGTGTTGATAACAGCCTGGGTTTCAGGAGCAGTGGGGCCTGGGCTGCTATTCTGGCCTGTTATTTATGATCCTGGGAATAACCACTAATCCCTTATACTCAGCTTCAGTTTCTTTATCTGATAAGAGGGGACGTTGCTGAGAGGACAGAATATCACATCTAGCCATGTGTCGTGGCACATGCTTTTAATCCCAACACTTGGGAGGCAGAGGCAGGTGGATCTCTGTGCAATTAATCCCAGCCTAGTTTACATATAGAGTTCCAGGTCAGCTGGGGCTATAGGGAGACCCTGTCTCAAACAAAGCAGAAGAAGGTCACATCCACAGTTGGTGTTCTTCTGTTCAGTTGGACTGTATTAGTGACTTTTCTCATTGCTGAGACAAGATATCTGGCAAAGGCAACTTATGGAAGGAGGGATGGTTTATTGGGGTCGTGGTTTGAGGGAACAGCTGTTATCACAGGGAAGGCCTGGTAGCAGGAGTGAGGCACAAGCGGCTGGCCTGGTTTCACCCACAGTCAAAACAGGGAGCAGTGAATGCTGGCTCTCTAATCACTTTCTCCTTTTTATTCAATCTAGTACCTCAGCCAGGGGATCGTGCTGAGGTCAGGGTGGGCCTTCCTACCATGACTAGCTTAATCTAGAAACTCTGTCACAGACATGCCCAGAAATTTGTCTTCTAGTTGATTCCAGACATTGTCAAGTTGACAATAAGTCAGGTAGACGCACTGCCAAGTCAGTACTATAATCCTGAAAATCCAAGCTAGCAATTTATTCTAGCTCTGTAGATAAACAGCCTTCAGTATTTCAGTCCCAAGAAAGTCTTCAGTGGGCCATATGCTAGGTTCATTATAATCCCCCCCAAAAGGGACTAGAGAAATGGGTCGGCAGTTAAAGAGCACTGGCTGCTCTTCCAGAGGGTCTGCATTAGATTCCCAGTCTGTAACTCCATTCCAAGGGTCCAATGCCCCCTTCTGGCCATCTCAGGCATGGCACAACACGGGTGCACCTACCTACAATATACATAAATAAAATATTAAATAATTCCTTCAGAAAGTAGGTGCCTGAGAAACACTGACACTGCCCATTCCCACTGCTGTGATACACACAGACAATTAGATCCCACAGTGTGGAGGCTGAGTTTTTAATCCCCAGCTTCTCCACCTGTCTTTCAGGAGAGTGTTGGTCACCACGCACTAAGTGTCACCTCTGGTTTTATTTCCTTCATAGATCTTGAGCACTAGTGTCCCACATAATTTAGCTTTGTTGTACCTGGAAGATGTGAGAGCTTGGGCTCAATAAAGTTGAGGAGCAAGTTCTTCAATAGAACAGACTCTGAAGAGGAACAAAGGGCTGTGTGCAAAATGTGGCCATCCTCTCTGTTTCTCTGTGTGTCTTTAGGCAATCACTCAGCTGCCCTGGTGAGCATGAGGACCTTTTCTTCTGGGCTGACTTGATCAAGGCATCTAAGGTCACATCTCTATAACTAATGTGTGAAGGAGGTGGAGGAGGTAGGTGTCTTATTGAACTATCGAGTAGGGAGGTCTGCGCTGGGGACTGAGGCTCTATATTTCTTTTATTTTTATTTTTGTTTTTTTTCCAATGTAATTTTTATTGAATTTTTCTGGATTTCATACATCATCATCATATTTAGACACCTATATGCCTGGCCCTCCCCCAGCCTGCCCATAGGGTTTCATGCATTCTGTCATATATGTTACAGTCTATCAAGTCACATTTGTATACCCAGATGTCGTACTTGATATTAGTAGTGCTTGGTCCTGCTCTGACCTCTGTTTTGAGTAGTCTGATTAGAAGAAGCGTGAAGACAGTTTGGGAATAGAAAATTATTGTTCAGCTGAAAGGCACTTGATATGGGAAATGGAAATGTGTGGATTTCATGAACTGCTAAGTGAGGTCTTTCTTGCTAAAGGCCTTAGAAGGTGTACCAGGTATACAAGGATTGGAAGCAGCAACCTGGATTGCAACTCACAGATGCCTCCAGGATGTAAAGGGAAGGCAGAGGAAGGATGTCAGCCCCAGACAGGCCTGAGTTTGACTCTTGCTTTCACCCTTTCAGAGATGTGTGATCATAATCAAGTCAACTGTCTTGTCTTTGTCTCAGTTTCCCCGTTCGCTGTATGGGATGGGTCACTGTTTCAGGGTGGGCTGAGAGTGTTAAACAACAGAAGAATATACTTTGGGGAGGCTGGGGTGATGGCTCAGTCAATAAAGCATTTGCTGCACAAGCATGGGGACCTGTATTTGATTTCCCAGAACCCATCTGAAAAAGCTAGTCACGATGGTGTGTGCTTATAATCCCAGGGCTGGGGAGGTGGAGACAAGAGGATTTCTGGGACTTATTGGCCAGTCAGTCTAGCCATGTTGGTGAGCTCCAGGGCAGTGAGAGACCCTGCCTCAAAAAGCAAGGTGGAGAGTACCTGAGAAACAAGAGCTGAGGTTGACCTCTGGCCTCTACATGCATATGCACACCTCCACCCCCCCCAAAGAATATGGATGACCCTCCTAATGCTAGACCTCAGCATGCACCTGTGACAATCCTTACCCACTACAAGGCAACCTTTTTTCCAGGGACTTTGGAGGCCATTTCTCCTACATCGGCAGAAACGGCTGCAGTAACTCCGTGTCCAAGCCCATCCTAAAGCTTATGGTCTGACTCATCCTCCTGTCAGCTGTCAGCAGGCTCTGCTCCTACCAGGATGGGGAAGCCTCCCCCAACGCCATGACAGACCTGTGTTTCCAGCCTCATCCCAGAAGCCCCAGCGCTCTCACCTGCAAGTCGTACTGACTACTGTGTCCTTGCAGACTTGGGGAGGATGGGCAGGAATGTTACTGCTATGTGTCAGGGCAGCCGGTTGTTCACACTGCCCTGCAGTGGGCTCAGAGCTTTGCATGAAGCATCGTAGCCCCCAATCTCCCATAAGTACTTGTTCCACTAAGCTGCCCAATTTATAAGTGATAAACGGAGTGTCAAAGGGGTTAAGAAGCATGCTTGAGGGCACACAGCTGGTAAGGGACTGACACAGGATTTTGAACACCAGGAACCTAATTCCTGGGAGTTTAAATGTCCAGGCAGTACAGTCTTCTGTTCCCAGCTTCCCCCAGAATCAACACAGAAGTGTGAGGCAGGGCTGGGCAGGCATGGAATCAGTACCATTGCTTGATGGAACAAATGCACATGGAAGTGTCCCCTTTGATAATGTTCTGTCTAGGTTCTCTGGGCTCCCTGTCACATAGTTTCTCTGGCTCGATTTAATAAAATACCATGGATATGTGACTATAAGCAAAACACTCACCAACACGTGGCCTCAGTTTCATCATCTGTAATGAGGATATGGCCTTGATTTCTCTGTTACATGGGTATCATATCAGCATCTCAGAATGGGCTGAGAAGGTTTTTTTTTTTTTAATTTTACTTATTTTTAAATTTTATGTGTATGCATGTATTGCTTGCCTGTGTGTAAGTGCACCTATGTCTTAAAATGCCCACAGAGGACAGACAAGGGTGTCAGATCCTCTGAAACTGGAGTTACAGACAGTTGTTAGTGACCATGTGGGTTCTGGGATTTGAACCCTTGGTCTTCTGCAAGTGCTGAGCTGTCATCTCTCCAGCCCCAAGAGAGTGTTATATCAATTACTTTTCTTGTTATTTTGACTAAATACCTGACAAGAAGTTCCTAAGGGAGGAAGCATGCATTTTGGCTCATGATCTAAGGGCGTGGCCCATCATGGTGAGGGCATCAGTTACTTCTCATGATCTAAGGGCGTGGCCCATCATTGTGAAGGACATTAGTTAGTTCTCATGATCTAAGGGCGTGGCCCATCATGGTGAGGGCATTAGTTAGTTCTCATGATCTAAGGGCGTGGCCCATCATGGTGAGGGCATTAGTTACTTCTCATGACCTAAGGGCGTGGCCCATCATGGTGAGGGCATTAGTTACTTCTCATGGTCTAAGGACGTGGCCCATCATGGTGAGGGCATTAGTTACTTCTCATGGTCTAAGGGCGTGGCCCATCATGGTGAGGGCATTAGTTACTTCTCATGATCTAAGGGCGTGGCCCATCATGGTGAGGGCATTAGTTACTTCTCATGGTCTAAGGGTGTGGCCCATCACGGTGAGGGCATTAGTTACTTCTCATGATCTAAGGGCGGGGCCCATCACGGTGAGGGCATTAGTTACTTCTCATGATCTAAGGGCGTGGCCCATCATGGTGAGGGCATTAGTTACTTCTCTGTTGCTGTGATAAAACACTACGGCCAAGGCAACTTATGGAAAGAAGAGTTTATTTGGCTTATGGTTCCAGACAGTTACAGTCCATAATGGTGAACTCTTATCCTAAAGGTTCCACATAGCACCAGGAACTGGAGACCAAGTATTCAAATATTTGGAGCCTATGGAGGATGTTCCTGTCCCAGCCCCCCTAGTGGAGAAGGCATGGTGACAAGAACAGCTTGAGACTGTTATGGCAGAAGTATGAAGTTGCTTGTTTCCAACTCGGTGGTCTAGGAAGCAGAGAGACGACGGACAGGACAGGACAGGACAGGACAGGACAGGAAGCAGGGCTGAGCAAGCAAACCTCAAGGCCTATTCTCCAGAACCACTTCTTCTAGGTCAGCCCCACCTCTTAAAGTTCCCACAACTTCCTATGGCAGCACTATCGAATGGGGACCAAGTGTTCAAACACACGACCCTGTGGGGTACAGTTCATATTCAAACCATAACGAGAGTTAAGAAATAAGATCAACGCAAAGTGCCCAGCTCATTTATCAGCTGAAGAATGCATACGATGGATGCCAACACTCCCGAGGATACTTCCTTTTCTTACCTGTGTCTAACATAGTCTAGAGCAGAC
The DNA here is from genome assembly GCA_009823505.1 of Rhizomys pruinosus. Lineage (NCBI taxonomy): Eukaryota > Metazoa > Chordata > Mammalia > Rodentia > Spalacidae > Rhizomys > Rhizomys pruinosus. The sequence continues at coordinate 82,816 of VZQC01013854.1, forward strand.
AGAGTCAGGCTCAATATTTGGAAGACCCCATATTATCTGAGTAACACGACACTAGGTGTCTCCAGTCCGGATTGGCTCTTGCATTGTCATGGGGAACACATTTTAGGGTTCTGTCAGTCTCTGTAGCAAACATGAGAAAAGGCTTTGAGTAGTAAGGCAGAGGTATCAGGACGATGCGCAGCTGCAGCCAACAGCTCCTCCTGCAGTCACCAGACATCAGTGGCTACAGATTCTCAATGCTAGGAGGCCTGGCTTCCTGGAGAGCTGTAATGCAGAAGGTCATGACTAATACAGCTGTGAGGGGCCTGGGGAGATGCTCAGTTGTAAAGTGCTTGCCCAACAAGTGGACTTGAGTTTGATCCCCAGAACCCATTGTGGATCCTAACACCAAATCCCTATTTGTAAGGCAAGCTGAATAATTCTATTTTTTCCCTATTTTTGTAAATACAATACCTGATGTTACTCGTCAACTTGCTATGTAATGTAAGAATGTAAAGTAATATTTTTTTTTACTTGCATACAATACTACTATCAAATTGTGAATCCCAAAACATGTTTTGGAATTAACCTAAAGTTTATTTTCAGTTGACATAATTTTGGTATATGTGTGGTGTGTGTATATATGCATAAGTTGAAGTGATACCAATTTGAAGGAACAACAACAACAAAAAAGACTGGGCCAAAGAACAGACTGAAACAGTAAAATTCTGCCCCACACAGTAAACTCCTGCGTCAAAAAAATTAATTTGGGCATGGTGGCACATGCCTTTAATCCTAGCACTTGAGATGCAGAGGCAGGCAGATCTCTGTGAGTTCAAGGCCAGCCTGGTCTACAGAGTGAGCCCCAGGCCAGCTGGGGCTACAAGGAGACCATGGACCTCATTTGGGTGACCATGGGGGGGAGGGACCCCAGTGTGGAGCACAGGGGCATGACTGGTGGGTGTTTGGGTTTGCCAGGGAGGAACCTTCAAGCAATTCCTTAGGGAAAACATGACATCTTTTGGTAAAAACAAATTATATTTAACAGTTAAAAATATTTTGTAAAATAATATTTTCTCTTTTTATTGATACATACTACAACCATTCATAATTTATCCTTATGTAATCCTATGGTGTGTTCTATCATATAGGAATATTAATATTCATATTCTCAAAAAAAGAGAGAATGTAAAGTTACACTTCTTTTTACCTGCATGCAACTTTACTGTTAAAACGTAAATCTCTAAATGTGATTTGGAATTAACCTATAGTTTATTTTCAGATTTTGTAACTTTGATTTATGTGTGGAGTGTATAAATGCATATTTTGGAATAATATAAAATCGAATGGGAACAAAAAAAGAGAGAGAAAAACCTATTCAAAGAACTGACCAAAACAGAAAACCTGTGTACCGAAAAGGTTATAAAAGACTGAGAAACAGATGCAAGACAGGACTTGTGTATGACAGAATCCATGAGCTCTGATGGGGGAGGAGGGGCATGAGGGGTGGGCATGGATGGGGGAATGAGTCTAAATTTGATTAAGAAATGTTGTAGGAAATGTGCTCAATAAATATTTATTAAGAAATTAAAAAAAAAGCTGGGCGTGGTGATGCGTGCTTGTATTTCCAGTGCTAAGAAGGCAGAGACAGGCAGATCTCTGAGACACTCTGGCCTGTCAACCTTCCCAGACTGTCAAGTTTCAGGCCAGTGAGAGACACTGTCTCAAAAACCAGGTGGATGGTGCTTAAGGAATGATATCTGAAGTTGTCCTCTGACCTCCCCACGCATATACACATGTGTGCATATGCACCTGAAAACATAGGAACACACCTATGCACACATGAGTACACACATGCACACACACACACACACACACACACACACACACACACACACAAGCTGTCAGCTTCTCCTGGCTAGATGGCTCACCAGCACAGGGTGACTACTGTGAAGACATTGTCCTGGTTTGCAGAACTGTTGCTATGGTAAAACACCGACCCAAAGCAACTTGTGGAAGGAAGAGTTTATTTCACTTATAGCTTACAGTTCATCATGGAGGGGAGCCAGGGCAGGGGCCTCAAGCAGGGACCTGGAGGCAGGAATGAAGCATAGACCGGGGAGGGACGCTGCTGACTGGCTTGCTTCCTTGGCTACTATTCACCCTGTCTTCCTCTACAGCCCAGGACTGCCTGCCCAGGATGGCACCACCCAAAGCGGGCTGGACCCTTCCATATCACTCAAAAATCAAGAAAATGCCTCACAGACTTTCCCACAGGCCAGTCCCAGTATATCAGACTGACAACTGAAGCTTTCCAGTGCAGACGCCAAGCCTCTGAAGCACCCCAAGCAGAGCATGTATGCATTACCCAGGAGATCTCAGAGCTGGGCAGCATACATTGGGCCAGTATGTGGAGCAATCGCAATGCAGGGAAGAGAGCAGTGGACTGAGAGGCCAACTCCAAGTGCCTTAAAGCCACCTGGACTCAGCTCTCTTATCCATAAGATGAGACCAGGTACCTTCAAATGATGGCACTAAACAGTTATTAAAATGGAATAGTGTATGCGTATATGATGCATGCAATGCACGTAGAAAGTGAGAGCTTGGCCTGTGGCATGGCAAAGCATTTGCTCTTCTTCTTCATGAGTTCTGTTCATCTGCTCCTTCCAGAGCCTGAGGAGGATGCAAACAGACTAACAGGAAGACCTGAACGAGGTTTCAAGAATCACTGATATTCAGTTGGGGCAAGGCAAGTTTAAGATTCAGGCCTCTGCTCGCCAACCCTCTGTGTTGCTGTGGCAAGTCCCAGTTTTCCCTTCTCACCAGTGGACAGACAGACTGACAGGAATAAGAAAGGGTGGGTCCATCTCCACACTAAGCACTTTCTAAATTTGACTTGGTTAATTTCATGACAATTGGTGTGCATATCACTATACATTTGTAGGCTAGGCCACTGCGTCCTTGGAGGTTGAGTAACATACCCAGTTGTTGCAGGCAGGAGGCAGAGTGGTGAACTGTCTTGTCTGATTCCCAGTGTCTTCCTTTTGTCTGCTATGCCAGACAGCTTCTCAGGATGCTCCCTGGGTCCCTTTGGCTCAGCTCAGCTCAACTTACTTCAACTCAACTTAATTGAATTTGACTCAGCTCACATCAGTTCAGTTTAACTCAAGTAGAACATTTGCGCCCAGGGCATGTATGATGGTTAATCTTTTGTAGTGTGTGTGTGTGTGTGTGTGTGTGTGTGTGTGTGCAGGTGCACCTACAGAGGCCAAAGGACAGCCTCAGCTGTTGTTCTTCACACACCGTCTTTTTATTTTATGTGTACAAAGTGTCTTAACTTCAAGAATATAAGTGCACCCCTGTATGTAATGCCTACGGAGGCCAGAAGAGGGCATCAGATCCCCTGGAACTGGAGTTATAGAAGGTTGTTAGCCACCATATGGGTGCTGGGAATAGAACCTAGGTCTCATGGAGAAGGATTAAGTGCTCCTTTTTAAAAAAATTATTTATTTTTTATGTGTATGAATGTACTGTCTGCATGTAGATCTGTGCACCGTGTAGTGCAATGCCACAGAGGTCAGAAGAGGGTGTCAGATTCCCCTGGAACTGGAGTTAAAGATGGTTCTCAGCCACCATGTGGGTGCTGGGGATCGAACCCTGGTCCTCTACAAGAGCAGTCGGCACTCTTAACCGCTAGGCCATCTCTCCAGCCAGGATTAAGTGCTCTTAACTGCTGAGCCGTCTCTCTAGCCCTTGTTTTTTGTTTCTTTTTCTTTCTTTTTGACACAGGGTCTCTCACTGACCCTGAACTTGCCAACTGGTCTGGCCAGTGAGCCCCAGCGACCCACCTATTCTTCCTCTCCAGTAGTGCTGGGATTATAAGCACATGCCTCCGTGTCTGGATTTAATGTGGGGTTTGGAGTTTAGGCCCTTGTACTTACAAGGCAACCACTTTACCGTTGGAACTTGTAATGGCTAATCTTGATTGTCAACTTGACTGGATTGAGAGGCCCCTAGGAGACCAGTAAAGCACACTTCTGTCTGTGAGGGTGTTTCCAGGGAGGATTAACCAAGCTGGGAAGACCTACTCTGAATATGAACAGTACTCTTTGATGGGCGGGGCCTAGACTAAAAAGGGGAAAGAGGAAGAGGCCCTCCCCTGCCACAGGTACCTCTCTCTCCACCCTGGGTACCATAGGTGAGCAGCTTTGCTCAAGTACAGCTTTACTCCATGATTTTCTGCCTCAGGTCAGGCCAAAGTAGTGGATCCCCATGACTTCGGATGAAGGTCTCTAAAACAATGAGTCCAAACAAATCCTTTTCCCCTTATGTTGTTTTTTAAAAAGTATTTCGTCAAATGATGAAACCCCAACTGACACAAAATCATAAGCCAGAGGAAGGCGAGAATAGTAAATGATTTAGGACCTGGGACTACATCCTCACTCTGTTTACAATGGTTACACGGGTAGCTTATTTATAACATATCTTCTAAGATGAGCCAGTCTAGAAATAAAGGAAAAAGGGGATTATATGGAGGACAGTTTGTAACATTAACAGGAAGCTTCTCTGCACCAGGCATTGTGTAAAGTACTTAAAGAATCATCTCATTTGACCCTCCAGCCTAGGAAGGGAGATTATTTTGGGGTACTTCACAGATGAGGCTCCAAAAGTCCTGAGTAGGTTTTCCAAGTCACAAAGTTGGAGAGGGCAGAGTGCTCTGGTCTAAGAACTGTGTCTTTCATTCCACAGCTCCACCCTCCCTTCATAGACTCTTCTGTGGGAAGATCGAGTTTGAATTAGGGGCTAGTTCTCAGCTAGCATCCCTCAGCCTCAGGACATTCCTCTGACCCTGCCCCAAGATGGAGCAAGCAATGTGGCCTAGGCACAGGATGCTAGGCAGAGCATCAGTATACAGTGGCGTGAAACTGGGGGTCTATGATTGGCTCTGGGAGCTGATGTCATTTTGCTTATAAAAGTGACTTGCAGCAGACAATAAATTGAATTCTCCATTACCATCATTACACAGAATTCCTGGTCCATCATTTTTTGAGCATACATGCAGAAGCAGGCCTGGATTTCAAATGTTGGTGGTTAGTGGGTTGGACAGAGGTCTATCAGACCACCAGCCTGGTAAGATAGCTTGGGGTTGGATGGAGACCTATCAGGTCACCACCCTGTGAATTGAATTGTGAGTGGGCGTAGGCTGAAGATAGGCCATCAGCAGGACTGCACTGTACCTGCTTGTAGCAAGAGAAGCTCCTACACTCTTCCACTGTAGCAGGCTTGGAGAATATTGGGGATGGCCCCTTCCCCTCTAGTCAACAGTCTGTAAAACACCACTCAACCATAGGAATCTAATTACTGGTGGAAGAATGAGGCCTGAGTCTCTGGCCCTGGAAGGAGACATGACATCCTGGGCTGCCTAGAAGGCCATTGCTGCATAGCTATGTAATCCTGTTTTCAGGAAATTAAACCTTTAAGATTACTGTCTAGGAGGAGGTAATTTTATTTTTTTATTTCCCTCTCCTCCCCTCCCCTCCCCTCCCTTCCCCTCTCCTCCCCTCCTCTCCCTTTCCCTTCCTTCCCCTCTTCTTTTCCCCTCCCCTCCTCCTTTCTTTTGAGAAGAGGTTTCACATAGTCCAGGTTTGCTTCAACCTAATCCTCCTGCCTCTGCCTAGTGGGATTACAGAAGTATGCCACCAGGCCAGCTAGCAGGATGCTCTTCAATAACAAAGCCATGCCAGGGTCTCCTCCTGTAAGAGACAATCCAAGTGGACCTGACAGTCACCTGGACAGGACAGTACCTCAGGAAAACCTGCTTGTTCTAGAGACTCCAGAAAACAGTATAAAGCCTGACGAAAGTGTGGGTGGAGACAGCGGTCTCTGGATATTGTCCGCCCTCACGTGCTGAGAGTGTACTTTGCTCTTTAATGAACTCCATCTGTCTTCCACATGATATTCTGTGTGTCTCATCTGAATTCTTTCAACAGACATCACAGGAACTATGGAGATGAGGAGAAGAATCAGAGCAGGATCCTGGTGATACCGTCATCTGGGGAAAACAGTTTCTATGTGTCGTCCAGAAATTGGGGCTCAGAGGGACAAAAGACAGACAAAGGTATGTCCTTTGATTACCTGGGAGACAAGAGCCAAAGGAGTTAAATTCTCTGTGCCAGCCTGAGGCAGAGCAAGGGCTGGCCGCACGAGAGAGACCTGCTCTATGAACCTGGTCTGATTTTATTCCTTACCGACGCCTGTGATTCACACTGCATCCTTCTGCTCTTGCTGGTGGATGTCCTAGCACTCGGACTGGACGGAGCATCACAGGCCATCCTGGCCGAGCTCGTCTCAGATGTGCAGAGAACGAGCATGGGAAACAGATCCTCAGAGCCTGCCAGGTGGAGACCAGAGTCCAGCCCTCCACAGAGAGCCGGCTGGGGTTAATTAAGTCAAAAGCTGTAGAAGGTCGGAGGATTGAGATTTGGCTTTTGAAAAATGAACATCAATCACATTATTGATCTTTTTTTCTTCTTTTTATTCTCTTTGCATTTGAGATCCCTGGCCTGTGCTTGCTGAGGGCTTCTCCCACAATGAAAATCATGTAAATTAAAACGCTGACTTAAATGGGAAAGGAGGCCTAGCGGTGGAAAGGGTGGGACCCACAGAATGAGCTTGGAGGTGGAGAGCGGCCGCTAACCGGGAAGGGGAAAGGGTGGGACCCACAGAATGAGCACGGAGGTGGAGAGCTGCCGCTAACCGGGAAGAGATGGCTTCTGCTGAATACAGATGTGGAGGAGCCTTTCACTGCCTCCGGAACCCTCAGCCTCTGCATCTTCAAGGACTTTGAGGTGTGACCCATGGGAGGCGGTGTGGCTCTGCAGAAGTAGCTGCTTTAGAGTCAGGCTCGAATCGCTTGCTTTCCACTGTGTGAACTTGGCCACAGAGCCTCTCCTCCTAGCCTCCGTCCCTCATTTGTTGAATTAGGTTAATAATAGCCAACATGGTGAAGTAGGATTAAGTAGTTAAAAGGCCTGTGTTACTCAGCAGTTGGTATTACTTATGATACTATTATTATTTGGGAGGAGTGGTACCTTAGGTCCACTTAAGATGCTACAAAAGGATACCAAGTTTTGTGACTGGATCGTGCGACATCCTCAGCAACATGGTCTTATCCTCTAGTTCCAGTGGGCAGCCGGTGACAGTGGCAATTGCCTATATTGTTTTGGGGTATAGAACTCAATGGGTCATCAAAAAAAAGCTTAAAAGGGGCTGGAGAGATGGCCTAGCAGTTAAGAGCGCCGACCGCTCTTGCAGAGGACCCGGGTTCGATCCCCAGCACCCACATGGCGGCCAAGATCCGTCTGAAACTCCAATTCCAGGAGAACTCCAGTTCCAGGGGAATCCGACACCCTCTTCTGACCTCCGTGGCATTGCACGACACGGGTGCACAGACTTGCATGCAGACAGTACATTCATACACATACAGAAATAAATAAAATAAATAAAAAAGCTTAAAAATTAGAAGGGAATATGACCAAAGTACATTATATACATCTATGAATATGTCATAATGAAACATATTATGTATAATTAATATGCTAATAAAAACATTAAAAAGGAATACTATGGACTAGGTAGTTTATAAACAATATAAATTTATTTCTCAAAGTCCTAGAGGCCAGAAGTTCAATGTCATGGCAGATTCCCTGTCTGGTGAGGGTCCATTTGCTGACTCATAAATGGCACCTTTTCACTGTGTTTTTATGGTAAAAGGGACAGGGACCCCATACAAGTGTGTTTCCTGTAAGGGTGCTAACCCCATTCCTGAAGGCCCCACCCTCAGGACTAATCTCCCAAAGTCTCACCACCTCCAAAGGTCCTAACATTGGAGATTAGCTTTCAATCTGTGACTTTCTCTGGGGGTTTTACCTTTCATTGTAGGGTGTATCTTCATCTCCAGAGCAGTTGCTAGTGATGAAACAAGCTCTTCTGTTGGGGAGCAGTATTAACTAGTTATCTCTTAGCTCTGAGACTGTCTTTCTGGACTGAACGGTTCATAGAATTTCAGGCTTCATGGAGCCCGAACAGGGCCGTTTCAATGAGGGGAGAATGAAGCCCATGCATACAGTAAAGACTAAAGTCCTTCTACCATCTTGTCTGAGTGGCCACTGGGATGTAGCTCTCTGCTTTCTGTTACTATTGGGGTGGTGCGTTGTGGGCAGGATTCCTGTACCCTTGGCTCATGAAAGGCTTAGTGGTCCTCTCTATGGTTGACCCAATAAATGGCTCCTTTTCTCTTTCTTTTTTTTTTCCTGGTCTTTTTGAGACAGGGTCTTACTATATATCCCTAGCTAGCCTACAACTAGCTATGTAGACCAGGCTAGCCTTGACCTCATTGAGATCCACATGCCTCTGTCTCTGGAATGCTGGAATTAAAGGTATTCACCAGCCTTCCTTATTTCTTTTTTAATATGCAGGTATTCTGATCACATAGCAGTGAGAGATATAGTGTGTGGCTAGAATTGACTTTGGAATTGAGTATGCATCCCAGCTTTCTAGCCTGACCCCATATAGTCTTCCTTAATATATAACAGCTTAGAGTAATTTTCTTAGTCATAAGCATTGTCACACCAAGAATGAATGAAGTGCATGTCAGACATTGCTGAGCTCAGGGCCTCCATGCTAGCTGTTATTGTTTCTTTCCATTAAGAAGACTTATTTCTTTTTTAAATTAAATTTAATTAATTAATTAATTAATTTTTTTTTGACTTTTCGAGACAGGGTCTCCCTGTAGCCCCAGCTGTCCTGGAACTCACACTGTAGACCAAGCTGGCCTTGAACTCACAAAGATCCACCTGCCTCTGCCTCCCAAGTGCTAGGATTAAAGGCGTGCGCCACCACGCCCGGCCCTAAGAAGCCTTATTTCTAACTTCACCATCGGATATGATTCTCTGAGATGGAGCATGAAGAGCTCACCAATCAGAGTAAAACACCATTCTCCATGTGTCTCAGAGGACAATGGACAGACAGGAAAGAGTCTACCTTTCCACTCCACGTTCCTTGCTCAGTCAAGGGGATTCATGTGGGACAGGAGAGACAGTAGGTACCTCTGGTATGAAGCACTGGGAAAGAACAGATGGCAGCCTCCTTAGCTTGGTGTTTGAGACCTTCCACAATTGGGCTCTCATGCGTTGTGTCCTCTTTTTCCTCCGCTCTCACTCACAGGGACATGGTTACGAGAGTGACCATGATGTGTGTCTTCCCACTTTGCGATCTCATTCATTTGTCGTGTTGCCAACCAGGGGGAAAGTTTCCACTTCTGAATTTACCAATCTCAACAGGTTCATCCTCACCTTCTGTCTGTCTGTCTTGGCATTCCAACACATCTTGGATATTTGCCACATGAGCAAGCAAATTCTCTTATGGGGTAAGAGTTGGATGGCCTACATCTTCAGCTTAGCAGAGTGGGCAAAACCAGACTTTCTATTCCTTTGGTCACAGGAAAGGATAAAAGTGTGAAGAGGAGAGGACACTTCCCACTGGAGTCTTCTCTCTAATGGCAGCTGACGAGCTCCCTGATAGTTTATTCAGTCCCAAGTGCTCAGCTCTAAAGACCTACCCATATGAGCACCACTAAATGGGCTCAGCAGGTCACACACACACACATGTGTGCACGTGCACACACACACACACACACACACACACACACACCACACAATATAGTATATAGAATATAAATATATAATAATATATATATATGGAACAATAATAATTAAAGAAGAGGTCATGAAATTGAGAAGGATTGGAGGAACACAAGAAGGCTTGCAGGGAAGACTGAGGGGCAGAAATGATATAAATACAGTTCTCATATATAAAATTCTTGAAAACTTACACGTTTTATTTGTTTTTGTTTTTATATGAGTATTTAAAATTTTTTAATTATTTTTATCAGAACATTTTTATAGAATTTTTGCAAATTTCTTACATTATATTTTGGCTTTGTGTAGATCCCTTCCCCTCTCCCCATCTCTGCTCACAGCCTCCCACCCAATTTCATGGGCTCTATCACATATATATATATATTATATATATATATATATAATGTATATATTATAGAGTAGAATTTTTGCCCCCAAATGTTCTTCAATGTGGATCCATGAGCTGAAGCCTGGTCAACCTACCAAGAGTCATATCCTTGAAAGACACTGACTGTCCCCCTGCCAACAGCCTTAGGTAAGGTTGGGGTTTCTTATCCAATTCCCAGTGTCTATGCTGGGATCTTCTCTGGCTAGAGCTTAGGTGGGCCTTGTTCATTCTGTCACCATTGCTCTGAGTTCATAGGAATAACTTCCTAGGTGTCAGGAAAACTGTTTCCTTGTGGTCCTCTCCCAACTCTGGCTCTTCTGCAATAGTCTCTGAGCTTTTGGAGGCAGAAGTTTGTTATAAGTATTCAATTCACTACAATTACTTTGCAGTCCCTTATTTTCTATGTATTGGCCAGTTGTTGGTTTCTGTGTTAATCTGCTGCATAAAGAAGCTTCTTTGGTGAGAACGGAGAGGCACATTCGTTTACAGATGTCTGAATGTGTGCATGTGCACTATGTCCCTGTCAGGTCCGGAAGAGGGTATGGGACCCACCAGAGCTGGAGTCGTAGATGGTTGTGAGCTTCCATGTGAGTCCTGGGAACTGAACCCAGGTCCTCTGCAAGTGCAGCAAGTTCTCTTAACTGCTGAGTCATCTCTCCAGCCCCTGTAGTTCTCTTTAAAAAGTCTTTCCCTCTTTTTTTTCCCCATAGCTGCTTATATTTCATTGATCAGAATGTAGCCAATCCAGGCAAGAGAATCTGGGAAATATAGTCTTTTTTGTTGAATGCCAAATGTTAACGAATAAGGAATATCAAATAGCCACCAGTGTCTTTGCCACAGTCCCCATGGGTAGTGGAGACAGCTGGGACCCTGCTGAGTGCTGATACACAGATTCCCTCTTCTATGCATCTTTGGACATTGGAAACAGATGTGTTCTGGGAAAGCTCTAGAGTGGATACTTTGACCTGGAGTCTTATCTTTGCTCTGTCTCATGACCTTGAGGACCTAGAAAAGTAAGAGCTCAATCAGTGGCCTCTTAGGCTCCCCTTATGCCCCTGTGATTCTTGGGATCACCCCTTCCTAAACTGGTCTCAAGTTTGGGAAGAATCTCTGCTTGTTTCTGTTTTTGCTAAGCTTCTTATCACTGTCTTTGGCCTGCTTATAAATGTTTAAAAATATTCGCTTGATGCACAGTGGGATTATAGACTCCCTCATTTCCAAAATGAAAAGCAGCTCATGCATTATTCAAGAAACGTATTGTATTATTGAACAAAGGATGGGTGCATCCATCCCTTATTACACATTCTGGTCTGTACTGCCTTATTAATCGATGTGTTCTGGGAGGATTTTAGTGATGAGGTTTGTAAACCAAGGCAGAGATCAAGCACTAATATGTTCAGATGGCAAGATTAAGAGATTATCATAAAATCACCAAATTGCATGGCCGGTGTGCCCAGTGTTTGAGTTCCTTCCACCTGTTCCCACCACATGGAGGTTCAACCTTGGCATGGACTTTTAGAGTCATTGGAAACCCACTACCCAGTAGTCTACCTTTGTAGAGTTTGAGAAGAACGTCTCTCATCAGGATAAAGTCTCCTGTGCCCTCTGCCCTACCTGACTTAGTTCAAAATGGATCAATTCTATTTCCCTTTCTCCACGGTGGTCCTTCAGCTGTGTGAAGACGGCAGTTGTGGAAACCCACCCAGGTCATTCCTTTCAAGGCGAACTATCTTATATTTCTGTCAGTGCCTTGGCAAATAGGAATGGTCGACTGTTCCTCACAAACATTTACTGACAGTCCTGCCCTGTGTGTTCCAGATACTACGTTTATGACTAAAAACACTTGGTAGTGCAAAGCAACACTTACAGTGTCCAACTAGCAACATTCAAAGTGCATGCTCACTCCATGTCTCCAGCCCTACCTCCCACCACTGGCATTCCTGCCTCAGCCTCCAAAGGGCTAGGGTTATAAACATGTGCCCCTGTGTCTAGTTCTCAGGGAAGCCTTCTTGTATTTCTGTGTAAACCATGACTGCAACCACCCCACTTCTACCTCACTGCTGTCTGCTTTAGTCCATATCACAAGATGACCATTGACTGGGAAGTTTATAAACACACAGAAATGATTTCTTACAGTTCTGCAGGCTAGGAAGTCCAAGGTCAATGAGTCAATATAATATCTGGCGAAGAGTCTGCTATCTGGTTCACAGAGAGTTCTGTGTTCTTACATGGGGAAGAAGAGGTGTAAAGCTCTCTAGAGTATCCTTAATTTGGAATGATGGTTAATTGTCACTGTCAGCTTGACTGGCTTTGGAAGCACCTAAGAGACATATCTCCATCTTTAAGGATATTTCTGGAGAGGTTTAACTGAGAAGGGGAGATCTGTCCTGAATATGGGTGGTACCATCCCAGGGGCTGGGGGCTGGGACTGAATAAAAAGGGATAAAAGGAAGAAGCCAGTTGAGGATGAGCATTTTTTTCCTTCTGTTTCCTGTCCCATTGAGCTGTGAGGAGACATAACAGAGAGCACTTCTGTCATCATGCCTCCCCCACCATGATGGACTGAACCTGGAAACTGTGAGCCAAATAAACCCTTCCACCCTTATGTTACTTCTTGTCATAGCAGTAGAATAGGCATCTAATACACAGGCTCTAATCTCATGTGTGAGGGCTCTATCCTTATGATCTAGTCACTTCCCCAAGGCCTTGTCTTCTGATAGAATCATATCAGGGATCAGGTTTTCAGCATATGAATTTGGGAGCACACACACACACACACACACACACACAAACACATGACACAGCATTCTCTGTTCTATTGCTCTGCTCCATTTTTCTAGTGTATTTTCTATTGAATCAGTCAAACAATCACATATTTACTGAACAGGTATTATTAATCAGCTGTTGTTCCAATTATCCAAGTCATATTAATGAAAAAGCAAGGATTATTAGTTGGGGGAGCTGGTGCAGTTGATGAAGTACTTGCCTTGCTAGCATGAGGATCTGAGTTCAATTAACAGAACCCACAGGGGAAAGAAACCAAATATGATAGTATATACTTGTAATCTCAGGCCAGAGAGGCAGAGAGAGGAGGATCCCAGAGACTTCCCTGGCCAGCCAGTCTAACTTGTGTGGTGAGTTCCTGGTCAAGGAGAGACCCTATCTCAAAAAATAAGGCAGGTTGCACCTGAGAAATGGCAGCCAAGGCTGTTGCTGTCATGAAGTCTACATGAATGGAGAATATGTGACACAGACATAAACAACTTACCTGAGGTTAGAGGAGTCATGAGTTAGAGAGAGAAAGTTAAGGGAAGTTTAGGGTGTTGTGAAAGATGCTAAGGTATTAATAGGACAGCTGGGCAGGGATGAGATATAAGTTAGGACACTTTCATAAAATGATCTTTTGATTTGCTTGCATATTAATTGGTCTCCTTTTCTTCTTAGAGTATAAGGGCTATGAAGGTAGGGACCATGTCTTCCCAGTTGACTATGTGGATGCAGTAATTTCCACACTGTAGGCATGCAGAGATTGTCAGTTCCTACAGAATAAGAAGATGCCAGAAGTCGTTGTCTTAGATCAGCCATGAAGTCCATACCATTGGGATCTGAGCACTTCACTGCTCTTTCTTGGACTAGCATCCCTCACCCACAGAATGTCCAGAAGAGTGAATTCACAACACCCGTTTGCAGCTGACACATCCCATCGTTGCATGATTAGAACTAGGTGGAGTGAGTGCTGTCACCCCATTCTAGGGATGAAGAAATGGCCCATCCCAAAGGTTCGAGGTCCAGCAGCATTAATAACCTGGACCAGAGGCCCTGCCACAGAAAGGCCCACAGGAACCAATGAGCCCCGTTTCCTGGGAGCTTTCCTGCAATCATACTCAGAAAGCACTTCCTGAGTTGCATAGGTGATGCACCCAGTTAACAACGCTTCTTTGTCTCTTCCGATTCTGAGTACTGAGGTGGAATTTTCCGAGTTTGATGTCTCACAGCTCTTGCTGAGCCAATGCAGTGCAGGCAAATTTCTTTGGCCTGACAGTTGCTCACTCACAGAGCTAAATGAATAAGCAGGGGGCTTTGAATAATTGCCTCTTCCTTCTCAGTCAAATGTTATCAGAATGAAGCCTCGATGCTGCCTCTTTTATTACTTTGAACTAAATTGTGTTTGAGGGCTCAGGAGAAAGATGAACTCTGACTTCCAGATGTCTTTGGGACAACTAGTAATCCCTTCCCTTTCTAGATAAATTTTGAGTTTACAAGGAACCTTCACACAAATATATCAGTGCAGGTTTTATAAACCATGTGTCGGTACATACAGGGCTTTTTTTTTTTTTTTTTGAGGCAGGTTCTCCCTTTTTCCCTTTAGTCCCAGCTGGCCTGGAACTCACTCTGCAGACCAGGCTGGCCTTGAACTCACAGAGATCCACCTGCCTCTGCCTCCAGAGTGCTGGGATTAAAGACATGCACCACCATGCCCTGCTGTTGTTTTTAAGTGACAGAAGAACTTAACTTCAGGTCTGTGGTGTAGCTCAGTATTTTTTATTTTTTTTTTTGTATTTTTGAGACAGGGTCTCCCTTTAGTCCCAGCTGGCCTGGAGCTCTCTGTAGACCAGGCTGGCCTTGAACTCACAGAGATCTGCCTGCCTCTGCCTCCCAAGTGCTGAGATTAAAGGCGTGCGCCACCTCTCCCAGCATGGCTCAGTATTATAGTAAGCCAACATGCTTGAAGTCCTGGTTTTCTTTATTAGCACCACAAAAAGGAGGAAAGAAAAAGAGGAGGAGGAGGTAGAGAAAAAGAACACAATAGTAAATGACATAAAAATAAGAGGAACCAACTGGTTTATTCAACTGAAATGTTCAGAGGAATCATCGGCTTCAGGTGCAGTGTGACCGTGCCTCAGGCTTTATCACCATCTGATTTCTCGCCAATCAGTCCTCTTTATTTTGCAGGTAAGATTCATTCTCAAGCTGGCTCGTGTCATGACTTTGGTGTGTTTCCAACATGCGACGCTTCCTTCCCGCTTTTTCACCCATGACCAGGGGCAGCAAGAGGCTCCCCTCTCTGTACCTCCCATGCCCACACCTTCACGGAAGACTGTGGTGGTAAGCATTACAAGATGCTGACAGGTTTAGACCAGTCAGAGCTTACTTGTGCTGCCAGGCTTGGAGCCCATTTACCCTAAAGCACATTGTGCTCTCAGGAAGAAGAGACTGGGATTGGAGGTCAAGGAAGCAGCCAGCTCATATTTGATTGACTTTATGATAGGAAGACCCAAGGATTGAGTGCCTAATTAAAGAGCATTTTGGCTATTTAGTAGAGGAGCAGAGACTAGATCCAGACATCTTTGTACTCAGAGCTCTTTCTCTCCCTGCCCTTTGTCGACACTGAATTTGAGATGGTCTCTTTGTTCCAGGCAGGGCAGAGCAACATCTTAGGAGTTAGAGAAGGTCCCCTTTAGATCTTACACATAATTGTTTTCTTTTGGGTTACAGTATTGCTCATTCATTCAAAAACACATATTCATTGAGCTGGGAACATTAGCTTGGCTGGCCCATCTGGAAACCTGTCTCTTAATCAAGAGTCTTTTTAGCTGCAAGTAATAGAAACCCACGCAAGCTAGTTTAGGCAAGGACAGGAGGGGGAATTAGTCTAAGGACCCAGGAGTCTCTAGCTCATGCCCTGTTCTCCTATAAATTATAGCATAATCTTATATGACAGCATGTTTACTAACAATGCCCCCTTGCCTTTATTGGACATGTTGATTGACACCTGAGGCCTCTGCAGCCTGTTCGGCAGCCCCTGCCTTCCTTCCTAGGTGAATACTCTGTTAACTGTCATTATACTTAGGTTTAGGGAACTTCAAATAAAATCTAACCCCATTTGCATGCCTTTCTAGCTAGCTCATTTAGACTTAATTAGATGAATATGTTCAAGAAAAGTGAGGGGACTGGAAAGTTTCTAAGGGAAAAAAAAGGACAGGCAATGAATTGGAACGCTAGAAGGCAAACTCAGCTCATTAAGGGGCTTAGACATTCGATGGCTGCACCCCAGTAGCACGCCTGTGTCTGTGTACTGAGCTTGCATTCTGATTTAAGTCCCACAAGGTGCAAGCAGGGACCAATCCTGGCTTGTACACACGTTGGTCTTTATAATGTTTCCTCTAATCAGTTCCGTGTAATAACTGAGACCATGAAAACACTCCTGAGCATGCAAGTGTCCACGCACTGCCAATACATGTTGAGGTGATTTCTTCTTTGGCGGAATAGTGACAGCCATCTTCTCTGTCATCTCATAAGCAGATCATCTCAAAGGTTCCTTCCCAATTCAGACTTCTTCTTTTCTTCTTCCTACAAGGAGAAGAAACCAATATTTAGATAACTGGATGAATAATCAGGTGTCTTCCCTCCAAGAGTGAATAGTTCCTCTTTCATTTCCCCAATGATTTTCTTGGGCTCCTCTGCTCATACTCTGCAACCTTGGGGTCAGCTGATAGCTTGCTGGAAATATGCACTCAGCCCTGTGCCAGGTCTCTGTGTCAAGAATCATTCCTGGGTCAGTCACATGCACAATAAGGGGTAAGAAACATTGCTGCAGAAAGTGTTCCTGTGTTCCCTGCCGTCCTTCACGACACTCATCAGGTTCCTTAGCCACACCTGGGAAGAGGACCAAGGTCCTGTCTCCTCTCCCATATCTCTCCAACTCTTACAAAGTGCCTTGTGTTTATTGGGCATTTATTGGGCATTTAACAGTCACTTGATGGATGGATGGATGGGTGGATGGATAGATGGATGGATGGATGGGTGGATGGATGGATAGATGGATGGATGGGTGGATGGATGGATGGATGGACAGATGGATGGATGGATGGATGGACGGATGGATGGATGGATGGGTGGATGGGTGGATGGATGGACGGATGGATGGATAGACAGATGGGCAGCAAAAACAAGTTTCTGTGGTTGTCAGGGAGGTTACAGTGCTAGGAGAAGAACTGTAGGTCAGAGGAACGAGAAGGTCACTGAGCCATTTCTGTCGCATCAACTATTTCTTGAACGTTTGATTTCTGAGAGGCAGTTAACCAGCATGATGAAATTTGCTCTGCTCCCACCACACATTGCCTTATTGAGCCTGGCCTACCATCTTATGGATGTGGAGGTGGTGGCAACTTCGACACCACATGGTTCTTTTCTTTCTTTCTGGACCTTCTCAGATTTTTGTTGGGCTTGCTGTCTTACCCTTAGTCTACTGTGAGAACCTTTGAGATGTCAATTTACAAACTCTCCTTCATGCCCAGAGTTTCTGCCAGCAGCTTCTGTCTATGAGGAGCCTGTGGCTCTGCCCAAGGGAACTGTGACCTTAGAGAGTGTTTGTCCTAGAAGGTATGTGCCAAAAAATCGATGTGTCAGGAGCAGATGCCAGCCTACTGTGACCAGGAGGAGGTGAGCAAATGCCTAGAGGTGAATGGCTCTAGGCAGGGCTATTGTAGACCATGTCCTGAGCTGTTCTTAGGGCAGACCCCAGAGACCCATGCTGGTATAGCTTCCCAACCTTCTGTCTCACTTCTGTGTGTGTGTGTGTGTGTGTGTGTGTGTGTGTGGTGTGTATGTGTGCATGTAGAGGCCAGATGTAGTTGATATCCTCTAGTCCTTTCCACCTTATTTTTTTTCCTTGAGACAGGGTCTCTCATTGAACCTAGAAATCTCTGATTTGTTTAGACTGGCTAATCAACTGTCCTCTGAAATCCTCCTGTCTCTGCCTCCCCCGAGCACTGAGATTATAGGCATTTACCAATGCACCTGGCCTTTCTTTCTCTTTCTTTCTTTCTTTCTTTCTTTCTTTCTTTCTTTCTTTCTTTCTTTCTTTCTTTCTTTCTTTCTTTCTTTCTTTCTTTCTCTCTCTCTCTCTCTCTCTCTCTCTCTCTCTCTCTTTCTTTCTTTCTTTCTTTCTTTCTTTCTTTCTTTCCCACAGCACTTTATATTCAGAACCATCTTCCCAGCCCTCTGGTTCTCTTTGTAGTTGCCTTCAGTTACTTCCTGACAGCTCCTTGGAAATAAATTGTTTGTACCCAAATCCTGGTAATATCTCCTTCTAGGAAAACAATATAAGTCAGTATCTGTTAAGTAATAACAAGTGCAGCCAACACATTCTGTTGGCCTGACATTGAGATAACCACCACTGTGTGCTGTTTCCTTCAATCTTTACAACACTCCTGTAAGCTAGGCACTGATATGATGCCCAGACGAGGAAAATGAGGCTTATGCAGGTGAGGAGACATGTTCAAGTCCTCCGATTTTCTCAGTGGTGGACCCAAGGCTGGGACCTGCTTCTGTGTGAGATCAGGGCATATCCCGTTGATGGAAGAAGATGAGGGTGGGTGGATGTGAGAACAGGACGGGAAGAAGCAGGACTGATGAGAGTCCCTCTGCAGACAGTTCATGTGTGCATGGGGCTTGGAAATTGGTACACAGTGGAAGGCAGAGGAGTGATACATGGCATACAGCAGTTGAAGGTAAGCATCTGACATCCACATGAACACATTCCATAGAGCAGTGTGGCAGGCAGGCATATTTTATGTTCTATGACTCTTTCATTGATAGATGTTTCCCAGAGCCCAGTGTAGTAGGTAAATATGATGCTCCTTTCCAACTCAGAGCTAGAGATTCATGTTCTATTAGTGATGTCTACCCAGGCACAAGAGTGGATAGTGTTAGCACATATGCTTCTTGGAGGAACAGAAGGAATTCTAATATGCATCAGAACCCCCCCCCCCCCAGTTTAGCAGCATTTACAACCCAAATAGGAATTCACTTTTGAAAGGAATAGTTTCCTTTGGAAGAGAGTTTAGCTTTAATTTGAACATATGTGGCAGTTGTATGAAATCTACAAAATTCATGTTAACTCCCTAGGGGGGGGAGAGAGAGAGAGAGAGAGAGAGAGAGAGAGAGAGAGAGAGAGAGAGATATCAGCATGCAAACACTGAGGGGAATACTCACAGAAGAGAAGGGACCAGGGGCCTGTGCCAACTGGCTTTTATCTGCTGGCCACAGTGTTCTTTCTCTCTGTTGGGTAGACTTCATGATGACCAATCTTATTGTGACCTTTTCAGAGAATATGATTTCCATTTGTGATTTCTTTTCAGTACACTGTCTTGGCTTCATTGAAGCAGTAACAAGTTCTGATTGTCGGAGTTCTGTTTTCTTAACTTTCTACAGATGGAGAGGGAGGCAGGGAGCCCAGGTCGCAGTGAAGGTGCTCATCCGCCTGTGAGGAATGCTGAACACAAGCTATAAATAATGCAGCTGCTCCTGCCCTCGAGTTGAGAGCTCTTGTAGACCCTACCGCATTTCAGAACTTAGGCTCAGCACAGAGCTGCGTGGTGAGGTATGACGCAGACTCGCTTTTAATTCAACCCATACTTTGTAGCCTTGATTTCAAGATGGCTTGAAGAACCCCCCTTTTATCTCCAGAGAAACTGTGAAGTTTTTGAAGTTCCTTTTCAAAGGAAATTTATTTTCAATTTACTTTAATTAACAACGTGTCTAAGTGTTTTGATGAAGTCATGTGGAATGGATCTGTCATGAAGCCACATGGGTACAAATTCTGTTCTTATGTAATTAATAATTTCCAGATTAAATGGTTTGATGGTATGACATGCTTTCTGAAACAAGAGCTGTTTTTAGTGAATGTTGGGGGTGGGGAGAGGAAAGCTATCATTTTATACAAAAGAATGGTCTGTGAGCTCAGCTAGCTCAAGTGCTGCTATAGAAAAGTGAAGAAAGTGGACTCCCTTGGAATGATACTGGATGCTTGGAACTGGGCCAAATAGTGAAGATAGATGGAGAGGATTGTGGAGAAAAAATGGTACAATCAACTAGTAATGTCTGACATGGGCAAAGAATGGGAGGGCATAGCACAGACATAGGTGCCACTTGCTCTTCAGGACAAAGTTGTCTAGAAAAAACAGGGCAGATAGAACAAACATGAACTGTCCTGAAAGTAAGAAATAACCGGACAAGGTCCATCCTTATTTGCCATTATACAAGGAAAACTTTTGATTTGGACATTGGCAGACTCTCCCCAGAGCAAGTCTTTCCACCTCCACTGATTCCTCGGAGGATGAGCCAAAAGCATTGTTTAAGAGCGAATGCTAATGAAGCTTTCAGGCAGAGGAGGAGCACGAGAGGGAAAAGCAAGTGTCTTCTTTTGGCACTCAGCACCAACCAGCCTAGCTGTGAGAGGGACGGCTTTGTGGAACCACGTGGAGACCCATGCCATGATTTTCCTTGAGCCGGGATGGATTCAAATGCTGACCTCACACATTATCTAAGGGATCTTAGACAGGGCATCAGGACCTTCTGGGTCTTACTTTTGCTATATGTCAATTTAAGACTGAAAGACACAGAAATAGTTTAATCAGATGAAGACCTTGCTCAAAATGGAATGATAACCCTTCCCACACAGAACCCACAATGAACTTTCAAGGTTGCCTGGGGAAGGGCAAGTCCATGGGCAGCCCTGGTGCTTGCTTCTTTTGCTCCTACCTTCAAGGTGCTAAGACCTTTCTTTTCAGAAGCTATGCTTTCTAGAATGTCTGTAGGAGAAAGAATGATGATCCCAGATTCTGAATGTTTTGGGTACTTTATGACCTTTGTGAAATTGAATGGGTGTTGGTCAAAGCAGTGTGGTTGTGCACTGGGAGAGTAGCTCAGGGGTAGAGTGCTCGGATAGCACGTGCATGGCTCTAGGCTTAAACTCAGTATTGAAAACAAAACACAACACAAAATAAAACACAGTATGGTGGTTCAAGTTCATCTAAATGGAGGTAATTTGGCCAAGGTGTCTAAGTATTTAAATCCTTTTTTTTTTTATGAGTGTTCTGGACATTGGAGTCCTTCTTGGTTATGTGTGTATGTATATGTATGTGATGTGTGTGCTTGTGTGTGTTCCTGTGGAGCTAGGGGACAATCTCGGCTGCCATTGCTCAGGTGCCATCCACTTTGTATTTAGGGGGCATTCTCTCACTGACTTAGAGCTTACCTGCTTGCGTTTGGCTGGCTATCACTGAGCTGCAGGGGTCTGTCTGCCTGCCTCTGCTCCCTCGTGTTGGGATCACAAGCATGCACTGCTGTGCCTGGCTTTAAAACTTGTGGTTCTTGAGGATTGGACTCAGATTCTCATGCTTGCATGGCAAGCATTTTTCCAAGTGACCAGGCTCCCCAGCTTGAGGCTTCATTCTGCTGGACCGTTGTTGAACTTCTGTGATAGGAATATGCCTAGACTTTTCTGCTAACTGCTCCCCAGGTCCGGCCATTCTCAGCCCATCCTCACTCTAGCTATGCAGTCTCCATGTCTACCATGGTCCTTTTCAACACTGGAAATTAAACCAAGTAATTCTTTCTTATGTACTTTTCCCTGCCTGGATTACAAAGAGAGCTTTAGATTCAAGTCTAGCTGCTGCCTCCCACTTCTCCCATTGCAGAGAGAGAAGGCTGGACACACACAGTCAGGCTTCTGTGGGGCTTATCATTGGGCGGACTTGAATGTCTTGCCCATGGGGAAGAAAGACTTTGCTCTCTGGGCCTCTCTGAGCCTGTGGAGCCCTGATGGTGTTTCCCCATGGACAGTCACATGACACACACATGCATACATACATATACATATACACACATATGTGCACACACATATGCACATGCACACACAGATTTTTCTTTTGTTTTGTTTAAGATGCCTTTGCTTTCCTTTTCCCTCTGGGGAAATTAGCTTACTGGCACAGACAGAGGGAAAATAAACAAGCCTAACCTGAAATATGCATTAGAGTTTAGCTATTTTTGGAGGTTTCCGAGATTGAAAACGGCTGAGAGCTGACCAGTTCTCATCTGTCCTGAATTAACTTCTGGAGGTTTCCGGGGAAAGCAAGGGCTGGGCATGTCCAAACACTTCTCTGGGATTGGCACTAATTTGTGGAGCTGAGAGAAAGAATTACGGTCTTGAAGAGCCCATTCCTCTCAGAGGCCAGCTAAGGCAGGAGACAGAGGAAAAAGCTGGGCAGGAATGGTTCTGAGTTTGGAGAATGATGGGATCCCAGGGCTCCCCACTGTCACACAGATAGTGTTTTCTGCTGTGTGACAGAATTTGAACATTGAGCCCACAAAAAGGCAAGGATGGAGCCTGCTTAAGGGGAACAGGGATTCTTTCTAGAAGAAGGAAAATGGCTTGGAATTAAGCAATAATGTGTGAAATATCACTGCATGGTTGGCTTCACAGGGGCTAGTAGTTAATTTAATGTTAGCAAGGAAGAAAGGAAAGGAAGGGAAAGGAGAAAAGAGAGGAGAGGAAAGAAGAGAGGAGAGGAAGCAAGGTAAGGAAAGGGAAGGAGAGGAAAGGAAAGGAAAGAAGGAAAGAAAGAGGGAATGAGGGGTCAATTGTATAACCTATAAGTCTTCACAATCCAGGCTGCACATTCCAATCAATAGGAGCTTGGAACTGTGAACTCAATGGTAATTTTTAGAAACTCTGCAGCAGATCCCAGTCTGCAGCGAGGTTATGAACCATGGAAGAACGCCTCGGCTCCTGTCAGATTTGTGCTTCCCTGCTCACTATGGAGTCACATCAGCCCAGCCCTTTCCCTACACCATTTTTACTTTTTGCTAGTTATAGAAAAAAGCCTCTATTAAAAACATGTTTATTTCAGGGCTGGAGTGATGGCTGAATAGTTAAGAGCACTGGCTGTTCTTGTAGAAGACCAAGGTTTGGTTCTCAGCACCCACAAGGTGGTTCATAACCATTCATAACTCGAGTTCCAGGGGATCAGACACCCTCTTTTGGCTTCTGCAGTTATTATACGGCATGGGTATATACATATATGCAGGCAATACACTCATACACTTAAAATAAACCTAAATGTTTTTATCTGTTCATTTTTTTTTTTTTTTGAGATCCGGTCTCCTTACATAACCCAGTCTGGCCTGGAATTTGTGATCTTCCTGCCTCAGCCTCCAAAGTGCTGGGATTACAGGTGTGTGGTGCCACACCTTGCTGAAGCTTTATTTTTTTGTGAATGATATCACTGTTATGGGCTGGTGGGACATGTAACTTTCAGAGTGGATTGAAAAGAGAGTTCCTTTCAAATAACCCTTGTCCTAGCTTCATGTGTTGGGTTCCCTGTAGAGAAGTGCTTCTCCCAAACAGCTCAGTCCCAGCATATTTAATACTTAAAATTACATGTACAACACTAAGCATTTAAAGGCATTTAGGTTTAAATGGATTCAATTCATCTCTCATACACACTTCTACCAAGTCTCTGCTGTGTGCCAGCTGTTTTGTTGGGTTCTGATAAAGAGGGGAGAAAGCAAAATGAATTTCAGCCCAGTGCAGGATCTTGCCCTGTAACTGACAGGGTCCTGAGGAAGAAGCAGCCATGCTCCTGACAGCTATTGCACAGGACTAGCAAGCTACAGCATACCAGCCCTCAACGCAGGCTGTCTCATTGTGGGTTACCATTTTCTTCCTATTTCACAGCAGAGAGAATGGATTACTGCATGTCAGGTCATCTGCTCTGGGTCGTATGACTGAAGTCATATGAGGGCCTCAGCTCCCGATCATCTCGTTTTACTGTTTATATTTCCAAAACTGGCTTTGACCTTGATTCAGAGGAGTCAGGAGCAGGAAGGAAGATTCACTTTACAAGAGAGAGATCTTCCTCTGTGCCATCCATGTTCTCTGTACATTCCTTGGAGCCATCCATCCCAGTGTGGTGGCATGAGTCACGCGGCCTCATGACTTCAAATGAAAATGAAGTAAAACAGAAAATTCAATGTCTCAGTCACATCAGCCATATGCCAAATGCTAGTTAGCCAAATGGGATTAGTGTCCACTGCACGGGACAGTGTAGAACATTTCTAACAGACAGAAAGTTTTATTGGAGAACACAGATCTGCATCTTTAGTCCAATCTCAAGTTCACCACAAGTCCCAACTCTATTTCCTGTCTTTTGGTCACGGAGCTGGTAGCTATCGTAGGATGGTATCTGCCATTTACAGAGGTGTGTGTTACCACACAGTCATTCATAGCTCTGTTCTCGCTATAGCACTGATCCCCCGGTATATTTGTTTATCTATGGCTGATGTAACAAATTAACACACATGGGCACAAACACAAATTTTTACTTACAATTCTGAGGATCAGAGTTCCAAAAAGGATCTCTTTGGGCTAACACTGAGAGGTAGACAGGGCCGAATTCCTTTTTAGAAGAAAAATCTTTTTCCTTTTTTTGTCCAGCTGGTAGAGGCCATCACATTTCCTGGCTCATGGTACCTCCCTCATTGTTAGGACCAAAGAGGACAGTCAAGTCACCATCACATCACACTACTTTGCCTTCTTCTCTTCTACCCTTCTTCCATAGACTAAGGTGGTTACACTCACTGCCCTTCATAGTCCAGGGTTATTCCTTTTCTTTTAAGATTTATTTTATTTTTAATTATGAGCATGTGTATGTGTGTGTGTGTGTGTGTGTGTGTGTGTGTGTGTGTGTGTGTGTGTGTGTGTTTGTGTGAGTGCAGGTGCCTACAGAGGCCAGACTCATCAGTTCCCCTAGAAGCCGGAGTTATAGGCGATTTGTGAGCTATATGGACCATGGATGCTGGGAACAAAATTTGAATCCTCTGGAAGAGCAGTCCGTGTTCTTAACTGCTGAGCCATCCCTCCAGCCCGATTACCTCCACCTTTAAAAAGTTGGCTAAGGTGTAACCTGAATTCTTTCATTATCCCCCTTTGTGAAGGGCTGTGGGAGATTCTGGGAATGAGCAGGCAGGTGTCTTTAGGAGGTAATTCTTCTCACTCTACCATACAGTGTTTGAGGAAGTATGCTCTGTGAGAATAAGAGGCCAGGTTGGGATTTTGGAAAAGCAGTTGTTACAGTTGGTTGCATCTGAAACATCACTCCTAGGCTTATGTTTTGAATGCTCCTCTGAATGGTAGATTTTGGGGGGGCTGTGAGACTTTTAGGAGGTGGGGGCTTAGCTGGAAGTAGGGGTGGCCTTCGAAAGTTGGATCTGCCTCCTGGCTTCTACTACACTCTCTGCTTCCTGGTCTGCTGTGATGAGAACAGCATCTACCACATCCTCCTGCCAGTGAGCTCAGCTGCCAAGTTGTGCCATCCTTGGCATGGTGAGCTAAACCCTCGGAACCCATGAACCAAAGTAAATCTTTCTCATAAGTTCTGCTAAGTACTTGTCACAGTGATGCAACATTCTACTGGAAGTCCCCAGTATGAGGAGTTTCTGGAGCCAGACTGCCTGACTTTGAGTCTTGCACTGTGACTTCAGACAAACACCTCTGAGACTCAGTTTCTTCACTTGAAGATGGAGAAAATACAAGGTGCACCCTTGCAAGCCACGGTAAGGACTAGGGGAGATAATGCATGTGAAACTTTGGCAGACAGTAAACTCTCAAATGTCAGTTGCCATTTGGAAGCTAAAAGTGGCTTCACATTGTAGTATGAATGTGTTATAAGATGGGAAAAAAAACCCTCCAGATTTCATTTACATTGAGAAATATTGTGTCCTGCCTCTGTGTGTGTGATGGGCATCAAGAGATGTGTGGGAGGACATCCGGCCTGCTCAGAAGCTCACAGTAGGATTCAGGGTGACCCTAAGAGTTTCTGGCTGTATGCTTATGCTTGAGACCTCAAGCCTAACAGAAATGTTTGGTCTTCCTCTTCTCCTGCTTCCTTCCATTCCTCTTCTTCCTCCTTCATTTGTACGTGTGTATGATACATGTGTATGTAGTATGTACATGTCAAGGTCACAGGACAACCTTGGGTGTCAGTTCTTGCATTCTACCTTGTTTGAGATAGGGTCTCATTGGTGCTATGTGCACCAGGCTAGCCGGCCCACAAGCTTTCAGGGATTCTTCTGTCTCTTCTCTCCATCTTGCCATAGGAGCACTGATTACAGACAGTACTACTGTGGCCAGATTTACTTGGGTTCTGGGGCTCCAAGCTGGTCTCACACTTGTGCAGCAAATGCTTTGTTTGTTGAGCCAGGCTTTTTCTTCATTAGTGTAGTGAAATCAGAGGATGTGCTGAAGTTTATGCAATTCCTAGAACTTCTGGGTTACCAAGGAATCTGCACTAATCCCACGGTGCCCATAGTCTGCTAAAATATTCATCCCAGTTTAAATGATCTATAGATGGGAACTTCAGTATGTTTGAAATAACTTGTTTTAGATAGGCCATACATGTGCACAGTATTGGTGGGTATCAGCCTCCCTGGACATTTTAATTCTTCTGAGCCAAAGATTAATGTTAGTTTCTTCGGCGTCCTTCTAGATCTATTCTACAAACTTAACTGTGGCTTAGTATTAGTCGCCAACTTAGTAGAATCTAAAATTACCTAGGAAACAGTCTCCAGGCATACCTGCGAGGGATTTTTGTATTGGGTTAGCCTCTGGGAAAACTTGTGAGGATTATCTGGGTTAGTTAACTGATGTGGGAAGACTCATTCTGATGGTGAGTGGGAGTTCCCTGGGTAGGGGCTCTTTGACTGTGTAAAATGGAGAGAGTGAGCTGAGTGTGAGTGTGCATACATTCATTTCTCTCTGCTTCTTGACCACAGATTCAAGGTGACCAGATCCCTGAAGCTCCTGCCTCTGTGGTTTCTGACTATAACCCAGCACTATAAGCCCAAATAAACTCTTTCTCATTTAAGTTGCTTTGATAAGAACATTTTATCAGAGCCCTGGGAAAAGTCCATAAGGCATGTAGTATGCACTACGCTCTGTGCATTTTTCTTCCCACATCCTTTGGATGTTTATGGTACTTCCTGGTCCATGTCTGGACTGCCTGCACTCTCTCCCAGGTCAACTTTTTCTCTATGCCAATTGTAACAACAAATCTTAGAGATTATTTTATATAAGTATAAAAAGGAGCATCTCGCTGCATGGATCTACCATAATCAATCTTAGTTTTTAGGAAATTTCTGCTTTTTCAGTATTTATAAGCAATGCTGCGAGTGGCTTTATACTTACAGCACTTCATGCAAGTTCAAGTATGATTGGAGAATCATTTTTCCAGTGGAGTTTCTGGGTCACATGGTATGTACATTTTTAACTTTTAAAGTTTATGCCAAATTGCTCTTCAGAGATGTTTATCCATTTATCATCTTCACAAGCAATTAGAAGAGTGACTGTTTCCCCACAATCTCAACACCACAATTTGTTATCAAACATGTTGATTTTTGCCAGTTAGAAGTTAAAAATATGTTGCTATAGTTTTCATTTGCATTTATCTTATAATTAGTGTGGGAGAACATATTTTTATATGTTTAAGAATCACATCTTCTTCTTAGCTGAAGAAAATTTAGTTTGCTTTTCTTTTTTTTTTTTTTTTTTTTTTTTTTTTCTTTTTTTTTTTTCTTTTTTTTTTTTTTTTTTTAAATTTTTTTTATTATTGCTAATTTAATTTTTGTATGTGTATGAAATTATTGGTCTGCATGCAGGTCTGTGCACCCGTGTCGTGCAATGCCGCGGAGGTCAGAAGAGGGTCTCGGATTCCCCTGGAACTGGAGTTCTCCTGGAATTGGAGTTACAGACGGTTCTTAGCCGCCATGTGGGTGCTGGGGATCGAACCCGGGTCCTCTGCAAGAGCGTCGGTGCTCTTAACCGCTAGGCTATCTCTCCAGCCCCTTAGTTTGCTTTTCTATTAAGCTACTGTTCATTTTCTTTTTTGAGGTCTGGAGATCGAACCCAGGGCCTTTCACACTTTAGGTGAGGGTGACATCCTTAGTATGCTGCTGGTTTATTTCTTACTGATTTCTTTATCTGTAGTAAATGTTTATTTCTTTTGAGTCAACCAATAATTTTCCCTACTTAAAAATTTTATTTATTTATTATTTTTTATGTGTATGAGTGTACTGCCTGCATGTAGGTTGGTGCACCTGTGTCATGCAATGTGGCAGAGGTCAGAAGTGGGCATCGGATTCCCCTGAAACTGGACTTAAAGACTGTTCTTAGCCACCATGTGGGTGTGGTAATCGAACCCGGGTCCTCTGCAAGAGCAGTCGGTGCCATCTCTCCAGCCCAATTTTCCCTACTTTTAAAATATCTTTGAAAAAACATTGTGCTTGGGGACTGGAGAAATGGTTCAGCAGTTAAAGAGTGCTTTCTGCTCTTCCAGAGGACTCTACTTGGCTTTCAGCATCCATGCTGGGCTGCTCACAACTGCTCATAGCTGCAGCTCCAGGAGATCTAATGCTCTCTTCTGGCCTTCAACGGCATCTGTACCGATGTGCTCTCATACACAGACACAGGCACACATACACATAAATAAAAAAGAAAATCTTTAAAAATCTTGGGTTTCTTTGGACTACTAATAATTTAATTTTATTATCAATTTGCCCTTCAGGGATCTAAAAGCACTAATTAGCAAAAAATGCTTTAAAACTTTTTCTCACAGTCAGAGATTGGTTGTTTGTTCAAATATATCTGCTGTGTATGGTTATGAATTAAGTAGTCCATAATATTTTCTATTCAGCAAGATTTTATAAAAACCATTTACACCTTTTCTTTTAGTATTTTAATCATACCATTCCATTATTTTATGTTTAAATCTTTGATCCATCTGGAATTTGTTTTACTGAAAAGTGTGAAAAAGGATTTGATGTTGTGTCAGTCCATATGGCTTTCCACTTGCTATCGTTTATGGAGTAATCTGTCTTCACGTATGAATACAATGCCATTATGGGATTCCATGTAAGACAAACAAGCCATGTGTGTGTGTTGGGGGGGTTGTTTCTGGATATTGAGTTTGATCATTCCCTGCCCTTTGAGACAATTCATTTAGTCTTTAGACATCTCCAATGCTCCCCCCCACCCCAAGTTGTCTGAAACATGAGAGAGCAGTTCCTGCTCAGTAATGGCTTCTGCTTGTGAGAAAATTTGTGCTTGAGAAGTAGACTAATTGGAAAGAAGTGCATTGGGGTCAGGAAATTTCTCTCTCTATTAGGCACAATCCCACTCTCCCTCAGGATTGGGAGCTT
Source organism: Rhizomys pruinosus (assembly GCA_009823505.1). Classification (NCBI taxonomy): domain Eukaryota; kingdom Metazoa; phylum Chordata; class Mammalia; order Rodentia; family Spalacidae; genus Rhizomys; species Rhizomys pruinosus. The sequence continues at coordinate 111,919 of VZQC01013854.1, forward strand.
TCAAATTGCTGCACTGGAGAGTCAGAATGAAAAATGAATTGACCTCCTGTCCGTGGAGAGACAGAGGATGATAATAATGATAGTATCTGTGATTATAAATGACCATCCTGGTGCCAGAAGGCAGTTTAAATAGGTTATTTCATTGATCTTTACAACAACTGATAAATTAGCATTTTTATTCCCAGATTGCATTAAAGGAAAGCAGAGTAAATATGAAGTGGAGAAAGGGTTTGGACTCAGGTAAAATGATTCCAAATCTAGGCTTCAGAGTCACTTTGTGATGGAGGAGGATCTTTGGCACAAACCAGCCAGTGAAATTACACTTCTTTTTTTTTTAAATTTTATTTATTTCTGTATGTGTATGAGTGTACTGTCTGCATGTAGGTCTGTGCACCCGTGACGTGCAATGCCGCGGAGGTCAGAAGAGGGTGTTGGATTCCCCTGGAACTGAAGTTCTCCTGGAATTGGAGTTTCAGACGGTTCTCAGCCGCCATGTGGGTGCTGGGGATCGAACCCGGGTCCTCTGTAAGAGCGGTTGGCGCTCTTAACCTCTAGGCCATCTTTCCAGCCCGAAATTACACTTCTTTCAGAGGTTAAGGAAATGGGTTAGTGGGCAGAGTGCTTGCCGTGCAAACATGAGGACCTGAGTTTAAATCCTCAGCACACATGTAAAAAATCAGTTTTTTTATGCGATGGCTCATATCTGTAACCCCAGTACTGGAAGATGGAGACAAGTGGGTGCTGTGTAGGGGAAATGGCAAACTCCAGGCTCAGTAAAAAGACCCTGTCTCAAAAAATAATATAGAAACGATTGAGAAAGACACCTGAACAACCACCTCTGGCCTCCACATGCCCTGGTATAGTTGAACACCATCCCCCAGTTGTACCCCCCACAATTATACTTCATTTATTCTCTTCTTCATTCCTTGGTGCTCTCCTCAGGTTTCAGAGGACTTAGAAGGAAAAAGAAATCACTGAAGATCTATAAAGACCCAAAGAAGTTCCTCAAAGCACAGAGACTGATCAAGTACAAAATCCTGAGGCAGAGCCTCAAACATGTGTGATGGTAGCCCATAATGGCATTGCATGGTGGAACAGTCTGACATTATGGACTGGAGTCAGAGAGTCACATATCTTCATAGGTAGGCAGGGAACTTGAGTGAATGAAGCTGTCCAAATGGGCTAGCTTCAGAAGAAGTGAGGGTTGTGGTGGATGAGAGGGTGCATCTGTCCCTCAGACTAGCCCATGACTGCCCTGGGACACAATGAACCCAGCGTTGCCCAATCCAAGGATTTTTAAAAGGGGGAATCAAATGTCTAGATTTTTATGTGAAACATTCCAGTATTTCTATGTTCACAAGTGATAAAAGCTATCAGTATGCATCCTTTGAAACTCAGTATTTAAGCCTAAAAGTTACCTCATGGAAAGTGACTAAGCAGTTTCCTACTAAGTGAATGTGACGCAGCAGTAGCGTTGAATGGACTACCAATGAACTACAGAACAGAATGAGTTTCAGAAGCAGCATGATGACCAGTAGCCAGATACATACACAGCATACGTACACTAGTCTGAAATCCCAGAACATGAAAAATGAACTCATAACACATAATGAGGGCAGAGGTCAGCTGGGAAGGTAGAAAAAGTACTTTCATGGGTGTGACAATGTATTGTCTCCATAGTAATTTGGATTACACTAAATGTTGCATGAACTTTTCTTTGGAGATATGAACAAATGTCTGCTCATGCCAGACAGGGCACTACCAGCAGACCAGCATAATGATTCCGCCAAAGTCCAACTCAGCAGACCAGGGAATTATTGGACTTATTTAAAGAGCAAGGGTGAGGGGTGACTTCAAGGAGTATAGGTAACTCCAAAGCATCAAAAGTGTCATCTCAGCGCAGAAGACTCCACTCATAGATGGCGTCCCTGCCTTCAGTTAACCTTCCATGCTCTATGTACCTGATGACTTCCTGAGGCCAGGAGACACATGCAGCTGGGTCAGAATTACATTCAGCTGGCAGGGGGCTGTGGGAGGGAGAGCCGGAGATTTCAGGTGAGTGATTGATGACCCCCTACCTCCTTCTGGAAGGAAATGGGCCTGGTCATAGGGTCTCTTGTGAGTGGTACCCAAAGCCATTCTGATTGAGATGATAGTGGTAGCTGTGCTTGGAGGATGGTGTTCTATATCACTGATGCATCCTGATTGTAGTTTGTATCTGGAATGTCCCAAAGGTAGGTGTTAAAGACCTGGTGTGATGGTTAATCCTGGATGTCAACTTGACTGGACTAAGGAACAAATAAGAGAAAAAGGATCTTCAGATTGGACCATCTCAACCCGGATGGCCCACCCCAAATGTGGGTGTTACCTTCTGCTGGCAGGCAGTATTAAAGGCCATGGCAGAGGGAGCTGGTCCCTTTTTTCCTGCGGCTTGACTCTCTCTCACTGGTGAGTTTGTCTTGCTGCTGTGATCAACTCTTCAGATCCCAGCATGTACTGAGACCCGGTAGATCTCCTGGAATCCATCGGGCCTTCAACACCAGATTGGGACTACTGAGACATCCAGCCTTGCGGACTGAGCAGTTCTCTGGATTCTCAGCCTCTTCAGTGTGGCATGGCTACTGTCGGACTCCTTGAACTCTGTTACATGAGCAAATCAATAAATTGTATATAGCTATATATTCGTACTGTTGCTTCTGTTTCTTTAGAGAACCCTGACTAATACACCTGGTCTGCAGCCCCAGTTAGAGGCCATGGCCCCTTTAATAGATGAAACCTAAGGGGAGATTTATATCACTGGAATCTGTTTTTGAAGGAGATTATGCCAACCTGATAATCTCTTTCTCTTCCTGTCTACCATACTCTGAGCTACATTGTTTCCCAAAGTGTTCTCTACCATGAGGTTCAGACTTCCAATAGGCCCAACTCTGTGGGGTCAAAGAGTCAGGAAGTGAAACCTTCAGAACTGTGAGGTAAGACAAGTCCTTCTTTATAAACTGATTTTCCCAGGTATTTTATTATAGTGACAGAAGCCTAACACATTTGTTAAAAACTCTGTGAATATATATGGAATATATATTTTACATAATTTAATCTATTTAAATTGCATTCAAAAATCTGTAAACATATCACAGAGATGCTTGTATATCAATGTTTATTATAGCACTGTTATAATAGCTAAGTTATGGACCCAATGGAAGTGTTCGATAACAGAGGAATGGATAAAGAAAATATTTTCTTTATAAACAAAGTAATTTTCAGCTATACAAAGCAGTTAAATGGATGCAATTGGAGAGACTCATATAAAGCAAATTAAGCCAGTCTCAGTAAGACAAATGTATATCTTCTTTCATGTGTGGATCCTGGTTTTTATTTTGTTTTTGTTTAGACAGTGTCTCCCTGTAGCCTCAGAGGGCCTGGAACTGGCTGTGTAGATTAGGTTGGTCTCAATCTCTCAGAGATTCACCTGCCTCCCAAGTGCTGGGATTAAAGTCATGAACCACCATGCCTGGCTGGTTCCTAGGGTTTATATAGATCTGTAAATCACAAATTGGTGTATGACATGAAAGAAGAGGGGGAAAATGACTATGGGAACAAAGGGGACACATGAGAGGGGTGATAAAGGGGACAGAGGGGGGATACGAGGGATATATACTCAATGCACATTATATACTTGTATGAAAATGTCCTTATGTAATACAGCATCATGTACAATTATGCATATTATATATACAAGTGACATATATATATATGTATATGGGATAGTAGTTATCTTTATTAACACATTCCATATTATTAAGACAGTCCAACTGTTCTGTCCAGAGAATGACCTATGATTTTGGTTATGAATATGTGAGTTTATTAAGCATGTAGCAAGCAAAAGTAAAAATCAAATAGCAAGCAGCAGATAGACAGCCAAACACCACCAAATGAGGTGTTTATGACATTCAGCAGATATGACTAGGAAAACCCTGCTGAAACAGTCATGTTGGAGTGCCTGGTTAAGAGATCTCCAGGGAGAGCAGAGAGTTGGCTCTAGGGATGAGCTTCCATTTCTTATTCCCCTCCACAGGGATTTTAATCCCACAGGATAGGCAATAGTTACTTGTCTGCGATGGAAATGATTTACCTGCTAGCTGTTCTCAAGGTCTCATTGCTTCTTTTACCCTTACTTGTTTGCTGTTTTCCTCCCTCCATGCTTATAGGCCAGAGGCCAGCCTGACCAGGACAGGAAGTCTTGGACGACATTCAAAATAAACATGCTTGAGTCTGAGGCAAGGGAGTGCAGGCCTCCCAATCTGCCCTCAACAGGTGCAAACAGCAAGTGACAATTTACCAAAATGATTTACATTACATCAACTTGAGCAAAGAGTTGGACACTTATTTAAAAATCTGTAATCAGGGGCTGGAGAGGTGGCTCAGCAGTTAACAGCACTGGTTGCTCTCAGAGAGGAGCCATGTTTGGTTCCCAGCACATACATGGCACCTAACAACTTCCTGTAACTCCAGTTCTGGGAATTCCGATGCCAGCTTCTGGCCTCCATTGACCCCATGCAAGCTCACGACGCACATATATTCATACCTATCAAATAAAAACAAACAATATTTTAAAGAAACCTATAAGCAAGTATTGAGGTTTAGTTAATGAAGTCCATCGTGAAATATTTAGGAGAAAGTAGATGGATGTCTGTAATTCATTTTGAAATGAAAGTGAACAAAGAATAACAAGCATGGGAGGTGGATGGATAAGGGAAGGGAAAGATGGATGCATTTGTAATAATCAAGTTTAGTAAACTGTTAACAAACCAGTGTGGCCAGGTATTTAAATATTTCAAAATGCTGGGAAAATCAGAAAACAAAACAAAACAAAACAAAATCGAACCAAAGTAGGAGCTTTTTATATCCACCCACAGCCACACCCAATGCCATCCAAACCCACACCCATGCTCACACTTACACCCATGCTCACACTTATACCCATGCTCACACTTACTCACACCCATGCTCACACTTGCACCCATGCTCACACTTGGGATGGGTCTGGCACATGGACAGCAATTTTGAATGGCTTTCATTTTTTTTAAGTTTAAGAGAAATTTTATTGATTCAAGAATTTCATACAGTGAATTTGATTACATTCAGACCTTCTCACTCATCTCCACCCTTACCTTACCCCCAACCCCTGACTTTGTGTCTTCTATTTGGAAATGAACAATCCCATCCATCCATCTTACACAACCCTTCTGAGCTGGGTGCTGGAGAACTCACATCTCATTAGAGTGTCAGGGATCTCAAGTTCTTACACAGGTGTGCCAAAGCAAGGGCCCGCTTCCTTTCTTTTGTATGTGGTTTTGGGTTAGAATAGGCCCAAGGTTCTTGGAATGGGATTTTCACTCTTAATTTCTGTTTCTTTTACACATTTCTTGGGAATGTCAAGTAGGGATTTCTTGATCTCTCAGTGGTCAGGAGCATTTGGTTTCACTCATCAAAGTTAGCTGTTTGCAGCCCTTGTGTATAGGTTACTCTTTAGTTGTTTCTGTGCTTCATTGAGAGCTTTGACTTTTGCTGTGTTCTATCTGACCTTCTACTGCCCCTCTAGGTGATATCATTCAGCAAGCTCCTCGTTCTTCACCTGTCTGGTCCAGGCTTGATAGATCTGGCATGGCTCAGTGAGTGAAGTTGTGAGAAAATCCATCACCTGATGACATCATTAACATTTGTCCAGCATGATCCATCTGAGATAAAAGCACAGTTCGGCCTCCTTCTCATTAATCAAGGGGAAAGAAGAAAACCATTTTGGCGATATAGCTCCGCAGCCCCTTTGCCAATCCATCTTGTGGCATGACATTCTCTCTCCACGTGGCATGTAAATGCCAAGGGAACAGAGATGAGCTTAGAGCAGACCCTTCCTTGTAGAGTCTGGTTTATGAAGAGTGTTTGCAGGCTACAACACTGTGTCTTGCATGGAGTATTTATACCTTTCACAGAATAGCAGCATATCAAAGTGAAGGGCTGTGCCTATGCTTGGTACCCACCCTGTACTCTTGTCTGTGTTTGGGTAAGCACAGGCTCTGACCCAACAGCTCCAGAGTTGTGGAGATGCTTCCAGAAACCACAGGAAGAAGGGAGCAGGGGAACAATTTCTCCTCTGAGCACACTTTCTAAAAGCAGCACCATTTCAATAATTTACAAAGGCAATTTGTTATCATAATACTTGCTAAGACTGTGATGCATACAAATTAAAGGAAGCAAGGGTCAGCCTTTATAAGTGTGTGACGGACGCATCGAAGGTTAAATCTGGAGACGTTCTGAGGTTTCAGTGAAAGGTGACACCTTTGTATGTTTTGTCTGTCTTGCTTGCTGGACTGTCCACCCTCCCTCCCTGGAAGAGAGGAATGCTTTCTTTCTTCAATGATGTCATGCTTTTAACTTGCTTTGGGTATTTCAATGTGAGCAGAAGTGACTGGGTCACTTCCAAGTAGAGTATTTAAGAGTGATGTTTTCTTGCCCCTCTGATAAAGCACTGTTCGAGGTTGCAGCTGCTCCAGGGAGAAGAGATGTAGAATGCAGCCATAACTGACACTAGTGGACATGCAGCACGGAGTGATAAACAGTACTTGGTTATTGTTAAGTCACTGAGCTATAGGGTCATTTGTCACTGCAGCAACCTGGCCTATTCTAGCTTATATACTCCCCAACAGGCAAATGAACTCTCCGTTCAAGACATAGATAGTCTTCTTGACATAAAACTCCCTCCTTAAAGTTGTCAGACGTGAAAGGAAGAGCACTATACAGGATAATGTTCTAGATCAAATAATGCTAAGGTGGTACAGGTATGATTTTATGTTGGGAGCCTGGTTGCTGAGGAAAGAGGCTGTGTGGGCTGGCAGACATGGAGTGAGTTATAGGTACAAGGGGCCATGGGGCAATATAGAACAATTGTCCAGTAGTCAACAGGTTGTGCTGTTGTGAACTGAGTCATGTGGTGAGTGCGGGTTAGTTGTAAGACCTACTTTCAGGCCAGTGCTCTTAAACTCTTTCTTTTTCCTCCTTCCTACTCCTCTACTTTCTCTTCTTTCTTCCTCATAGGTTTGACCACAGTAGAGAGGAAGGGAGACTGTGGTGGTTTGAATGAGAATGACCCTCATAGGCTTCAAGTATTCAGACATTTTGTACCCAGTTGGTGGCATTGTTTTGGGAGGTCTTAGAAGGTGTGGCCATACTGGAGGAATTAGGTCACTGGGGGGCGGGCTTAGTGAGTTCAACAAGCCTTGCAGGCTCCAGTTGCTCTCTCTTGACTTCCTGTGTTCTTTGGAAGATGTGAACCTCGGCTTGCTGCTCCAGCCCCGGCCACCATGCCTCCCGCCACAATGGACTCTTAATTCCCTGGAAACATCCATCGTAAGCTCAAATAAACACTTTCTTTTATAAGTTCCCTTGGTCATGGTGATTTTATCACAGCAACAGAAAAGTGACTAATACAGAGACTGTACATGTGAAACATGAAAAAAGATGAAGGGTATAAATAAATAAAAAAAAAGATGAAGGCTATGTGCTGACGGAAGAGCACTCGAGTCCACTCCAAGAAGCAGTCTTGTGTGAGAAACATGAGGGATACAGTTGGGGGCAGCATTGTTATTGCTTCTTCTCTTACTGTTCTGTGGATCATGGGCCAAAAGAAGTTGGGTAAAGACATAGAATTAGTCTCAAAAATTCTTTGCTAATTCATAAAATAATTAGAATTACAAAAAGAACCAATTCTGTTCTTGGCAAAATAATGAAGATTACAAGTGTGTGGTAGAAAAATACATATACTTAAAAGTGGGTTGAATAGCTAGTTTTCTGACAGGTCTAATCATCATTGATATTTCAATGTGTGCTAAGTCTGAGTACTTTTGATATTCTATTAAAATTATGATTTAATAAAAAAATATCTGGGGGTTTTTCTCAGTGACACAGTCACAATAAAGTAAGTGTGGTGTTTGGTTTTTCTACAATGAGTTGAAAGAAATGCAGACTTTCAGTTATAGGTAATTGAAAATCTTTCTCAATTTTTCCTGTTGAAGTTCATGGATTTGAGTTGTATTCAGGATGCCATGGGCATTTGTAGACCCCAGGGTAAGACACCTGCACCAGCTGGATTGTCCCCAGGAGCTTCCAGTCCTTCTCTCAGCCTCAGTGTTTACATTTGGAAAATGCATGCTTGCTTTTGCTGCTCTAAGAGTGAGATTTTGTTACCTGAAGTAACAAAGAAGTCTTGATTGGCTGAATGATAGATTGAGGAGTTAGAACAACAAAGAGGAAGGAGCCCATTTTTTTTTTTTTTGTCTCTCCTCCCAAGGCTTGATAAGAACGAGGGAGACGGATGGAGGATGTGAATGAGAGGATATTATGTGTAGAGACAGATTGGAAAAGAAGAATGAATACCATCAACAAACTGGAATTAGGGTGTTCCTGAGAGATTAAAACCAGGTCTTATTTGTGGAGAACTGGAAATTGCTGCCTAAACATATTTAAGGAATACATAATTTATGGAGTTCTTACTTTGTGCCAAACATTATGTTAAGTTGTAGCCTTACTTTCTTTTTGGTGTTTTTGAGACAGGGTCTCCCTGTAGCCCCAGCTGACCTGGAACTCACTCTGTAGACCAGGCTGGCCTTGAACTCATAGACATCTGCCTGCCTCTGCCTCCCAAGTGCTAGGATTAAAGGCGTGCACCACCACACCTGGCTATGTAGCCTTACTTTTTCTGATATAATTTTCACAATAACCCTGTATTAGTCATTTTCCTTACTGCTGGGACCAAGCAGAGCAATTTAGGTATAGAAGGATGTTTTTTTTCTATTACTTCTTTATTTTTTCATTTTTTAACAATAAGTAATAATTTATGAGTACAAGCATCCTTCATGTAAAACCAATTTGTAAGCTGTTGTGCCCAAACCCACACAACCCAAGGGTCCCACCATCCACCTGGGGGGGCTTGTATGTTCAATCAAGTTGATCAAATAAGTGTCCAGACTATACTGCTGTAGTTTCACCATTCACCCCAATTGCAGCCCTTACATTCTACCATGCCCCCTCTTCTGCAGATTGTTCCCTAGGCTTAGAAAAGGGGCACAGGTGGACAAGAAGCAAAACAGTCTGTATACTTTCTCTGGAGCTGTTGTTTTGGACTCTGGTCAATTTTGGCTGTTTCCTTTCATGGGCTGACAGTTTGTCCAGGAATAACCTTTCAATCCTACTAATGAAGCATAAGCAATTAGATATATAGGTATTTAAACAGTACTAATTGTTATGGTAGGTTACTTTGGTATAGACACAGATGTTTGGATGGTATGTTAATCCATGAATTACATTTTTTTCTGTAAAATATGACAGGGTCTTACTGTGGCTTATAACATCTCCTAACCTGTAGAGGATGTAAGCTTGTGGCATCAGCCATGGGTTATTCCTCCAAGGAGAGAGCCAATAGCCAATTAGATTTGGGATATACAGGCACATGGCTGCCTCTGCTGCACAGTATTTCCAGGCAGGTGAGGTGTAGCTGGTGCTGACGGTGGAGTCTTGCTTGACTCAGGGAGACCCATATTTGCTTTATTGGTTTAGTGGCCTTTGGTAACACTCTCTGGCATTCCAGAGGCCATCTGTACACTTGCATGTGTGGTCTCAATACATCCCTCCCATGTTAACGTCAGGTCTTCGGCAGCAGGGTCTTATTGCCTCTCCTCCTGTAGGTATCCCAACTTAGAGGCAAGGAGCCCTTACCTTTTGTGGGGCCTTGGATCCCCTGGCCAACATCCACCTGGTAGAACAATCCATTGCTGATGTCAGAGCTCCTGTATTAATATATTTTGCCTGAGTGCATAGCCCTAGGACTTTAGTATTATATTTGGTTCTGAACAGAGAGTAATCCCTTCCACAGTTCCCATGTCTAGTAGTCAATTAAAGAAAGCAGTTTTACCGGTTTTATAAGAGATTACCTCTACAATAGTTGTCTCCAATTTACAGTTGGGGAGCGACCTCATCATTGTCATATTTCTCCTTGTTCTATGGGTGGGAAGGCAAGGAAGTCTCTCATATCAGAACCTTTGTGGCACCTAGAAGGTAAGTTTCATTAGGACTCATTATAACTAGTTGTTACATGTAGGATCCACAGAGGGGTTCGATGTTTATGGCAATCTGAGGCTTTTCTTCCTTTGAATGTTCAGACGGGTCAGCCTTTCCGTTGCCACTTTTTGGTACATCCTACTCAATGCAAACCTGTATCTTTTCTTTCTCAGCCGTTAAGTTGGTGACGTTTTGTCCTGTTGGAACAAACAAATCTTTTCCCATAGTTAGTTTTAAGATTTGAATTGCAAGGGTTTGATGAAAAGGTTTCATGTCTTTCTGATTCCCCCCCCCTTTTTTTTAGCGTATGAGTCTCCAGAAGACAGTTGTATTATACATGACTATAGGGTGGAGTCAAGGCACAGATTTCATCAAATTCACCCATGTTGTTTTGGGTGACTATATATGATTAACTTGGGAAGCAAACTTAATTTTTACGTTAAATCATCTTAAAGAGAATGCTACAAGGTGATACTGTACAACAGAGAAATTATAGAGAACATTTGTATGTGTCAATCCCAAAGTTCTTGCTCTACAGATTTTATGTAAAGCAAATGTGGGCAACAGCGAATTATATCTCCATTTAATTCAGATGCATTACCATTTTTATCAGATTCTGTAAACCAATGTTGTTTAATATACACATGTTTACTTTTACTTTTACTAAGTCCTAAAACACCATGTGTCCTGTAGACAGTGTCTAGGCGAAACTGGGTACTTGCTGAGCTCACGTCAATTAAATATGCCTTAATCGAATATACACCCGTGTCCCTCTCCCACCCATCCCCCCTTTCCAATTCACCATTTCAGTCCATTTTCTGATGCAGTCTTTCTGTTGTTCTTTTACTATGCCTCCCTCTCCATGAGAAATATTTATATCTGGGTTGTTGGTACTAGCATCCACATATGAGGGACACCATTTGTCGTTTGTTTTTCTGGGACTGTGTTACTTCACTTAACATAATGTCTTCCAGCTCCATCCATTTACCTGCAAATTTCATGATGTTGTCCCTCTTTACTGCTGCATAGTATTCCATTGTATACATGTACCACATTTTCTCTATCCACTCGTCAGTTGAAGGGCACCTGGGCTGGTTCCAGCTTTTTGCTATTGTGAACAGAGCTGCAATAAACATAGCTGTGCATGTATCTTTGCAGTAAGTTGTGTCTTGTGGGTATATACCCAGGAGTGGTATGACTGGGTCAAATGGAAGGCTCATTTTGAGTCTTCTAAGGGTTCTCCACACTGCTTTCCATAGTGGCTGTACAAGTTTACATTCCCACCAGCAATGGATGAGTGTTCCCCTTTCCCCACAACCTCTCCAGCACTTGGTATCATTCATGTTCCTGATCCTAGCCAGTCTTATTGGAGTAAGGTGGTATCTCAGAGTGGTTTTAATTTGCATTTCCTTAATTATCAGAGATGTTGAACACTTCTTAAGATGTTTCTCGGCCATCTCTAACTCCTCCTCTGTGAAGTCTCTATTCAGATCTTTGCTCCATCTTTTGAATGATTCATTTGTTTTCTTTCTTCTTTGTTTTTTGAGTAGCTTGTATACTCTGGAAATTAATGCTTTGTCAGATGTATCTGCTGTGAAGGTTTCCTCCCACTCTGTGGGTCTTCTCCTCACTTCCTTTATTGCTTCCTTTGATGTACAGAAGCTTTTGAGTTTAATGAGGTCCCATTTGTCAATTGTCGATCTTATTTCTTGTGCAGCTGCTGTCTGATTTAGGAAGTCTTTTCCTACACCTATGTCTTGTAGTCTGCTGCCAAGCTTCTCTTCTATCACCTCCAGAGTTTGGGGTTTCACATTGAGGTCTTTGGTCCATCTGGAGTTGACCTTTGTACAAGGTGAGAGGTAGGGGTTTAATTTCATTCTTCTACAAGTGGTGATCCAGTTTTGCCAACACCACTTGCTGAAGATGCTGTCTTTCCTCCATTGTGTATTCTTGGCCCCCTTGTCAAATATGAGGTGGCTGAAATTGTATGAGCTCAGGTTTGGATCTTCAGTTTTATTCCATTGGTCAACTGGTCTGTTTTTGTGCCAGTACCAAGCTGTTTTTATGACTATAGCCCTGTAGTATAGTTTGATGTCTGGTATAGCGATCCCCCCTGTATTGCTCTTTTCACTCAGGATTGCTTTGGCTATTCGGGGTCTTTTGTTTTTCCAAATGAAATTGAGGATTTTTTTTTCCAAGCCTGTGAAGAAACTCTTGGGGATTTTGATTGGGATTGCATTAAATCTGTACACTAGTTTGGGTAGGATGGACATTTTTACTATATTTATTTTCCCAATCCATGAGCATGGGAGGTTTGTCCATCTTCTGATGTCTTCCTCAATTTCCTTTTTCAGGGGTTTAAAATTTTTGTTGTAGAGATCCTTGGTGTCTTTGGTTAGGTTTGTTCCTAGGTATTTTATTGTTTTTGAGGCTATTGTGAGTGGGAAGGTCTCCTTGTAGTCCTTCTTCAGTTGCTTGTTGTTGGTGTAAAGAAAGGCTACTGATTTTTCTAGATTTATTTTGTATCCTGCCACTTTACCAAAGCTCTTAATCATTTCTAGGAGTTTTCTGGTGGAGTTCTTAGCATCCCTTAGGTAGACAATCATATCATCAGCAAAAAGGGATAGTTTGACTTCCTCTTTTCCAATTAAAACTCCTTTAATTTCCTTTTCTTGCCTTATTGCCCTAGCAAGTGTTTCAAGTACTATATTGAAGAGGAGTGGTGACAGGGGGCAGCCTTGCCGAGTTCCTACCTTTAAGGTGAATACTTCTGTCTTTTCCCCATTTAGGATGATATTGGATGTGGGTTTCCTGTATATGTCTTTGATTACATTGAAGAATGATCCCTCCAGTCCAATTCCCTGTAAGACTTTATACACGAAGGGATGCTGGATTTTGTCAAAGGCTTTCTCCATGTCAATTGAGATGACGGTGTGGTTTTTGTCTTTCAGTCCATTTATATGTTTGATGATATTTATTGATTTTCATATGTTGAATCATCCCTGCATCTCTGGTATGAATAAACTTGGTCATGTTGGATGATCTTCTTGATGTGGGTCTGTATGCGATTTGCCAGTATCCTGTTTGGAATTTTGGCAGCTGTGTTCATTAGGGAGATGGGTCTATACTTCTCCTTTTTGGTTGTATCTTTACCTGGTTTGGGTAATAGTGTGATGCTGGCTTCATAGAAGGAATCTGGGAGAACTCCCTCCGTTTGTATCAGAAGGATTTTTTTTAAAGCTCAGTTGAAAGAGGATCTGTCTGTGGTGATGTGAATTTGAGACTTGATACAGCTTGATCAGGAAGGAGAGAGACTCAGGGGTGGAACCTCAGGCTGGCTGAGCCGCTTTAACCCCACTCCATGGCCTTTCATTGGCCTGGTGGCAGGAGTTGGCGGCAGTTGGGCACATTGCATCTGCAGTCAGGAAACAGGAAGTCAAGCTAAGCTATAAAACCTCAAGGCCCAGCCCCAATGACTTACTTTCTCCAGTGAGGCTCTACCTTCTAAAAGGTTCCTGATCTCCCCTGTCACAGGACCACTATCTGGGGACCAAGTGTCCAAACACGTGGCCTATGGGGAACTTTTCACATTCAAACCACAACAAGCCCTAAGATGGAGGTTTTGCAGTTACTTTCATTTTAGTGATGGAGAAATTGAGGCTCTGCCAAAGTACTTTGCCCAAAATCAAGCAGCTAGAGAGCAACAGCCTAGAGATGGCCAGATGCAAAAATACCAAAAAAAAAAGGGGGGGGGGGAGCTGGAGAGATGGCCTAGCGTTAAGAGCGCCGACTGCTCTTACAGAGGACCCGGGTTCGATCCCCCCAGCACCCACATGGAGGCTGAGAACCATCTGAAGCTCCAATTCCAGGAGAACTCCAGTTCCAGGGGAATCCGAGACCCTTTTCTGACTTTCGCAGGCATTGCAACGACACGGGTGCACAGACTTGCATGCGACAGTACTGATACACATACAGAAATAAATAAAATTAAAAAAAAAAAAGGAAAAAAACTAAAGTGTGGTGTGGTGGCATGCACCTTTAATCCCAGCACTTGGGAGGTAGAGATAGGCAGATCTCTATGAGTTCAAGGCCAGCCTGGTCTACAGAGCGAGCTCTAGGACAGCTGGTACTAAAAGGGAGACCCTGCCTCAAAAATACAAAAAAAAAAAAAAAAAAAAAAAAAAAAAAAGGGAAAAAAAACCAAGTCCTTGATCTTGTCCAGGGCACATTCTCTCCGCTAGTTAATTGTTGCATTTGACTCATATTCAGGAAGAAGCTGGTTTCTCTCAGAACGTCTCTCTGCATTCTACAAGATTGAGAAACTCATAAGAAAACCATTCTGGTGCTACTTCTGAGTTTGAGAAAAGCTTAATGGCACCTCACTATTCTGGGGACAGCAAGGTCATCATTGAAACCCTCTTCAAGTTATCAATATAGACAAGCTCTCTCTGTCGCTCAGAGCTGTGCAGAAAACCTACCTTACTCCACTCAAAATATTTGCACTTGAACAGTTACTGCACCATTTCTCTTCAGTTCTTCCCTGAACACCATTTGCCCTAAAAATACACTTTGACATTATGCACAAACATTGAAGAGACATTTATTTGGCCCTGACCTTTGTATGGTTTCTACTAAAAGAGATTCAGTGACACACAAATGGGACTGAATTATTTATAGGTCCAAGGGGAAATCAAAGTTGCTTTTCTTCCTATTGAAAGTGTATCAGAAGGCAAGAGAGTGCCAAATTAGCTTTGGCTTCTCACAGAGGGAGTACAGCTAGACCCAAAGGTGCTTATTAAAGTTGGGGGGGGGGCTCTTCATGACCAGCTCCTTGGAAACCTCCACAGACTAGAACTATTATTCCCTTTGAACACCTTGCAAGGTGACAAGGGTCTGCACCCTTCCTGACATTAGGGTATCAGGATGAATGTGGAGATAAATGTGGATACCTGGGCCTTGAACATACTCTAGATGTTCATTTATGAATTTCATTTAAAAATTTTTTAAATTATTTTTTTATGTGTATGAGTGTACTGTCTGCATGTAGGTTGGTGCACCCATGTTGTGCAATGCCGGGGAGGTCAGAAGAGGGCGTCGGAGTCCCCTGGAACTGGAGTTAAAGACAGTTCTTAGCTGCCATGTGGGTGCTGGGAATTGAACCTGGGTCTTCTGCAAGAGCAGTCGGTGCTCTTAGCCGCTGAGCCATCTCTCCAGCCCTATGAATTTCTTATATTGACTAATATCGATTGAACATGTACTTGGTGCTGAGACCGAGGAAGAAGATATAAATTCATGAAATTTCCATACTCCTTCCTCTACCCTCTCAATTCTTCACCCCATTATTAAATTTTAAAAATGGTTTATTTTAAATTATGCATAGATATGTGTGTGTGTGTGTGTGTGTGTGTGTGTGTGTGTGTGTGTGTATGGATTTGTGCACTTGAGGGGCAGGGTCCATGGAGGCTAGAAGAGGGTATCAGATCTCCTGAAGCTGGGTTTACAGGTGGTTGTGAGCTGCCTGACATGGGTGCTGAGAACCAAAGCCAGGTCCTCTGTAAGAGCAGTATGCACTCTTAGCTGCTGAGTTGCCTCTCCAGACCCATGACCATATTTTAAACAAGATTTAACAAATGTTTACTTAATGTATTTTCTTGGCAAGTTGTTTCAGATACAAAGATGTATGTTCCAAGATTGATGAAGTTCTTTCTTCATGAATAAGATATTATTTCTGTCTTCAGGGAAGCAGGGACAATGAATGCTGCAGAATCTTCTAAACTGTCATCATCATCGCCATTATCACCCACATTAGCATCATCATCACCAGTGCCATTACCGTTATCAGCATCATCTTCATCATTGTCATCACTATAGTCACCAATATCATCATCATCATCATTATGACCATCATCACCATCATCACCAACGTCACCATCATTATCATTGACATTATCTCTGATGCTTATTGAATACTTATGATTGGTCAAATCCTGTTTTGAGTATGTGCACACACACACACACACACACACATGCATGGGGGTCCATGTGTGTGGAGTCCAGACATTGATGTTAAGTATCTTCCTCTTTCACTCTCCATTTTACTTTTTGGGACAGACTCTCTCACTGAGCCTGGAGCCCAACACTTCAGCTAGAATTGCTGGCTAGTCAGATCTGGGAATGGGCCTATATTTGTCTCCCCAGGATGGAGCTACAGATATGTGCCTCCATTCCCAGCTTTTATATGAGTGCTTAGAATCTGAACTCAGGTACACATGCTTGCATAGCAGACACTTTACTAACTCATCTCCCAGGCCATCAAGAGCTTTCAACTAGTTTTTGTAGGTACTCAATGAGGTAAGAATTCATAATATCATTACCAACATATGGAGCTTAAGTAATATACTTGTAGAGTCAGATCTTGGAAGCAGAGAGGATGGGATTCAAACCAAAGCAGTCAGTCCACAAAGCAGCTAAACAGAGGGGTGTACAAAGGCTATCGACACAGAGAGGCACAAGTAAAAGACAGGGTATCTGATTTGGATACTTCAAAGATATTTAGAAGTTTTCAGATATCCCACTGGAAGGCAGGAAGGAAAAGCCATTTAACCTGTTTGAACTTCATTTTTTCTCTTACAATGTAAAGGTGTTAAAGGAATAAAGGAGAAATCGTAACTGTAATGTCTTCTCCCAGGCACCTGAGGGTGGAAGCTGAGAGGTACATGCCTTTATCCTCTCTCTTGTTGCATATACAGCATCTTCAACTTCAACCTGGGATGCCAGTCATCTGAAACTTCAGGGTTCCCAGGCATCTTAGGAAGATTATACTATGTTACATTATGAAAAAACATAATGAGAAAATAAAACTTGTAGTCAGCTTTAATTATTTCTCTTGTATGTTCAGGATGGAGCAGAGTTTACCCTGGAACCAAATTACTGAGACTCCTGTCTGCTCCAGGAGGCCCATAAATGTGGACAGACCTTTGTATTATCCTTTTAGCAACTTAGAGTCTTGAACTCACCAGCTGGCTTAATGAATCTGTGCTGATTCTGTCTGACAGTGAGTTTGGATCTTGTTGCATTTTCTGTTTGGTCAATGCAAACCAGAATGTTGGGAGCTTCCTCTTAGGGAGGTGAACTGACTTTCTAATCATTTTAATTTATAAACAAGAGCTTTGTGGAGAGAACAAGGCTTCAGAAAAGTCTGGGAAAAGACTGCGTGGGAGGGAGGCCATGTTTGCATTGATTCAAACGTTAGTTTATAGCAAACGTGAGGTGGTGTGTTGATGTTAGAGGCCCATTTCCTAGGAAATCAGCAACAGAGAGAGGTAAGTGTGTGCCCCCCCAACCCCAAGGGGAAGAGAATCATGATGTTTGTGTGAGTGTGGAGTACCTGCCAGAATGAAATGGCATCTAATAATCTTTCCAGGTATCCAGTTCATAATCTTCAAGGTTGTAGAAAAAATGGATTATTTTATTAGCTGGAGAGCTTTTTCCAATGGGGATTTATTTCAGCTTAAATCCCAGGAAGCAGAATCTGTGTGGGAGAAGTACTTCCTTAGAAGGGAGAGAGCCATGGAGGGAAGGAGCTGTTTTGGTTCCTCGGGTCCTCATGTACCCAGGACACCAGAAATTTTACACTTGCCTAAGGACTGGCAATGAAATTCATATTGCTTTTTCAAGTAGCCACGGGACCCTAGCAAACAAATTAGCAAAGTTCCAGTGGAGGCAGTGCCAGTTCTAAAATCACGCAAAAAGATGTCAAACCACACTGCAGGCGAGAAGCTCTTCCTGAGTCTTCCCTGTCATGCCAGGACCCGATGTAGTTTCTAGTCCATGGTAGGAACACATTTCTCAAAGGAACGATAAGAATAAAGTTATGGGGGGTTGGAGAGATGACTCAGTGGTTAAGAGCGCCAACTGCTCTTGCAGAGGACCCAGGTTCGATTCCCAGCACCCACATGGTGGCTAAGAACCATCTTTAACTCCAGTTCCAGGGGAATCTGACACCCTCTTCTGACCTCCCCGGCATTGCATGACACAGGTGCACCAACCTACATGCATACAGTACACTCATACACATAAAAAATAATAAAAAAAATTCAAAAAGAATAAAGCCATGGGATAATTATAATATGTTTAAGTTAGTATTTATTGAATTATCATCATGTCCTAGGATTGTTAATTGGGACTGAGGAGATGGCTTAGAGAGTAAAGGTGCATGGTGTACAAGCGTGAGGAGCTGAGCTTGGATTCACAGAGCCTATGAAAAGTTGGACACAGGAGTATGCATCTATAATCCCAGTGCTTTATAGTGAGATGGGAGATGGAGACAGAAGAATTCTGGGAAGCTCATGGGCCAACCAGCCTGGAGGATGCAGTAGAGAACAAGTGACCCTGGTTCAAACAAGGTGAAAGATGAGGACTGACAACCAAGTTTGTCCTCTGACATTCACGTGTATGCCACAGTACAAGTGCCTGCATTTACAAACATCAACACACATGTACACATATACGTGCATATGTACACACCTGTGTACACATACAAAGATTAAAAAATAAAAAAATAGCCTGGTGTGGTGGTGCACACCTTTAATCCTAGCACTTTGGAGGCAGATCTCTGTGAGTTCAAGGCCAGCCTGGTTTACATAATGAGTTCCAGGGTATCCTGGGACTACAGGGACACCTTGTCTCAAAAAGAACAAAAAAAAAAAAAAAAAAAAAAAAAAAAAAAGAAAAGAAAAGAAAAGAAAAAAAAAAAGAAAGAAATGCATCATATCATTGAAAAACTTATTAGGTATCATCTCAGAAGCAGATAAGAGATTTCACGGCCATGGAGCTAGTCAATAGGCTGTATTTCTGAGCTTGGCTTGTCTAATTCCAGAAATGTGCCCTTTAATGCCAGAGTAGAAAGGTCAGAACATGTAGATGTCTAAGAGGGCAGCTGATGGCTTGTGGAAGGAGACTGCGAAGCATCAAAGAAAAGGCACTTCATTCTAACACCACTGGGCATTTTGTTACTTGGTAGAAAACAAAATTAAATCTCCATTCCATTCTATAAAAAATAAATTGCACTGGGCGTGGTGGCAACACGCCTTTATATTCCCAGCACCTGGGAGGCAGAGACAGGTGGAGCTTTTGTGAAGTTTCAAGCAGCCCGTTCCCTGGTCTACATAGTTGGTTCCAGGCAATGGGACAACAGGGGAGACCCTGTCTCAAAAAGAAACAATAAATAAAGAGAAATAAAGGCAAAGCAAATAAATTGCAGCTGATTAAAAAAAAAAAAAAAAAAAAAACTACCTAAGGGCATCAGCAGTTAAGGGCACTATAGCTCTTATAGAGGACCCAGGGTTTGATTCCCAGCAAACCACATGGAGGCTAATAATTATCTGTAACTCTAGTTTCATGGGATCCAGTGCCTTCTTCTCACCTCTACATGCGTTGCATGACAAGTGTGCACTCAACATACATGCAAGCAAAAAAACACCAAATTAAAAATGCAATAAATAAAAATAAAAATAAAACTCCCTCCAAATATAAACTGATAAATCTTCTTCTGTTTTCTTAGAAACTTAGGAAGAGCTTGAGAAAAAACATGAGAGATGAGTGAATTTCATTTTTGTAGTTTAGTCTTTNAAAAAAAAAAAAAAAAAAAAAAAAAAAAAAAAAAAAAAAAGAAAAGAAAAGAAAAGAAAAGAAAGATGCTCTATCATTGAAAAACTTATTAGGTATCATCTCAGAAGCAGATAAGAGATTTCACGGCCATGGAGCTAGTCAATAGGCTGTATTTCTGAGCTTGGCTTGTCTAATTCCAGAAATGTGCCCTTTAATGCCAGAGTAGAAAGGTCAGAACATGTAGATGTCTAAGAGGGCAGCTGATGGCTTGTGGAAGGAGACTGCGAAGCATCAAAGAAAAGGCACTTCATTCTAACACCACTGGGCATTTTGTTACTTGGTAGAAAACAAAATTAAATCTCCATTCCATTCTATAAAAAATAAATTGCACTGGGCGTGGTGGCACACGCCTTTATTCCCAGCACCTGGGAGGCAGAGACAGGTGGATCTTTGTGAGTTCAAGGCCAGCCGGTCTGGTCTACATAGTGGGTTCCAGGCCAGATGGGAACACAGGGAGACCCTGTCTCAAAAAGAACAATAAATAAATAAGAAAATAAGCAAACAAATAAATTGCAGCTAGATTAAAAAAAAAAAAAACTACCTAAGGGCATCAGCAGTTAAGGGCACTATAGCTCTTATAGAGGACCCAGGTTTAGTTCCCAGCACCCACATGGAGGCTAATAATTATCTGTAACTCTAGTTCCAGGGGGGATCCAATGTCTTTTTCTGCCCTCTGCAAATGTACTTACATACATGCAAGCAAAAAAACACCAAAATTAAAAATGCATAAATAAAATAAAATAAAAACTCCCCTCCAAATATAAACTGATAAAATCTCTTCTGTTTATATAGAAACTTGAGAAGGAGCTTGAGAAAAACATGAGAGATGAGTGAATTTCATTTTTGTAGTTTAGTCTTTCTACTATGTAAGCATGTAATTTTGAAACTAGGAAATATGCAATAAGTTCATCCTTCTTTTTATTTATTTTTTTTTATTTAATTTTTATTGATGCTTTGCGCATTTCGTACATCATTTTCCAATTCAGATCAGGCATATTTCCCTTTCCCTTCCCCCCCACCCCCACCCCATCCCAGATCATGTATTCTGCCATAACTGTCCTGCATCTTTCTCTCAGTTTTTTTTCTTTTTTAGCTATAAGTGATAATCCATGAGTACAAGCATCCTTCGTGCAAAACCAATCTGCAGGCTGTTGTGCCCAAACCCCCACAGCCCCACCATCCAGTGGGGGGTGACAGGTTGTTTGTTCAATCAAGTTGATCAAATGAGTGTCCAGACTACATTGCTGTAGTTTCACCATTCACCCCAATCGCAGCCCTTACATTCTACCACGCCCCCTCTTCCGCAGGTTGTTCCCTAGGCTTAGAAAAGGGGCACAGGTGGATGAGAGGTAAAA
>VZQC01013854.1:139784-187951 GCA_009823505.1 Rhizomys pruinosus
TCTCCCTCTAGTTCTTTCTGGAGTTTGTTGGTCTGTTCCTTTAGTTCTTTCTGAAGTTTGTCATTGTATCCCTCTAGGTCCTTTTTGAGTTTTTCATTCTCTCTCTTTAGTTCTCTATATTCTTTATTTTTTTCTCCCTCTAGTTCTTTCCGGAGTTTGTCAATCTGTTCCTTTAGTTCTTTCTGATGTTTGTCATTGTATCCCTCTAGGTCCTTTTTGAGTTTTTCATTCTCTCTCTTTAGTTCTCTGAATTCCTCTTTATGTTCTTTAATTTCTCTGCATAGGTCTGCAATTACCTCTAAGATCTGTTCCTTGGGTCTCCTCCAAGGGGCTCCCATTGTAGCTGTCTCCTACAGGTTTGGTAGAGCTTGGTGCAGGATTATCCTGTGCCTTTCCCATGTTGTCCCTTCATTGTGTCCCTAGCATGTGGGCTTCCCTTTTGTGGTTTAGATCACAAATAGCGGACTTTTTTGCTTTCCTCCTTCAGATGCCTTTTTTTTTTTGGTTCCCTTTTCTCCTCCTTGTTTATGGAGTATGGACTTGTCTGCTTTTCAATTTTGTTGCTATATTGGATATTAGAAGCCAAAGCACTCTTCTCTTCTTGTTCTGAAAGGTTCTCCAAAAAAAAAGAGTCCACTTGGATTCTCACCGATGGCGGGGGCGGGGGGGGGGGTTGTTATGCCTGATCTAGCCCGCGCCCTGGCAGCCTGCCCAAAGGCGCAGCTGCACTGGCCGCCCGAACCTCCAGACCCTCTGGCCCACTGCCTGGGTCCCGCCCTCAAGGCCCCAGCTCCCAAGTTACTTGCCAGGTGACTTCTGGGTAGCCTGCCCAAAGGCGCAGCTGCACTGGCCACCCGAACCTCCAGACCCTCTGGCCCACTGCCTGGGTCCCGCCCTCAAGGCCCCAGCTCCCAAGCTACTTGCCAGGTGACTTCTGGGTAGCCTGCCCAAAGGCGCAGCCGCACTGGCCGCCCGACCCTCCGGACCCTCTTGCCCAGCGCCCAGGTCTCGCCCTCAAGGCCCCAGCTCCCAAGCTACTTGCCCAGGTGACTTCTCGGTAGCCTGCCCAAAGGCGCAGCCGCACTGGCCGCCCGACCCTCCGGACCCTCTGGCTCAGCGCCTGGGTCTCGCCCTCAAGGTCCCAGCTCCCAAGCTACTTGCCCAGGTGACTTCTGGGTAGCCTGCCCAAAGGCGCAGCCGCACTGGCCGCCCGACCCCCCCAGACCCTGTGGCCCAGCGCCCGGGTCCCGCCCTCAAGGCCCCAGCTCCCAAGCTACTTACCCAGGTGACTTCTGGGTAGCCTACTCAATGGCGCAGCCGCTCTGGCCGCCCAACCCTCTGGTCCCGCCCTCAAGGTCCCAGCTCCCAAGCTACTTGCCCAGGTGAATTCTGGGTAGCCTGCTCAAAGGTGCAGCCGTGCTGGCCGCCCGACCCTCCGGACTCTCTTGCCTAGCGCCCGGGTCCCGCCCTCAAGACCCCAGCTCCCAAGCTACTTGCCCAGGTGACTTCTGGGTAGCCTCCCCAAAGGCGCAGCCGCACTGGCCGCACGACCCTCCGGACCCTCTGGCCCAGCGCCCAGGTCCTGCCCTCCTCATCCTTCTTTTTAGATTTACTTTTATTATTTATTTTTTTTGTGTGCGTGCGTGCGTGTGTGTGTGTGTGTGTGTGTGTGTGTGTGTATGTGTATGTGCGTGTGTAGGCTATGAGGACAACTTGGGGGAGTCAGTTCTTTCAGGTATGTGGGTTCTGTTGATGGATCTCAGGTTCCCACTGAGT
The DNA here is from genome assembly GCA_009823505.1 of Rhizomys pruinosus. Lineage (NCBI taxonomy): Eukaryota > Metazoa > Chordata > Mammalia > Rodentia > Spalacidae > Rhizomys > Rhizomys pruinosus. The sequence continues at coordinate 141,561 of VZQC01013854.1, forward strand.
CACCTCTCCAGACAAATAAATCCATCTTTCTTTCTCTTTCTGTCCATATTTTCTTTGTGTATGTGTGTGTTCATGTGTGTACCTGTTGCCTTTGTGTATGTGGGTGCATGTCACATGTATGCATGTATGTGTGGAGGCCAGGGGGGAACCTTGGGTACTGTTCCTCAGATATTCTTCACTTTGTGTTTTGAGACAGGGTGTCTGAATGGCCTGGGGTTTGTAGCTTATGCTGGGCTGGCCGGAAGTCCACTTGTCTCTGCTTTCCCAGTGCTGGGATTATACAAATGAGCCTCCGCACCTGCCTTTTGATGTTCTGGGGATCAAGCTCAGGTTCCCACCCGCATGGGGCAAAACAGTTCACCCACTGAGACATTTTCTGAGCCCTGAATCTTTTTGTTCTTTTCCTCTTGTCTTTTCACTCCTCCTCTGGCCTAAGGACACTCCTTTTTTCCTGTTTGTGTCCCTTGCCCTTCTGACTCTCAACCCTTCCCAATCCAGGTCTGGGGGTGAGGGGACATCAGCTCAGACTCACTTTCACCCTGTGCAACCCGATGCCAGCTTACTCCCCGAGTGTTCTAAGCCTTGGAGTCACTCGTATCTTTGGCTTTCAAGAGCAGCAGGGTGGCCCCTGCCCTAGGTATTGTTCTGTATCTGTTTTCAGTCTTCCCTTGTGGACTTTTTATAATGTAAGGGGCCCCACTTTTTCCTTTTTGACCTGGGGGCCTCTTGAATTTCATCAGGTAGTTTCTCCATTATGTTTATATCTCAGCAAAAATACAAAATTGCTGTAATTCTCCCAGAATCATATACTGTGATTTTAATGCATGCCCCAAATTTCTACATTGGAATTTTTTCCCAGTACCAGGCATTGAACCTGGGGTTTTCACTTAGTTGATGTGATGGTTAATCTTCATTGTCAACTACACTGGCTTTAGGATCACCACGGACACACTGAATGTGTTTATGAGGGTGCTTCCAGAAGGCTTTAAACTAAGGAAAGACACTCCCTGAATGTGGGTGGCACCATCCCACGGGCAGGGGTCTTGGATGGAATATAAAGGAGAGAGTGAGCAGCATTCATCTCTCTTGGATCCTGATTGGTGGATACAATGTGACCAGCTATCTCACAATTTTGCAGGCCATTAATGCCCACCATGATGCAATTGACTCTCCAATATGTGAGACAAGATAACCTCCTTATTTTTCCTTTTATCAGGTACTTTTGAGAAAACTAACTGAAACACTAGTCAAACACTCTAACACTAAGCTACATCCCTGGCCTATGTGTTAGGGTCTTAAAGCCCTATGAAACACTGGATATGGACTCTTGTAGTCGTGAAGTGCTTTAAACTAATGCTATTGTTGGAGCAAGGTAGTTCTTGGGAAGCAGGTTGGTATATGGGGGGATTTTAATGGGGAGGGAGGGTATACAAAGGGAGAGGGAGGAAGGAGAGATACATAACACCAAGGATACATGAAAAACATTATTTTATAAACGTACTTGATACACATATAATATAGGTATATATCTCAAATGGGGTTATGCCATATGGGTTGATAATGTTTCTCCAAGAACCATAGACTATCTAACAAAACCCTGATACCAGGCATGGAAAACCTCTTTTTGAGTTCCTGGTAAGGGTAACCTAAGAGACTCTCAAAACAATATAAGCCATTGCTGTTGCCCTTGGTTGCCTCCCAGAACTGAAGGTAGAACCCTATTTCTGAAAACACCACACATTTCAGACATAGGACTTAGAGAAATCGAGCCAGAACTGACCTGAAAAACCTCCTTCCTGAGGACTAGCTCTCATAGTATCAGAAGGTTCAGTGCAAGCTGCCACAGGGAAAAATACCAATAGCCCTTCCAGGCTGTAAAGCCCATAAGCCACAGTGACTGACCCAGCAAGATAACCCTAATGGTGCAATAGAGGTACATTTATCTTGGGGGTAACCAAGAACTGTCTAACTGTATGTATAGCCTACTCAGTAGGAGGGAATTCATGCCTGGTATTGAAAATCAAGCCAAATACATGGCTGGAGAGGTCATAGACCCTAGAGAAGAACCTTCTACTGCCGTTTCCTTAAACCAATACAATTTCTTTTTTTTAATTAATTAATTAATTTTTTTATTGATGTTTTGTGTATTTCATACATCATTTTCCAATTCAGTTCAGACATATATCCCCTTCCCTTCCCCTCACCCCACCCCTACCCATCCCAGATCATGCATTCTGCCATAACTTTTCTGCATCTTTCTCTGTTTTTTTTTTTTTTTGTTTTGTTTTGTTTTCATTTTTTTTAACAGTAGGTGATAATCTGTGAGTACAAGCATCCTTCATGTAAAACCAATTTATGAGCAGTTGTGCCCAAACCCACACAGCTCATGGGTCCCACCATCCAGAAGAGGGGGGGCTTGTATGTTCAATCAAGTTGATCAAATGAGTGTCCAGTCTATATTGTTGTAGTTTCACCATTAACCCCAATCGAAGCCCTTACATTCTACCACGCCCCCTCTTCCGCAGATTGTTCCCTAGGCTTAGAAAAGGGGCACAGGTGGATGAGAAGCAAAACACTCTACTTTCTCTGGAGCTGATGTCTTGGTCTCTAGTCAGTTCTGGCTGTTTTCTTTCATGGGCTGCCAGCTTGTCCAGGCATAACCTTTCGATCCTACTAATGAAGCACATGCAATTAGATATTTAGGTATTAAACAGTATAATATATAGCCTTTCGATCCTACTAATGAAGCACACACAATTAGATATATAGGTATTTAAACAGTACTAATTGTTATGGTAGGTTACTTTGGTATAGACACAGATGTTTGGATGGTATGTTAATTCATGAATTACATTTTCTTCTGTTAAGTATGGCAGGGTCTTCGTGTGGTTTATAACATCTCCTAACCATTAGAGGATGTAAGCTTGTGGCATCAGCCGTGGGTTATTCCTCCAAGGAGAGAGCTAATAGCCAATTAGATTTGGGATATACAGACATATGGCTGCCACTGCTGCACAGTATTTCCAGGCAGATGAGGTGTAGCTGGTGCTGACGGAGGAGTCTTGCTTGACTCAAGGAGACCTATATTTGCTTTATTGGTTTAGTGGTCTTTGGTAACACTCTCTGGCATTCCAGAGACCATCTGTATACTTGCAAGTGCGGTCTCCATACATCTTTCCCATGTTTATATCAGGTCTTCAACAGCAGGGCCTTATCGCCTCTCTTCCTGCAGATATCCCAGTTTGGAGGCAAGGAGCCTTTACCTTTTGTGGGGGCTTGGATCCCCTGGCCAACATCTCCTTGGTAGAATAATCCATTGTTGATGTCAGAGCTCCTGTATTAATATATTTTGCTTAAGTGCATAGCTTAAGGAGACTTTAGCATTATATTTGGTTCTGAATAGAGAATAATCCTTTTCACAGTTTCTATGTCCATTAGTCAATTAAAGAAGGCAGTTTTACCGATTTTACAAGAGAATACCTCTATAACAGCTGGCTCCAATCTACAGCTGGAGAACAACCTCATCATCCTCATATTTCTCCTTATTCTATGGGGGGGGTAGTTAAGAAAGTCTCTTGTATTAAAACCTTTGTGGCACCTAATGAAGGTAAGCTTCATTAGGATTCATTAAAAATCGTTGTTACTGGTAGGATCCAGAGAGGGGCCTGGTGTCTGCAGCAATCTGAGGCATTTCTTCCCTTCAATGCCCAGAGGAGTCAATCCTTCTGCTGGGACTTTCTGGTACTTCCTACTCACTGCAAAGCTGCATTTTCTTTCTCAGCCATTAAGTTTGTGATACTCTGGCCTGTTGGAACATACAAATCCTTTCACGTAGTTTTAAGATTTTGATTGCAAGGTTTTTTGACAAAAAGTTTTCGTATCTATATATATCCCCCTTTTTTATTTTAGGTTTTTATTTTTGACCCATGAGTCTCAAGAAAGCAGTTGTATTATATATACCTATAGGGTGGAATCAAGGCACAGCTTTCATCAAGTTCACCCATGCTGTTTTGGGTTACTGTATGTGATTAACTTGGGAAATAAAGTTTATTTTTAGATTAAATCATCCTATAGGTGAAAGAGATTGTTACCAGGTCATGCTATATGACAGCAAAATTATAGAGAGCATTTGTTTATACCAATCCCAAAGTAATTGTTATACAGCTTTTAATTAAAGCTAATGTGGACAACAGCAATTTCTATCACCAATTAACTCAGATGCATTACCATTTTTATCAGCCTTTAAACCAATGTTGTTTAATATACACATGTTTACTTTTACTAAGTCCTAAAACACCATGTATCCTGTAGACAGAGTCTGGGCAAAACTGGATACTTGTTGAACTCACGTCAATTAAATATGCACCAATCGAATATACACCCGTGTCCCTCTCCCACCCCTCCCACCCTTCCTTCCCGAGTCACCATTTCAGTCAGTTTTCTGATGCAATCTTTCTGTTGTTCTTTTAATATGCATCCCTCTCCACAAGAAATATAGAAATTGTATTGGTTTATTGGCTAGTACCAATAAACCAATACAATTTCTAACTGTATTCTAAAAACTTATCCTTAAACTCACAGATAAGTGTGGCTCTTACCCTTCATAAAAGAAGCTTCTTTTTGTAACAGATGGAGAAGATTACAGAGAGTCACAAGGGACTGTGGGGGGCCCAGTCTCAACTGTTATATCTAAAATCCAACCTCTCCACCTAACACTCATGAAAAATCATGGAAGAAGGGGACGAAAGATTGGAAAGTCAGAGGACCAGGGTGCCCATTGCTAGACAGCATCATCTAGATATGACAGGCATGCATGGAATCTCAACAATATGGTTTTCTAAGCAAGACCTTCATAGTGACACTGGTAGCTGGTGTGCTGATGTGGATTTGGGAAATTACAAGGTCCAATCTCTCAATGAAAAGCTGCAGGACATCCATGTTTATTGCAGCTCTCTTCACAATTGCGAAGAGCTGGAACCAACCCAAGTGCCCCTCAACCGAGTGGATAGAGAAAATGTGGTACATCTACACAATGGAGTTCTACATAGTGGTAAAGAAAGATGACATCAGAAACTTTGCAGGTAAATGGATGGAACTAGAAATTATGTTAAGTGAAGTAACACAGTCCCAGAAAAGCAAAGGACGAATGGTATCCCTCATCTGTGGAATGCCTAGTACCTAGTTGTAAGGCAAACTGAGCAATGTTAATGCTATATTCTTCTTTACCTGAAAGCAACTGTGCTCTTATAATGTGAATCCCTTAACTTTACCTGAAAGCTTCTGTGCTCTTATAATGTGAATCCCTTAACAGTTTCTAGAATTAACCTACCACTTATTTTCAGAATTTGGAATCTTGGTATATGGGTAGAAGGTATGTATGCATATTTTAGAGTGATATAAAATTTAAAGGGAAAAATGTGAATCCTGAAATATGATTTGGAAATAACATAGAGTTTGTTTTCAGATGACATAATTTTAGTATAGGTGAGTCACATATATATGCATATGTTGAAGCAATACAAGTTGGAGGGAACAACAACAACAAAAGAACTGGGACAAAACCAACTGAAACAATTACACCCTTTCAGTGAGCCAGGTGGTGGAGACTAGCACAGTGGACAGGAGCACTGCCTGTCCTTTACATTGCTCAGGGATTTTGGGGGAGCCTGTCCAACGATCCCACCATCACAACACAAGCTAATGAAAGCAAACTTCAGGGGAGCTGGAGTTTTGAACTTGAGATGTGACCTGGGTAAGGGGAAAGCGTGGTCAGGACTAGCATACAACAGGAGGATGTGCTAGCAGAGAGGACAACTTTGGAGGGGAGAAGAGGGAGTCAGATCCCCAGGAACTGCAGTTACAAATGGATGGTTGTTAGCTGCCATGTTGGTGCTGGGAAGCAAACCCGGGTCTTCTGTAATCTCTGAGTCATCTCTCCAGTACTCTTATTTATTATTTAATTTTATGTGTATGAGTGTATTTCCTGCATGTGTGTAAGTGCATCCATGTCTGGCAATGCCTGTTCAAGTCAGAAGAGGGCATTGGATCTTCTTGAACTGGAACTCAAATGGGTGCTGTGAACCAAACCTGGGTCTTCTACAAGAGCAGCCAGTGCTCTTAAGTACTGAGCCATCTTTGCAGCCCTGAGAAAGCATATTTTTGTGAGAGACTGTCTCAGCTGGAGAAGCAGACTGTTTCAAAAGCGTAGTGGGACCAGGGTAAGTCACAGTGCAAAGCAGTGATTGATTAGGGTTAGTTTTTCCTCTCCTACTCCTCTGCCCCCAGTGTGTGTGTGTGTGTGTGTGTGTGTGTGTGTGTGTGTGTTTGTGTGTGTGTCTGCATGTACATGTGTATCTACACATCTGGAGGGCAGAGGACAACCTTAGTGTCATTCTTCAGCTACCTTCCACTTTTTGATTGAACTAGGGTCTCTCATTGGCTTGAAACTTTACCAGGGAGGCTAGGCTAGCTGGCTGATGAGTTTTCAGGGATCCACCTGTCTCTACTCCCATTTCACCATTGCCAGGGTTACAAGTGTGCACCACTGAATCTGGCTTTGTACCTGGATCAAACCCAGATCTTCATGCTTGTGATGTACATGCTTTACTAACCGGGCCGTCTCTCCAGCCCTACTCTGCTCATGAAATCACTCGTGCTGTGAATTGTCTAGGTCTTCTCTTTATCTCTTTATTTTACTTTTCAAAAGATTTATTTGTTTTTATTTGATGCATACGAGTCTTTTGCCTACATGTATGTATGTACACCATGTGCATGCCTAGTGTCCATGGAGGCCAGAAGAGGACATCTTCAAAAAGAAAAATACGGCTCTGAAAACTTTTAAAGGCTACTCATTTTATTAATATTAACAAAAAAGCAGTCTTTCTACTCATGGTATTTTTCCTCAACATGGAGTTGATTTTTTTTTCTTTGTTTCTTTCAGGCCAAACCTATCTATAACCTTATAAGAATGTTAGTGATGACATTGGATTTACTATTATTATTATTATTATTATTACTATTATTATTATTATTATTATTATTATTATTTTGGTCTTTTTGAGACGGGTTCTCCCTGTAGCCCCAGCTGTCCTGGAACTCACTCTGTAGACCAGGCTGGCCTTGAACTCACAAAGATCCGCTGGCCTCTGCCTCCTTAGTGCTAGGATTAAAGGCATGTGCCACCATGCCCAACTGGATTTACTTTTAAATGAATTTCCTGAAACAGATCTACTTACTAAGGCAACAAGATGCCCACTTTGAGGTGAATAAAAACCAGTTACTCTAAAGTCAAAATTATAAAAATTGTGTAAAGTGGTTGTGATTCTTCTCCAAACTTTTCTGGAGGCAAAGTTTGGGTATCAGGGCAGACTTCAAGGAGACATCCCATTGTGAGCATTAAGGAAACATCTGGCTGTGTTTGGAGACCAACTGCTAAAAATGCCTCCATATGCCAAAGCCAGTCACCCATGTTGGGGACTTGTCACACTTGTCTTCAATAGCACTTCAGCTTGAAGTGTGCTTGTGACAACTGAAGTCGCCAATGGTCCAGGAAAAAAAACCCTAAAAAACAACCCCCCCCCCAAAAAAAAACAAAAACAAAAAAACCAAAAAAACCCCAAAGACTTCCACTCTCTAGCTCCCCCATGTGGATGGGAGGCAGTATGTAAATATTTGGTCTCAGGCACATTTTCTTTCTCTGTGTTGTTCCTTGTTCTTCCCTAGGGTTGAAATGATGCAGTGATGTATGTGGTGTGAGATAAACAGCATCACAGAGTTTTATTAATTGCATCATTTTCAGCTAATCTGCTTGAATACTGTGCTTAGCAACTTGAGCACAGACTCTCACATAAATTAGTTTTACCCAAAGGAGCAAGAACATGTATTACCCCCACTTACAGTTAGGACTAAAAGCAACTCTATTCACACCAGTATTGGGATTCACCTTAGTTTAACCTTAGAGTATTCTGCTTTCTTCTTTTTTTTCTTTCTTAATAGGACTAATTAATGACTATTGTTTTTCTAAAAGCAACACATACATATCATTAAAAAACCAAGCTATTTGAAATGGGCACGAAAAATAATAATTCACTTCATTTTTCACTCTACAGAAAAATATAATATTTAGTGACTCTCATTCCAGACATTTTTAGATGTGTAAATAAAGGATATATATATATATATATATATATNTATATATACTTAGCGAGGTCAGTACTAAGACAGATTGGAATTATTTTTTATTTATTTTAATTTTGTTTATTTTTTTATGTGTATGAATGTAGTCTGCATGCAGGTCTGTGCACCCATGTCGTGCAATGCTGCGGAGGTCAGAAGAGGGTGTCTGATTCCCCTGGAACTGGAGTTCTCCTAGAATTGGAGTTACAGATGGTTCTCAGCTGCCATGTGGGTGCTGGGGATTGAACCCGGGTCCTCTGCAAGAGCAGTTGGCACTCTTAACCGCTAGGCCATCTCTCCAGCCCCATCAGCTGATTTTCCTAAGTCCATCTTTGCATTAGTGGAACACCAACACACACTCCTTCCTTTCTGAGATGCAAATTAACATAGGCTATGTTGTTTGATATTGCCTGACAGGTCTCTAACATTACATGAAAAAGTCTCTCTTTCAAATTGCTTCAGTTTGGACAATTTTCTTTCTTTTTTTTTTTTTTTTTTAAGACAGTCTGTCTGTGGCCTGAGCTGGCCTCTTCTGACTCTGATCTTCCTGTTTTACTCAAGGGCCGAGATTACAGGGCTGGGTCATTGCACCCATCTGCCTTTGACTTGAAGAGACTTCTGTGTCTGTCATTTCCTTGCAGTTATAGTTCTCTATCTTTTTGCTTTCTTGGCTCATTTATCTTTCAACTGATGACAAAAAAAAATCCATTCTTCTTTGCTGTTTTCAAAGAAATACACATGCTCTTTGCTTTTTTATTAATTGTAAATTTTGATTCCATAATTCCATTTACTGAAGAGCTGGACTGGTCTTCAGCTTTGATATATTTTGTGGTTTCAAATACTTGTAGGCACAAATCTTCTTATTAATGTTATTATTATTGCATTTCAGGCTTATTTCCCATTGGATTTTGTGTTCATAGTGGCTCTCAGCAGAGCCATTCCATTTCCAACCTCTTTAGCTAGTCACCCGGCAATGTCCAGCCATCTTGTTGCATCTGACTTGCCTCCATCCAGCCCAGCAGCCTCCCTGGCTAGGTCACAGAGAAAGAAAGTGGTGAACTGGTGAAATGTAACCTTCAGCTCCATCTTTCCGACCTTCCTAAGGGGCCACACTGGGTTTCCATGAGCCTTCTCCTGTGGCTAGACCTTACCCACTGGATAGTGTCCTGATTAGAGACTATTTATTTATTTCTTGATAAGCCTTTCTTATCTGTGACATTTATTTTCAAGGAAATTGGTTTCCTGCTTGATGTCCAAGGAGGTATTTGCTGAGATTCAGCTTCACCAAAAATAATGATGCCAATGACAATGGTTCCTCTCCTCTGCCAGGCACTTTGCCTACATTACCTTTAATCCTCTCAGCAGTCCCGCATGGCAAATATTATCTCTGTCTTGCAGCCACATTTTATTTATACCCCGCTATGTTCCAGGACAGTTTATAGAAGGCTTTATAAGGATTCATAAAATATAGTCTAGTATCAAAAGGTAAGGAAAGATAAAGTATCCTTTAATAAGCAGTGTGGAAATAGTCTCAGGGAGCAGTGTGCTAAGTGGCAGAACTGTGATTTGAACCCGGATCTTCTGGGAGCTAAGAGCTTTGACCTTTGGGCTAAGCCAGACTGGCTGGCTGAGGAATGAGATGACACAGTCAAGGATGGGGGGCAGATCTCACTGAGGACAGATAGTCTGAAGGTAGACTCTGGGCTGTGATTACTGGGCTGGGTCCTGGTATCACTCTAGTAGTGATGACCACATCTGGACTCTGGAGAGCTCTGTTTGACAACTATCAGGTACTGGCTGGGACTCAGGATAGCTGAGAACTACTCTCAAAACTGTGACTCAATGGAGTCCTATATCCAGCCACCTGACATTGGTATGGGCTATTGTGGGTTGTCCCAATGTGAATAGCCAGGCCTGCCTCTGCTCTCAAGGAGTCTTTAGTTTAGTGGGGATGTAGACATTAAAGAAATAAATATATTCAAAGTGAGCAAATGATAAACCCTCTGCAGGGAAAGCACTGGATTCACAGAGGAGATAATCAGAGAGCTGGTCTGAATGGGAGAGGGGATCAGGAAGGGCACTGCAGAAGGTTTGAATGAGGACTCTTTAGTTGGCACCTACTGTTTTTCTTTCTTATCATCCCCATTTGATAATTGGACCCCATTTCTTTTGGGGCAACTCATCTCATCAGCCCTATCTCTGAGTCTCAGGTATGGTCGTTCACGTTTCTAAGACTCATCTGGCCTCAGTAATGGTTCAGAGGTCAGTACAGGGCCTGGGGGACTCTAGGTCCTTCCTGGTACCGTTCCTCCAGGGCTGTTGGTGAGGATTCAGGCTTTCCATTGTTCTACCTATAACCATGGGAGCCTGAGTTTTCTCACCACATTCTGGATTCATGGAAACAGACTGAGCATAGGTTTATCAGCTCCAAACCCCAAACCCAACCTTGTATAGAGTTTGCTTGACATTTTGATTACAAGGAGTAGTGAGTTTTCAGGTTTTGCTGTTATGGTTTGAATGTGGAATGTCCCTCACAGGCTCTTGTGCTTGAACTCTTGATCCCTAGTGGGTGATGCCATTTTGGGAGGCTGTGAAAGTTTTAGGGCAGGAGTTATGGTGGGTGGAGGTGGGACGGTGGGGGTGGGTCTTGGAGATTCATAGTGGGGTCTGATTCTGCACAGAGATCCTTGCTTCCTGATTTGTGAAATCTGGGAGAGCTGGGTCAGATGCTAGTTCTATTTTTAGTTTTTTGAGGGACCTCCATACGGGTTTTCGTAGTGGCTGCCTCAGTTTACACCCTCACCCACAGAGTGTAAGGGGTCCCTTCACCCCATATTCCTGCCAGCATGTGTTGCCATTCTGACAAGAATGGGATCTAATTTCAATGTACTTTTAGGAGAATTACTGTTTCTGGCCACTCTGACCTTGGTGCCTTGTCACAGTGGTCCAAGGAAGTAAGCACAGTGAGTGACCATCCCAGATTCTTGTCTCTGGATGGGACAGCTCCGAGCCATGCTTCTCATTAGTCCCTCTATAGTCTCCAGAGGGATGGAGCTCCATGTTTCCATGGGAACCTGCTCTTTATTGGGTCCTCAAACAGGAAAGGCTCTTGTTTTCTCCCTGACACCCACTACCTCACTTTGTTTTCTGGAATCAGTACATAAACACCTGTGCCGGAGTCTTCTTCTTTGAGTTGGCCTTGGGGTAGTCTAAACCAGGATAGATGCCATTTCTACATGAAGAAGGCTTGGAGTGAAGTTGGTGGGTTTGTAGGACCATCTGACAAAGCACCTTTGGGACAGGTAAGCGAGCTTGGATTTGTTCTTCAGTGCCAGGAGAAGCATTCAGGGAAGGTTGGGCATGATGCGGTGACAGATTCCCATTTAAAGAGCTCACATTGGTGGTTGGTAGGGCAAGAAAACATGCTAAAGGGGCCATTGCAGGCCTCTTTGTGTTTTGACTCATCATCTGAGGCTGAGGACTCCACAGGGGATACTGCGGGGTGCGCAGCGGAGAGGCCAGGCTTGCTTTTCTTCTCAAGTCTCAGGCACCTCTTCCTAGCTGCTGGATCTTTTAGATAACTCTCAGTTACCAAGTAATTCTCATTACCTCTCCTTGCTGACAGACAATGAACAGCTGTCAAGCTTGTCTTACAAAACAAGACAATCCCCCCCCCCCCATTACTGGAGTCTGAGAGCTGTGGAGAGGAACTGCAGTAACAGAGCACCATCCTGGTGGCTCCTCTCTCTGCAATGGTTTCTCTGTTGTCATGGGAGGTGAAGGCAGAAATGGGGAGCCGGCAGAAGCAACCTACGGATCTGACTCCAGCTCAGGTTCCCACTGCGGTTTCTGAATGAACCTTTTTCACTGGACTCCTCTGGGATTCCGGTATGCTTTGAAACTGTGATTTGATGGGGTACATGAGACACATTTGCAAACAAGCTTATGAGTTAACTGTAATCAGATGGGAAAATGGCCTGATGGAGAGTCTAAACTTCCGCAGGGGAATGAGGATCTATGTATAGAATGCCAATCACGTAATAGCAGGTAGATAGTAAGTCCACCCACATATCTTCCTCTTCTCCCTGTTTGTGGCTTCTCCTTTAATTTCTATTTCTTCTTTACTTTTGATGCCCTAGTTATCTGTACAATATACCCATGAAATGGACAAAGTAGTGTATGTATGTGTGGGAGGGGCAGGTGAGTGTCCAGCCCCATCTAAAGAGCAGCAGTGGTGGGGAACTCACCCCTCATTCCATTCCAGTTCACCATGGCAACCAGAAAATTAACTTCTATTTTTGTAATACTTATTTATTTATTTTATTTATTTACTTATATGTATGTGCGTGTGTGTGCGTGCGTGTGTGTGTGTGTGTGTGTGTGCGTGTGTGTGTGTGTGTGTGTGTGTGTGTGCATGCACCTGTGGAGATCAGAGGATAACTTGCTAGAATCAGTTCTCTCTGATCATGTGAATTCTGGGGATTGAACTCAGGTCTTCAGGCTTGGCAGCGAGCATCCTTAACCACTGCCTCATCTTGCTGGCTTGAAAATTACCTTTTTATTTTTTATTTTATTTTATTTATGTGTATGAGTGTATCGCCTGCATGTGTGTAAGTGTACTTGTGTCATGCAATGCATGTGGAGGTCAGAAGAGGGTGTTGGGTTCTCCTAGAACTGGAGTCACGGACAGTTGTTAGCCATTATGTGGATGCTAGGAATTGAACCTGGGTCCTCTGCAAGAGAAGCCAGTGGTTTTAACTGATGAACCATCTCTCCAGCTCTGAAAAAGTAACTTTATTTTTTGGTCTTTTCAAGACAGGGTCTCCCTGTAGCCCCAGCTGTCCTGGAACTCACTCTGTAGAGCAGGCTGGCCTTGAACTTACAAAGATCCGCCTGCCTCTGCCTCCCAAGTGCTAGGATTAAAGGCGTGCGCCACCACGCCCAGCCCTGTTGTTTTTTTTGAGACAGGGTCTCCCTGTAGTCCCAGCTGGCCTAGAACTTGGTATGTAAACCAGGCTGGCCTTGAACTCCCAGAGAATCACCTACCTCTACCTCTGGAGTTCTGGGATTAAAGGCATGTGCCACCATGCCCTGTGAAAATGAACTTTCTAAATATAGAAACGAACTTTACATTCTTTAGTGGCTTTGAGTTAAAGCAACAAAGTCTGCTCATCAATTTATCTACTTCCCTATAAAAATTCCAGCACTCCGTATCTCTTCTGAAATTGTCTTGAGTCCAAGTGTGGGATCACAGTAAAAACATAGATTTATCAATGGAACCTAAGACAATAGTCTTTGGGTATTTTTTTCTTTTTTAGCATTTGATGGCAACCATTTTTACTGCTGGCTCACGTTTAGCTTCGTATTAAGGGCTGCAAAGATAAACACTGTCAGATGTCAGACACAGACAGCAAATGAGGGCAGTACCTGTGTGCAGGGGGCAGGGTGTGTGGGCTGGGGCAGGGAGGTTTGTCACTTGAACAGCTCGTGCGTCTTTCGTCAACTGTCTTTTAGCTAAATAGATAGATAGATAGATAGATAGATAGATAGATAGATGGATAGATAGATAGATAATTAGAGTAGCACAAGCCGATAATACTTGGAAAGATCAGGAGTTCATGGCAAGCTACATAGCAAGTTCAAGGGCAGCCTGGGTTACAGGAGACTTTCCCAATCAATCAATCAATCAATCAATCAATCAATCAAACAAGCAAGCAAACAAACAAACAAACAAACAGTTGTTGAGCACTCTTCAAATGTCTGAGGGGTGCTCCTGTGGAAGAACCTTTGTGAAGCCACTAAGGAAGATGACTACATGAGAAAGTGAAGTTCATTTCTTTGTTTAGGAAACCCTGTCTCCAAAAAGACCAGAAAGAAAAAGGTTAATCCTACTGGGTGTGGTGGCACATGCCTTTAATCCCAGTGCTTGGGAGGCAGAGGCAAGCAGATCTCTGTGAGTTTGAGGCCACCCTGGTCTACATAGTGAGTTCCAGGTCAGCTGGGGCTACAGGGAGACCCTGTCTCAAAAAGATTAAAAAAAAGTTAACCTTTGGGGCTGGAGAGATGGCTTAGTGGTTGAGAGCACTGGCTGCTCTTCCAGAGGATCTTGGTTCGATTCCCAGCACCTGAATGGTAGCTAACAATCATCCATAACTCCAGTTCTAGGGGATTCCAATACCCTCTTCTGACCTCCATGGGCATGGTACGGTATGGTGTGTTTATGTACATGGGGCATGTGGCTCTGGACTCCACTAGATTATTTCTACACAGCGTAGGCTCAGCATTATAAAACAAGAAAGATCCAAATCAAAATCCAGACTTACTACTGCTTAAAAATTTTTTTTTTTAAAACAGAAGAAACAGCCCAAGTTTTTGCAGTGCTAGCCTCCTACTGCAGTAGAGACCCTTGTGGCATGTAGGAGGAATAGTCAAGAGGGCGCTGGGCCTACTTCCATAAGTGTCATGACCTAGTCTATGAGCATAGGGGTGGGGCATGCTATGATTGGAGGTTTGGGGGATATGTGCTTGTGCACATGTGTGCACACTTGTGAGTGTGGGCATGGGTGCACCTGTGGGTCAACCTTGGGTGTCATTCCTCAGGAGTCAGTTACCTTGGGTTTGGGTCGCTCATTGGCTTGAAACTCTCCAGTTGGGCTAGGGTGGTCAACCAGTGAGCCCCAGGGACCCTCCTGGGTCTCCCCTCTGAGAGCTGGGGTTACAAGCATTTACCACTGTGCCCAGCTCTTTATATGTGGGCTCTGGGAGTCAAACTCAGGTCCTCCTGCTTGTGGGGTTCCTCTCTTGCATCTTACTGACCAAACTCTCTCCTCATCCATGGGAGATATTTTAGTTATTCACTTTTAAGTTTTTATTTAGGTATACACGTTGAGCATATTTCTCCCATACCCTCTGTTCTCCCTTTCATTGTCTTTCCTTCAGCCCCACTGGTCCTTGAAGCAATTTCTCTTCTACTCCCATGTCATCTATGCATACAGGATTTTATGTATCTATATAAAATCTAGAAACCACAAATGAGAGAAAATATATTGATTTGCCTTTCTAAGACTAGTCTAATTCATTTACTATGATTGTCTTCAGCTGCACCCATTTTTCCCCAAAGGACATAACTTTGATCTTTATCCAGGAATAAAATTCCACATAATGGGAGGTTTCAGAAGCTTATTACTTTGTAAAAATATAACAATTGTTTCTATGACTGGAATCTGAAATATTCCGATAGGCTTGCTGTTTCAGTGTTTTCTTTTTTTAAATTTTTAAATTTATTTATTGTATGTGTATGAATGTACTGTCTGCATGTAGATTTGTGCACCCATGTCATGCAATGCCTCGGAGGTCAGAAGATGGTGACAGATTCCCCTGGAACTGGAGTTCTCCTGGAATTGGAGTTACAGACGGTTCTTAGCGACCATGTGGGTGCTGGGGATTGAACCCGGGTCCTCTGCAAGAGCAGTTGGTGCTCTTAACCGCTAGGCTCTCTCTCCAGCCCTCAGTGTTTTCTCTCTAGCAGATGGCGCTATCCTGGGAGGCTGTAGGAATGAAACTTTGCCTAGTTCGAGGTAAGGACCTGTAAGACCTGTCAGACCTGTCCCGCAAAACCTCTTGCAGTTATCTGATATCTCTATGGGCATTCAGTTGTCTCTGAGTTATCTGGGATATTGCAGTGTTTCCTTGCCTTGCCTATCTCTGCAAAGTTCCAGAACCAGATGGCTCCTTCCCTTGAGGTATTGAGCAGAATGTCTCACCGTAAGAGCCAAGGTGGCTTGCCCCTTGCTTCCGCCTGCCCCTCACTTCCTTGCCCAGAGCACAGTAACTTTTGGTATACAAACATACTGCTGGCATGAATAAAGGGGAGAGAGTTTTATCTCCTGGACTTTCTCTGAGTCTGTGTCTGTCTTTCTTTGTCTTTCTATTCAGTTGGGTAACTTTCTTGGGGTCCCCTTCCCCCTCCTTGCTAAGTGTAGAGACTGTCTGCCTGCAGGCAGGAGACAGCCTTGAAGCTTGCAGTCCTGTAGAACTGCCAGCCTGGTTCTAGAGGGGAAGAATATCATGTGGATTGTGGCCATGAATGATTAAAGGAACATCAGACAATAGAAAACTCCCACAGGAGGCTATGGAAACTTTATGGGGGAAGCCTCTCTGGATGAAGCAGGTTGCTAGATAAAGCCTTTGAAAGTTATATCTGCCTTCTAAGAACTGTCTTTAAGCTGGGTGTGGTAGTGCATGACTTTAATCCTAGTACTCAGGAAGCAGAGGCAGGTGGATCTTTGTGAGTTCAAAGTCAGCCTGGTCTACAGAGTAAGTTTCAGGTCAGCTGGGGCTATAGGGAGACCCTGTCTCAAAAAAACCTTATATCTACCTCTAGTTTTGATCTCTGCTTCTTGGTTCGCTGTGATATGTGGAATTCTTCCTATCATGCACTCCACCATGTCTTCCTAGCTATGCTGGATTGGAAGCCTTTGAAGCCATGAGCCCAAACAAGTCTCTCCTCCCTTGATTTGTTTCTGTTAGGTCAGAATTTATTTCTGTTTGGTCACAGAATGTAGAAGGAACTAGTGCACTAGTGTCTGGTAGACACTAGGAAAGGAATGATGAACAAAACTTGACATTGGATACTGCAGGGGGCTGGGGGAGGTAGCTCAGCAGTTAGGAACATTTGCTGTTCCTCAGAGGAACCACGTTCAGTTTCCAACACCCAGGGCTCAGGACCACCTGTAACTCCAGCTTCAGGGGATCTGATGCCCTCTTCTGGCTCCCAAGGGCATTAACACATGCAAATAAATAAAATAAATCTGTAAACCTCTACTTCAGAGTTAGAGGAGAGGGGAAGAGAGTAGTTTCCAAGGTGGAACCAGGGGACACTATTTAGATAGAGAAGTTAGAGAAGGTGACTTTTATCTGAGGTTTGACTGAATAAGCAGCAGGAGCAGTATGGGGGGAAATGTTTAGGCAGCAGGTGCAAAGACCCTGAGGCCAGAGTGCTCTTGAGGAACAGCAAGGGGTCTGTGAATGTGGAGCCTGGGGCAGGGCAGTGTTGGGGTGAGAAGTGGGAGGAGAGGGCAGAGCCACACTAAGGAGGTTATGGCACTGCATAGTGAGACATTCAGACTTAGTGTGACTTGGCTCTTGTCCAATCTGGGCAGCAGGAAATGCAGCACTGTCTTCTGTGTGTGAAACAATGGGAAGATGCCCTTGGAATGGAGAGATGGGCGAGGACACGCAGCATAGTCAGTGAGAGAGGCTGGTGGCCTGGATTGGGTGTACGCAGTGGGAGGGAGACAGGTGGATTCTGCTACTGACTTGCTGATGTGTCTGAGTAACAAGGTAGGGATTGTGTGTGTGTGTGTGTGTGTGTGTTGCTGGAGGATGGGACTGAGGGACATTCTCTGTGGGTATGTGTGTGCCTCTTCATGTATGTGCAGGTATGTGTGTGTGTGAACATGTGCATATGTGCATATGTATGGAGGTCAGAGGACAGCCAGGATGTCATCCACCAGCTTTTTGAGACACATCCTCTCACTAGCCTGGAACTTGCCACATAGACTGGGCTGGCTGGTCAGCAAGCCACAGGGATCTGCCTGTTTCCTTCTCCACAGTGCTGAGATATAAGTGTGTGCCACCCTGTCAGTCTGTTTTTATTTTATTTTATTTTAACAGTTTTATTGAAGTTTTGTGCATTTCACATATCGTTTCTCACTCCAATATAGACTCATCTCCCCTTCCATGCCCCCCACCCCACCCGAGTTCATGCACCCTGCCATCCCTGCCCTGTATCTTTTTCTGATTCTTTTCAAAGTTTTTCAAGGCAGAGGATTATTGTTCTTGGGGGAACTTTACTGCGTCAGTCTGTTCCTGTCCCAGTTCCTCTGCTGTTATTGTTCCCTCCAATCTGTATTGCTTCAAAATATGCATATGTATATGTCACACCTATATTAAACTTACATCATCTGTACACGAACTGTCATTTCCATATCATATTTCAGGATTCACATTTTTTTCTTTTTAAATTTATAGTTTTCTAAAATATGCCTGCCTACATATCCTCCAATCCTCCATATACCAAGATTACAAAGTCTAAACATAAGTGGTGGGTTAATTCTAGAGCCTGCTAAGGGATTTCCATTATAAGAGTACAGTTGCTTTCAGAGAAAGGGGTGTATAACATCGATGTTGCTCAGGAGATTGAAGAAGACATCAGAAGATAGAAAGACCACCCATGCTCATGGATTGGAAAAATTAATACAATAAAAATGTCCATTCTACCCAAATTAATATACAGATTCAGTGCAATCCCAATTAAAATCCTCAGGAGTTTCTTCACAGTCTTGTTTTTACATGGGTTCTAGGGATAGAACTCAGGTCCTAGTGCTTGCAAAGCAATCTGTTTATCCACTGAGCCATCTCCCTGGCTTGGAGCCTGAGGAATTTGAAGATAAGAAAGCATGGACATGGGACATCACTGAAGAGAATTGGGCATAACAGGGAGAAAGAGCCAGTTGGATGTACCCCTGGATCTTCATTACAGATCGAGTCAGAGTCTGCTTGCCTCTATAGCAAATTACCACATAGTGACTTAAAGTAACACATATTTGTCCCAGAGGTCAGAGAGATTCACCATGGGTCTCATAGAGCTAACATCAAGATGTCCCCAGGGCTGAATTCTTTTTGAGGCTCTAGGGGCAGATCTGTGACCTTGCTTTTCCAGTTTCTAGAGGTACCTGCCATCCTGACTCCCTCCACCTCTAACCAAGAAACAGGGGACATCGTCCTTTCCTTTTCCTTCTTTCCCTTTTCTCTCACACAGGCCCCTTCTGTGTGGTTCTTCCCACTGGGAGGACTGGCATTGCAAGGGCCCAACCAACATCCAGGGCCATCTCCCAACCTCAAAATCTTCACTTAAATTCTTCCTGCAAATCCCTTTCCCCCGGGAGGCAATGCAGTCACAGATCTGGAGAGCAGGAAGTGGATATATTTGGGGATTCTTAGTCTTCCCTCAGTGTGGACAGACTCCCACATGCCCTCTTGGGAGGGAGGAAGGGGTGGAACACGGTATTGTCACTGTCCTCTAAAATGGCACGAGCATCGTGGCATGTGCCTGGGGTCCCAGTACTCAGAAGGCTGAGGTTTAGAGTGGGACAGGTCTGAAAAACCAAGCAAGCAGGAAAACAACAACAAAACTCAAACAAACAAGCACCAAACCAGGTGAGGTGGGAAGAGTTCACCCGCAAGGCACTGAGATCACGGCATAGCAAAACTGTCACATAGAAAAGAAAATGAAAAGCTTTTTGACTAATGTGCATCTTTTGGGTTTCTAAGCCTTTTAGTCAATGCCTGGTGAAGTTTCCCATGAATTTACTGAGATATGACCAGAAGAAGTCTGTAGATTCCCTGTAAACAAGCAGCCACTTCTTTAGGTTGGAATTTGCCTTTCTAGTTGGCCACAGCTGTCAGCACTCTGTGATCTCAGACTTTGTCCTCATTATGCATATTGTTTTTGGCATTGCTGAGCATTGAATCTAAGACTTCTTTCATGTTAGGCAAGTCCTCTACCACTGGGCCACACTTCCCACTACCACCACCATCATCATCATTGTTTGAAAGAGGGTCTGGCTATATAGTCCAGGTTGGTCTAGAACTTGTAATCCTTCTATCGTAACCTCCCAAATCCTGGGGTTAAGGTGTGTGCCACCCATACCTGGGCTTTTTAAGTATTTCTACTAGCTGATTGGCTCTTAAAAGCATCCATGTCTGTGCCCCTTTGCTTACAGCCATTCCTTAAGCAAGTTGATGCTGTTCTGCCAAACCCTGATCTGTGTGGCTCCCTAGATATGTGACCTCAGTGAATGAGGAACTATGCCCAAGTCTGGGTTTCTCTGTGATGTGTGAATACTGTTGTGGTGAGTCAGGGATGAGGGTACTCACTTTTCATGGTGTCTAAGGAGCTCTTCCTGGAGTCATATGAGCCATACTCAGTCTCTGGTCTCCACGATTCCCTTGGCACTCTGCATTCATACACTGTTCACATGTATGTATGCAGTACCTTCTATGTATCAGACGCCATGTAAGGAGATGGGAAATGGCAGAATGGCAAAGTCCCTGCCTTCCCTGGGCTTCCATTCATGTGCTCTGCATGTGAGAAACATGCTATGAAATAAATATGAAAACTGAAGAAAATAAAGCTGAGGAGGAAATGGGTGTGTTGGGCTGGCACGACAAGCTCTCTGAGCCTCAGTTTCCCATCTTGTAATGACCCCAATAGGAGATTTCTCTTGCGACTATTTTAACCATTTAAATAACACTCAACTTGATTGGTATCTTAGCTACTTCTCTGTTGCAGTAATAAAATAACCTGACAATGGAGGTAGGGGCAGGACGCTGATTGGTCACTTTGCACCTAGGCTCAGAAATCTGAGAGTTTAGGAAATGGGGCTGGGCTCTAAAGCTCCAAGGCTTGCTTCCTGTTACCTACATCCTCCGGTGAGGTTCTACTTCCTAAGAGGAAATAGGGCTGGGATCTAAAGCTCCAAGGCTTGCTTCCTGTTACCTACATCCTCTGGCGAGGCTCTACTTCCTAAGAGGTTCCACAGAATTCCCAAACACTCCTACCAGCTGAAGACCAAGTGTTCAAACATGTGGGCCTCCCAAGTGCTGGAGACATTTCACAAACTGCAACCTGTGTGCTTTGTTTTTAACTTTGAGATGTGATCTTACTATATAGCCCAAGTTGCTCCCGCCTCAGCCTACGGAGTGCTGGGATTACAGGTATGCACCACCACACCTGGTGACTGGTGTCCTTTCAGTCAGAGAAGATTAGGAGGTAGAGATGCATAGAGCAAGGGTACTATGAAAAGGCCCAGGACGAAGATGTCCACAAAGCTGAGGAGAGAGGCTAAAGATTCTTCCTCACAGTCCTCACCTGGAGCTGGTGCTGCCCACAGGTGGACTCCACCATATTTCTAGACCTGGGAAAACAGGTATGTTTATGGTCTAAGGTGTCCAGCCTGTTGTATTCTGCTACAGAGGATCTCTGTAGAGTGTCTACCTGTGTTTGGCTTCTTATGTGTATCTTTTTTTTTTGAAACAGGGTCTCCCTGTAGCTACAACTGGCCTGGAACTCACTCTGTAGACCAGACTGGCCTTGCACTCCCAGAGATCCACCTGCTTCTGCTCCCTGAGTGCTGGGATTAAAGGCGTGCACAACCGTGCTTGGCTCTGATGTGTATCTTACTGGACAAATGGAGGCTGTGATCACAGTGGAAGTAGCTGCCTAGTCCAGAGGCAACCCTTGTTCCCTGATGCCCCTGCCCTTATCCCTTCAGCTCAGCATGCTATGTAGGAAATCATCAGTGAATCCCTGTGGTCCTGTCCCCATACTCCACGGGCTTTTTTTAGATGATTGTTCCAAGCAAGAAACATGTCCTCGGAGTGGATCTGACTTGATGAAGTTATCATGTCTCAGGGCCAAGCAAAGCTTTCCACTGACAACTGCTCTGAGGAAAGCAGCCAGCGCTTGTCACTGTCTGACACTTCTCCATCATGGGTTTTCTTCCAGTCTCCATGCTGGAAAGCTTCTAGACAAATGCCTCCTTGTGGGGCATCTTCCATGACCTCAGCCAATAATAGGTGGCCACCCATGTGGGGCCCTGGGCTGCAGTATTCAAG
The DNA here is from genome assembly GCA_009823505.1 of Rhizomys pruinosus. NCBI lineage: Eukaryota > Metazoa > Chordata > Mammalia > Rodentia > Spalacidae > Rhizomys > Rhizomys pruinosus. The sequence goes on from VZQC01013854.1 coordinate 163,416, forward strand.
CTGTTATATGGAAAGAAAGGGCTCTAGTCCTCTCCACAAAGAACAGACTAGTCTCTAGAGTATTGCTTGTTAGACACAAATGGTTACTAGAGCTTGTCAGGTATGGGCAGGAAGAAGAGTCCATCATGGAGACATAGCCTGGCCACCCTGATTCACCTCTTGACATTCCATGTCCCTGTTGTGCTGTGTCCTTTGCTTATGATATCAGATGGATCCTGAGATCTCATTAGCACACAGTGGTGACCTGCGGCAGTGTGCAAGTCTGCAGTTTTGTCCAGCCTGCCTAGGATATCTCAACTGCTGGTTAAAGCCTGAGCTACAAATGCTTATTCATTAAGATGGGTGAGGATGCATGAAGAGATACCCACTCCACGTGGTTTAATCAATAGGGAATTATTTCTCTTATAATAAGAATTCAATAGGAAATGGATTCAAAGTTGGTTCTTTAGTACCAGGGTCATTTGTCAGCTTTTCTTCATTAAAAAAAAAATCTTGGCAAGCCAGGCATGGTAGCACATATCTTTAATCCTAGCACTCAGAAGGCAGAGGGAGGTGGATCTTTGTGAGCTCAAGGCCAGCCTGGTCTACATAGTGAGTTCTAGGCCAGGTCTCAAAAAGATAAAAAAAAGTATTGGCTTCTCTCTCATGGGTTACATCCTTTATGTCAATGTTCAAAGCAGATAGTGGTGGAAGACTGGTAGACAACCACTAATGCTTAGGGCATTTAATGCCAGTCATTATTGTAGATGCCGATATTCAGCCCCCTCTAATGTGCAGCAGCACTCTGATAAGGTGTCATCTTAGGGATGTTGAGCGATTCGTCTGATGCGATAAGACAGCTCAAAGGGAGTTTCCATCTAGGCCTAGCTAACTCCACCATTTGTGTTCCTTCTGCCTAGATCTTAAAGGGAGTTTTTCAATTTGAGACCCTTGCCATTTGGACTGGGCAATGTTTTCCTGTAGGAGACTATACTGAGTGTTGGAAAACATTCAACAGCTTGCCTGGCATCTGCCCAATGGATAGCAGTTGTACCTCTTCAGTTGTGTCAATCAAACATGCCTGTGGACATGGCCCCGTGTTTAGACACTGCTCAAACTCCTGCTATCAAGAGCCATTCCCTGGGGTTGTATAAGAAAGATAGATAGCCGGGTGTGGTGGCGCACGCCTTTAATCCTAGCACTTGGGAGGCAGAGGCAGGCGGATCTTTGTGAGTTCAAGGCCAGCCTGGTCTACATAGTGAGTTCCAGGACAGCTGGGGCTACAGGGAGACCCTGTCTCGAANAAAAAAAAAAAAAAAAAAAAAAAAAGAAAGATAGATAGACATGAGCCTGTAAGAAGCATTCCTCCATCGGTTCTGCATCAAGTTCCCCCTGTGATGGATGGGACCTGGAAGGGTGATCCAAATAAACCCTTTCCTCCCTAAGTTGCTGTGGTCAGAGGGCTTCGTCAGAGCAACAGAAAGGAAACTAGAATATTAACACAGAGCATCCTGAGCTTCAACTTCTTGCCTTCACAACTGTGAGAAAACAAACATCTCTGTGTAAGTCACAGGATCTGAGGAATTTTGCTCTAGAAGCCCAAGCTGTAGGAGTAACCCAGGGGACTGATTAATGACAGTGGCCTGGGAGGGAGGGAGAGGCAGAAGTGTTTCTGTTCTGACACCAGGTGACATTGTGTTTTAGAGCTGCCTGCTTGCTTAGAACTCACCTCTCTACATACAAGTGTCAGAGGATTTCTGTACAATCGAGATGGAGCCTGCAGCACCAGACTGCTGCTTAAAATCCTTCACCACATTCACAGTGTCTACAGAGCAGAGAGCAAGTACCCCCTTCCACATCTGGGCCCCCTGGACTGGACTGTACTTCCCTGCCCAGCTCACACCTGCACTTTGGGGCTGGGTTCCTGAGCACATGGTTGGATGACATGTCAGTGTCTTGGGGGACGTTTCTGCTCCCTGAATTCACAAGCTTTAGCACACCAAATAAGCCCTATTTCTCCTTTAAGGATTTTCAGAGTCTTTTGTGTGGACTGCCTTTCTCTCCTGATAGCTCATTACTCTTTCTTCTGTAGTGCAAGCTTCCCTGGGCATGGTTTGTGGATTTTCTCTATGCTTATTTTCTTGGCTGCTTCTGTTTGGCGTTTGCCTATCTCCTGTAGGATTTATTGGGCACAAGCTATGTCCTGGGTACCTTTCTGGGGTCTGGGGATGAAGCTGAGAACAAAACAGATGTAAGGTATGAAAGTTTGTTTTCAAATAGTTTATTTGGGAGAGGTGGTTCTTAAAAAAAGGTAAGTAACACATAATAGCCATTCTGGTTACTTTCAGTTACTGTGATAAAACACTGACCAAAACCAACTTGGGGAGGAAAGGGGTTATTTTACATTATATTTTATGTTATCTCCCAGGTCACAGTTCCTCACTGAGGGAACCTGAGGTAGGTACTCAGGGCAGGAACTTGGAGCACAGACCATGGAAGATAGCTTAGTGGCTTGCTCCCTGGGTCTGTGTTCAACGGGTTTCTCATGCAGTACAGGACTACCTGCCCCTAGGTGGCATTGCCCACAGTGGTCTGTGACTCTTCCCATATCACTCAGTAATCAAGAAAATGCCCGACAGGCCAGTCCAATGGAGGCAATTTCCCAACTGAGGCCCCCTCTACCCAGGTGTGTCAAGTTGACAACTAAGCTATCCAGCACAATAGAGAAAGTGTAGTAGATTTTACAAAGGAAAGGTTCCTGCATTTCCAAGATACTTATTTTCCTTTATTTTAAAATTATTTTTTATTATTTGGCAACTTTACATGTATATAATGCATTTTAGTCCTGACTCCTGTCCCATCTCCACACCTCCTTCCACTGAAATGCTTCTTCCCAGTAAGCGCCCTTTCTACGTTCATGTCTTTTGTGTGTGTGAGACACACTGAGTTTAATTAGGGTTGTTTGTATGGGTGTGGGTGGGAGGTTATTTACTGGAGTATGGGCAACCTATCAGTGGCTGTACCCCTGAAGAAAGCTGGGCTAAGGAGAAGGTGCAGTGGGTGAAGGCAGTTGCTGTTAAGCCTGATAATCCGAGTTTGATCCTCTGAACCTATTTGGTGATGGAGAGAACTGACTCCAGTTAAGTTTTTCTCTGACCTCTATATGTATGTGGTGGCTTATATTCAGGTACACACACACACACACACACACACACACACACACACACACTAATAAAAAATTAAAAGGAACCGGGCATGGTGGCGTACGTCTTTAATCCCAGTACTCAGGAGGCAGATCTCTGTGAGTTTGAGGCCAGCCCGGTCTATGCAGTGAGTTCCAGGACAGCTGGAGCTATAGGGAGACCCTGTCTCAAAAAAGACCAAAAAAATTAATGAAATGTTAAAGCTTTCAGTATGTATCTCTAAAATGTAAGGACATTTAGGAAACATGCAACCACTGTATCATTATCATATCTAAGAAATTAATAATTCCTTAATGTCACCCAGCATCCTGGCAGAGTGGAGCAGCTATAATTGCTTCCTCTTCCTTTGCCCTCCTCCCATAGCCACTTCATCAGGAAGTCTTGTCAATCCAGACCTAGCCTGTTGCCAGTCTCCTTTTCCCTTCAGCCAGCCTATTCCAGAACAATATCTGACTTGAACAATGCTCTCCTCTCCATGGTCTTCCCTTACCCTCTACTTCTTTTTTTAAATTTTTATTTATTTTTTATGTGTATGAATGTACTGTCTGCATGTAGGTTTGTGTACCCATGTTGTGCAATGTCACGGAGGTCAGAAGAGGGTGTTGGATTCCCCTGGAACTGGAGTTAAGACGGTTCTCAGCCACCATGTGGGTGCTGGGGATTGAACCCAGGTCTTCTGCAAGAGCAGCCAGTGCTCTTAACCGCTAGACCATCTCTCCAGCCCCCCCCCCCTATTTCTTGATCCTCCTTCCCATTTGCCTCTCCTTTTTCTCCTGGTCTTTGATGGCTTCCAAACCTGTCTAGTCCTTTTCTTTGTAGGTCCTTGATGTTTGCTACCTTTAGTGCTGGGATTCTCTTCAATCCAACAATCATATGCCCCTGTCTATCAATTCATTCAGGTCCCTGATATGTGTCACCTTCTTGGAGACACCTTACTCACCAGCTTATGCTGGGCCCTGCAGGACCATCCATTTGTCACCTTCAGTCCTTATCTTTCTCTGAAATCAAGTTGTGACAGTTAATTCCAATTGTTAACTTGATGATATGTAAAATTACCCAGGAGATGAGCCTCTGGGCATGCCTGTGTCAAATTCCCTTGATTAGGTTAATTGAGGTGGGAAGATCCTCCCATTGTGGGTGGCTGCACTCCCTGGGCTGGAATCCTAGACTGTAAAAAAAGGCAGGGGGGAGGGGGAGTGAGCTAAGCACAAGTATTCATTGCTTTCTGCTTCTTGACTTAGATGTGATGTGACCAGCTGCCTCAAGTTTCTACTGTTTCTTGCACCCTCCTGTATCCACAGCAGCTAATATAGTGGTTAACACATATTCCCTTGTTAAAGGAGTGGATTTATTAGGTAGCTTCTCCAGGCCCAGACACTGCTTGTGTTGACATGATATTCAAAGTCAAATAAAATCATATGAAAATGAATCAAAGAATCACCCAGGTCTGGAAACCAATCTTCCAGTCTTCCTGTAAGAACAGGACCAAGATGGTATTCTGTGGGCTAAAGACTTCACTTTCCAGAGGAAGGCTGAAAGGGAGCTTCGGACTTGCATCCCTCGAGTCCTTCACCTTTTCCCTTCCCTCTCATCCTGAATACGATTCTGGTCTTTCAGTGGAACTGGGCTGATAAATCTCCAGACATAGTTCAGAACCATTCCCAGTGTATACTGTAGGACCCCAGGGAGGAAGAAAAAGGGTGACGATTCTCTTTCCCACAAGGGCATTAGTGGCCCCTTTGAACTTTTAAACCCTGTACATAAGGGTAGCACGTCCCTGGGATACCAGAGGTGCTACACAGAGTAGAAGCCCTGGGAGGCTTGTTGACAACTCGGGGTCAGCACTTTCTCCTTCATCACTGGACCACATGAGGGTTCCTGGTTTTTGTTTCCTTTTTATCGAAGTTTTGAAAATGTCATACAATATATTTCGATTGTATGTAGATCCCCTCCCCTATCTGTACCCCCTTACTAATACTTGCCCAATTATTCTATCTATCTATCTATCTGTCTTCAATAGATGGAGAGAGAACCAAATTTGTGACCCCGAATGCCCTTTGGTGTGGGTCAATCCACTGGAGCCTGGCTAACCTACCAAAGTGTTTATCCCTGAATTGGACACATAAGTCAAACCTCTGCCCTCCAAGGCTCAGGAATCATTGTGGAAAAGAGCACAGAAAGATTGTAAGACCCAGAGGTGGCAGATGACCACAGAGTTTTCCAGACAGCAGGGCTGTTACTCATATGAACTCACAGTCATGCTGACATAATGGACGAGTACCACGTAAGCTTAAGCCAGACAAAAATCCCAGCATAGACCTGGGGGAAGTTGGTAAGAAACCCCAACCTTACTTGAGTAACTATTGGCAACCAGTGGCCGCTGGGAAGAGGAAAGTCAGTCTCTTTTAAGCGTGTGACTCTTGGGTTAACAAAGGTCTCTGGTTTTAATTAGCTTCTCAGATGTTGTTGATGTAAGTAATCCTGGTCCCATGTGGGGAACAGCAGGCTGGAGTGTTGTTGGGACTGGAGCTCTCTTCCCTGGTTAATACTCATTTGAACCAGAAGGCTCCTTATGCACATCTGCAGGGAGCTTCTGGAAGAACCCAGCCACAAAAACAAGATTGGAAATAACTCATGTATATGCTAAGAGGTAAAATTAGCTTTGGGGTAAGGAATCAGCATTTCAGGCTTGTGGAAGGGACTGAAGGGGCTCTGAGAACGGAGTATTTGTGTCCTAGTGTGTATGTGTTACTTGGAGTGGCACAGGTGCATCTCACATGCAAATCTTAACATATTGCATTAGTTTCCAGCACTGCCCTGGCAAACTCCCACAACCTAGATGGCTTAAATAAACAAGATTGTTCTTCTTCAGCCCTGGAGTCTGGAAGTCCAAGAGAAGGGGTCAGTAGCAGAGCTGTTTGTTCCCCGAAGTCCCTGTGGGAGAACCGGTTATCTTTCTCTTAGTTTTGGATGTCACCAGCCATCCCAGGCATTCTTTGACTTGTAGATGGACCATTCCAACTCTGCCTAGTCAGGCAAGGCACTGGGCTTGGGGAAGGTCAGTAGCTTAGGACTTTTTCATATCTTTCGAGGGGGAACACAATTCAACTCATTACTAATATGTTCTACAAGTATCCCCCCAAATACCTACAAATAATGGGCACTCAGGTAAATATAAGGTATGGATCTGGTAGCTGCATTGATTCTACAAGGTGAGTTCACAGACACTAAGACATGCTTAGCTCAGCATGTCCTTCCTTTTAAAGATGGACAAGATCACCTGTGATGTGGGTTGCAGCTCCCAGAGTTCCTCCTGTTTTATAGCTCCAGTCCCCAGCCTCAGAGTCTTAGAAATGGATATGGATTATTTCAATGGTAGAATATTTGATGACTCTCTCATTTAAATTATCATAATACTTTGGCCTAAGCCACAGGAATAAGGGGACCTGCCTGAATTCCTTTTCCTAAATTATAGTCATTTCCCAAGTCCTCTTCCACCATCTCATGTCCTCCTTCTCCACCACTGGATGACTTGTGAGGATGAGAGCCCCCACGGTGATGCGTTCTCAGAGCATCTGCACCTGGCGGAAGGGGACAGCTACTCTTCCAGAGTTCTTTGGTAAGGCACTTAATCTCATTATGAATGTGGAGTCCTCATGACCTGTTTCCCACAGGCTCTATATTCTAAAATTATTACTAAAGGAGACGAAGTTTTGAAGTGTGAATTTGAAGACACACTCAGACCATAGTACCCTGAGAGGTGACGAGAGACATCTCTGCCTTCCACTCCCCCAATCCCACCATCATTAGGGACGGCTGCCCAGCAGCTGTGTTTATCAGAATGGAGATTTCTTCAGCTGGGATTGCTCCTCTAAGTCACTTTTCCTCAAAGCTCTTAGCAGCTCATCGGAGCAGAGAGCTGAGGATGAGCGTCTTCTGTTCCTCTCAACTTCACTGCTGAATCTGTTTTCATACTAGAACTTGATGTGATTATTAAAATTGTATCTTAACACCCAGCTCTGTGTCACTCCAAAGCCCATGATCTTTCTTCCAAGTGGAGTTAGTTGAGCACTCCGACCCGGGCAGAGCCAGGGCAGCCTTGTCAGGGCTCCTTGCCTTGTGTTATAGGCATCGGCCTCATCTCCGTGAAGGGAGTTTCCCCTTCCTCATGCCTGGACCACCTGCCTCTAAGTTATATTTCACTCCTGCATCCTCACTTTCCAAGTCTAAGGAGAAGGAAGAATAAGCTCAGGAAGGCACTGAGTTTCAAGAAGTAGAGGGAAGGGGCTGAAGAATAGAGGTGTCTCTGGAGTGGACAGTGGGAGGGGCCAGGGAGCAGATAGGAACCAAAGGATACACTACAGATATTGTGCACCCAGGAGGGCTGAGATCAGGGTGAGTGGAATTAAATTAGTTGCTTGCTTACAGTATAAAACTTAAGGGACCCTCTGAAACTGAGCAAACCAAATAAGTACTACTTCGGTGTAGTATTTGAACAAATCAAAATGAACATCAAAAGCCCGAGAGAAGAAAAATACCTAACTTGGGACCTGGGACATGGTAGATACTTAAGAAATTCAAGAAACAAACAATAGGAAGGTGACAGTATTGCCAAATGTGCTGTGGTGGTTCATCTTGAGAGTTGGTTTGGTTGGATGAGAAGCACCCAGAGGGCTTTGAAAGCCTGTGTCTACGAGGTACTTTGAGAGAGGATAGTCCTGAAGGCTCTGACTTGTTCAATGGATTAATCACGTGAGGAGTTCATAATATAACTGGAAAATGATGAAAAGGGGGAGTCGGGACTTAATTGGAGGGAACAAGTCACTAGGAGGAGGTCCTTGGGGACATTTCCCTCCACCTTTCCTGTGTTGATTTCCTGTACCTCTCTTCCAATGTGGTGCGGATTGCTCCTGCTTACCCTTATGAGGTCAAGCCACCATGGAAGTCACCCTCCGAAATCGGGAGCCAAAAGAAACATGTTCTTTTAGATGTTCTCAGTGTAATCTGGGTCATGGTTGTGCAAAAGTAACTAACACATGCCCAGTCTCATTTTGTGAACTCTGCATGTATAATTTCTCTCTCTCTCTCTCTCTCTCTCTCTCTCTCTCTCTCTCTCTCTCTCTCTCTCTCTCTCTCTCTCTCTCTCTCTCTCTCTCTCTCTCTCTCTCTCTCTCTCTCTCTCCATGTGGAGGCCAGAGGTCAACATTGAATGTCTTCTCCAATCCCTTCTCCACCTTATTTCTTGACATAGGTTATCTGGAATGTTCTTACACAGCCTGCCTGGTTGGCCAGGGAGTCCCCTGTTTCACCCTACTCAGTGCTGGGATTACCCTGCTGCACCCATATCTTTATGTGGGTGCTAGGGATCCAAACTCAGGTCCCCAAACTTATGCAATGAGCTCTTTACTGACTGAGCCATATCCTCAGTCCCTTATTTAATCTTCATGACAACTCTATGTGATGGGTTCTCTCATCTCCATTTTATAGACGAAAAAACAAAGTCATGGAGAAGCATGAGAACTAGGTGTGGTGAGAGAGTGAGCCAGAGGGAAGGGCCAGAGGTGGACAGCGGCGTGCAGAGGAGGAGCACCAATGCCTTACCTTTCACGGAAGAAAAAAAACAACAACAAACAGAAGCTAAAAGCTTTCACAGGGTCTCCGAGTCTTCATTTTGGATGAATCTGAACAGAATAAGGTCAACGGGGGAAACATGTCCCAATGTTAGTAAACGAAGAAAATTAAATCATAGAAAGAGCCTGTCTGAGACCCGATGGCTGCACAATGCCTGCTAAGAGCAGCAGAAGAGGAGCCATCTCTAGAATTTGGCTTCTGCCAAACAGGTGACACCACTGATTTGATTCACTGCCAGCCCCAAGACAGCAGCCATCAGGGAGGAAGATGCTACTGTGGGAGAGGGAGGGTGTAATCAGTTTAGCTTCCATCATCTGCCAAAGCCTGTGGTGCACAGACTGTCTTTGTCTCCCAGTGAGACCCACAGGTAGCAGGTCGTCACAAGGGGGAGATGGGTGGGTGGAGGAGGGATTTGTCACCTCTAATAACAGATACCAGAGCTGAATATGAATGGAAAAATTCGCTTGGAAAAGTAGAAGTTTGTCTGCATAGTTCTGAGCTTAGCTTTCTTTTCTCCCTCTCAGTTGCAATGCCTTGTTTATTTCCTTTATAGAACTGGATGGCTACTACTATTTAATTAAATGTGTGTGTGTGTGTGTGTGTGTGTGTGTGTGTGTGTGTATAGAAAGCCAGAGGACAACTTTAGCAGTTGTTTCTTAGATGCCACTTTTTTTTTTTTGAGACAGAGTCATAGAGACAGAATTGCTCACTTGTGTGGTGCAGTCTACCTGGCCACCCAGCCCCAGGGATCCACCTGTCTGACTTCCTCACACGTATACTTATCTTGTTAAAAAGTAGGTTCTGGGTTTGACTACAGGGACTTGCAAGACAAATACTCTATCAAATGAAAGATCTTCTTAAGCCAAATTCATTATTTTTTTAATTTAATTTTATTTATTTTGTATGCATTTGTGTGTATGTGCATGGGAGCATGAGCACTGCAGTGTGTGTGCATGGGAGCATGAGCACTGCAGTGTGTGTGCATGGGAGCATGAGCACTGCAGTGTGTGTGCATGGGAGCATGAGCACTGCAGTGTGTGTGCATGGGAGCATGAGCACTGCAGTGTGTGTGCATGGGAGCATGAGCACTGTAGTGTGTGTGCATGGGAGCATGAGCACTGTAGTGTGTGGGTGCACGGGAGCATGAGCACTGTAGTGTGTGAGCACGGGAGCATGAGCACTGTAGTGTGTGAGCATGGGAGCATGAGCACTGTAGTGTGTGTGCATGGGAGCATGAGCACTGTAGTGTGTGTGCACGGGAGCATGAGCACTGTAGTGTGTGTGCACGGGAGCATGAGCACTGTAGTGTGTGTGCACGGGAGCATGAGCACTGTAGTGTGTGTGTGCATGGGAGCATGAGCACTGTAGTGTGTGTGTGCATGGGAGCATGAGCACTGCAGTGTGTGTGCATGGGAGCATGAGCAGTGCAGTGTGTGTGCACGGGAACATGAGCACTGTAGTGTGTGTGCATGGGAGCATGAGCACTGCAGTGTGTGTGTGCACGGGAGCATGAGCACTGTAGTGTGTGGGTGCATGGGAGCATGAGCACTGTAGTGTGTGTGCACGGGAGCATGAGCACTGTAGTGTGTGTGCACGGGAGCATGAGCACTGCAGTGTGTGTGCACGGGAACATGAGCACTGTAGTGTGTGTGTACGGGAGCATGAGCACTGCAGTGTGTGTGCACGGGAACATGAGCACTGTAGTGTGTGTGTACGGGAGCATGAGCACTGTAGTGTGTGTGCACGGGAGCATGAGCACTGTAGTGTGTGTGCACGGGAACATGAGCACTGTAGTGTGTGTGTACGGGAGCATGAGCACTGTAGTGTGTGTGCACGGGAGCATGAGCACTGCAGTGTGTGTGCACGGGAACATGAGCACTGTAGTGTGTGTGTACGGGAGCATGAGCACTGTAGTGTGTGTGCACGGGAGCATGAGCAGTGCAGTGTGTGTGCACGGGAACATGAGCACTGTAGTGTGTGTGTACGGGAGCATGAGCACTGTAGTGTGTGTGCACGGGAGCATGAGCAGTGCAGTGTGTGTGCACGGGAACATGAGCACTGTAGTGTGTGTGTACGGGAGCATGAGCACTGTAGTGTGTGTGCACGGGAGCATGAGCAGTGCAGTGTGTGTGCACGGGAACATGAGCACTGTAGTGTGTGTGTACGGGAGCATGAGCACTGTAGTGTGTGTGCACGGGAGCATGAGCAGTGCAGTGTGTGTGCACGGGAACATGAGCACTGTAGTGTGTGTGTACGGGAGCATGAGCACTGTAGTGTGTGTGCACGGGAGCATGAGCAGTGCAGTGTGTGTGCACGGGAACATGAGCACTGTAGTGTGTGTGTACGGGAGCATGAGCACTGTAGTGTGTGTGCACGGGAGCATGAGCAGTGCAGTGTGTGTGCACGGGAACATGAGCACTGTAGTGTGTGTGTACGGGAGCATGAGCACTGTAGTGTGTGTGCACGGGAGCATGAGCAGTGCAGTGTGTGTGCACGGGAACATGAGCACTGTAGTGTGTGTGTACGGGAGCATGAGCACTGTAGTGTGTGTGCACGGGAGCATGAGCAGTGCAGTGTGTGTGCACGGGAACATGAGCACTGTAGTGTGTGTGTACGGGAGCATGAGCACTGTAGTGTGTGTGCACGGGAGCATGAGCAGTGCAGTGTGTGTGCACGGGAACATGAGCACTGTAGTGTGTGTGTACGGGAGCATGAGCACTGTAGTGTGTGTGCACGGGAGCATGAGCAGTGCAGTGTGTGTGCACGGGAACATGAGCACTGTAGTGTGTGTGTACGGGAGCATGAGCACTGTAGTGTGTGTGCACGGGAGCATGAGCAGTGCAGTGTGTGTGCACGGGAACATGAGCACTGTAGTGTGTGTGTACGGGAGCATGAGCACTGTAGTGTGTGTGCACGGGAGCATGAGCAGTGCAGTGTGTGTGCACGGGAACATGAGCACTGTAGTGTGTGTGTACGGGAGCATGAGCACTGTAGTGTGTGTGCACGGGAGCATGAGCAGTGCAGTGTGTGTGCACGGGAACATGAGCACTGTAGTGTGTGTGTACGGGAGCATGAGCACTGTAGTGTGTGTGCACGGGAGCATGAGCAGTGCAGTGTGTGTGCACGGGAACATGAGCACTGTAGTGTGTGTGTACGGGAGCATGAGCACTGTAGTGTGTGTGCACGGGAGCATGAGCACTGTAGTGTGTGTGCACGGGAGCATGAGCACTGTAGTGTGTGTGCATGGGAGCATGAGCACTGCAGTGTGTGTGCATGGGAGCATGAGCACTGTAGTGTGTGTGTGTGCATGGGAGCATGAACACTGCAGTGTGTGTGTGCATGGGAGCATGAGTACAACAGTGTGTGTGCATGGGAGCATTGAGCACTGTAGTGTGTGTGCATGGGAGCATGAGCACTGTAGTGTGTGTGTGTGTGTGTGTGTGTGTGCATGGGAGCATGAGCACTGTAGTGTGTGTGTGTGCACGGGAGCATGAGCACTGTAGTGTGCATGCGACATCTGAGGAGAACTTGCAAGAGTTATTTCTCTCCTTCCAGTATGTAAGTCCCAGGGATCGAATGCATATCCTCAAATGTTAATGAATTCATATGCTTGCTTTTTATTACTTATTTCCCTAGCAAGCCAGTTACATGTTGGAATCAGCATCTGTCAACTCCATCTTGGTGATGGGCAGCTTGAACTAGCCATGTTGGGAAACATTTGCACCATATAAGTTGACAAACACTGCACACCAAGCCCTTCTGTGCCAGTCACACTGCTGGAGGGTGGACAGAACATCTGGTTTATCTTAAAAAATGAATGATTATTGTTTTAATTGCACTCACTTATGGGGTGCAGTCTGCGTTGTCTTCTGTGTTTGGTTTAGGTTGAAGCTTGCCTTTGTGCCTTGGTAAGTATTTTCTTATTTGGAAGACAGATGTGGTGGTCAAAGCCGCTCTTGCTCAGAAGCAGTGGTTTCAACTGATGTCTGATGTGGATTGGTCCCCTACCTTGTCTCAGGCTCCATGGAATTCAGAGTGAGCAAACCCTAGTTACTTGCTCTCAGAGGTTTATGGTCTGGGAGCAGCAAGTGGCAAGGAGGTTGCTCACTGTATCAATGATGAAAAGGTCCATTAGAGCCTTGTGCATCTGCTGAGGGGCTCTTACCATCTGTATGTCTGAAACACATGGTGCTGAGCAGATGTGGATACAATCTGAACTCTAGAGGGAACATACCTGTGAGACCCTGGGCACTGACCTCTCTGAGCCCCAGTCTACTCATGTGATAAGACAGAGGTCACAAACTTACCCCATGAGTGCTGCTTAGAAAGATAAATAATAATTAATGTAGATTAAGTAGATAATAAAATACTCATTGATTCTAATAAAAATGCCATCATTACATATACTGGGAGAAGCAGTTTCTTTTTCTTTGAGTGCAATACATAGTGTTCTAAAAAGGAAACACACCCCTTTCTCCTTCCTCTCCTCCTTTCCCTCCTGTTTTGCTCTTCCTTCTCCTTTTTGTTGTCTTCCTCCCTCTCCTAACCCACTCCTCCTTTTCTTCCTCCTCCTTTTCATTCTCCTCCTCATCTTCCCTTCTTTTCTTCTTCTTCCTTCTATTCCTTTTCCTCCTCTTCATCCTCCTCATCTCCTTTCCCTTCTCTTCTCTCCCTCCCTTACCCTGCTTTCCCTCCTCTTTTTCTTTTAAAAATTAAATAATGTGTATATGCATGTCTCTGTGTATATGTGTACATGCATGCAGATGCCCACAAAGACCAGCAGAGTGAGTGGGATTCTCGGGAGCTGGACTTACAGGCAGTTGTGAGCCACCAGATGTGGATGTTGGGAACCCAAACGCAGATTCTCTGTAAGAGCAGTATGTGTTCTTAACCTTTGAGCCATCTCTCCAGTTCCCCAATCTTCTCTTTATCGTGGGCTGACTCACAACTAAACTTTAATGAGCATGCACTTAGTGCTGAGCCTGTGTTAAGTGCTTTGCATGCATAAGTTATTGCACCCTGGTCTTGAAGACTATTGCTATTGCTGTCACCGGTTTGTAAGCCAGTTTCATTCAGCTGTCCTGTAGCAGGGCTGGACTTGGTATCAGGACGCTTTGCTTCGTGCCTTCACCACATCCCTCATGTCTTTTCCTAGTCCAATTTTCCACAACTGTCCTCACTTTAAACTACACAGAGTGAAAAAGAAGCAGTTGAGTTTCGAGGACCTTTGGCCAGATTGAGAGCGCTCAGCTTGGAACTGTGGTAGGCACTGAGATTACCCAGCAGTCCATGGGTTTTTTTTATTCTCCCCAGGTGAGGGGGCAGGTGGGCAGGCAGGCTTATTTCCTGTTCCTCTGGGTCCCACAGCAGCTGAGGAGATATGCTGACCATTGCTTTCCTAACGAAGGAGGCTCAGGAAAGGGCAATTAACAGCATCAGCTTTATTCTCTCCCAGGAGAGGCTGCTCGGTCTCTCGTCTTTTTTTTTTCTGCAACAAGCAGAAGATTTCTGAGACTGCCATCAGCAGGAACAGCAAGTCATTGTGGGCATTCGCCGTGGCCTGGGGCTCCCTCTGGGCTTTCCAGCATGTGTCCCGAGACATCTGCTCCTCCAGGTCCCCGAGGGGCTCCAGCCTGCTTCCCCTCTCATCCTCACTGTGAATGGCACCCAGCACGAGTTCTCTAAAACATGGTTCTGCCTAAAGCTGGGACTCCCCAGCATCCCCCAGGCTCACCTCCCTCTCCACTTTCCCTCTGCCCTCAGGAATCATCCTCTTCAAACTGCTTACAGGTTAAAACGTGCAAACACTATGAAATCATAAGAAATATATTTGATCTCTGCCCCAGTTCCTGACCCACAGCTTGTAAAATGTTTTCAGCCTCTTGGGTGATAGGGGAGATGGGAACATATTTTGTTAAGATATTTGGTCTTAGTTCCGAATACAAGAACTTCTAAGACCCTTGTAATCTCCTAATGTGTCTGTTTGTATGTTAATGAGATGAATTTCTGGCTGGGTCCTCTAGTCATCTCAAATGTGGCTGGTTGTCAGAGGGACTGACTTTGCTATTACAAACTGTAATTTTCAGCCCTGTATACCGACCTCTGGGGATGATGAAGGGGGTGGGGAGTGAGTTCAATTACTAATAACTAGCGACTTCATCTCCTGTGCCTGTACTGGAACATCTGTAAAAGCCCTAAGCAATGGGTGTTGAAACTTCTGGACTGGTGAACATGTTCACATGAAGGGAGGGTGGTACCTAAGTCCACAGCAGTGTAAGACCCCGCTAAGACTTCCTAGACGTTACCGTCTGACTTCTTCATGGGGCTGTTCATTAGCATCTTCTACAATAAGGTAAATAAGCAGTCTTCTTGTTTTAAGTCTTTAAGCCATTCTAGGAAAGTATTACATATGATGAGGGGCCATGGGAACCACAGGTCAGAATTCCAGGTGGCCTAGGACTTGCAGGAGCCTGGACCAGGGCAGACCTGTGGGGCTGGACTCTGGCCCAGCTCCAGTTGCAAGTCCAGACTCTGGACTCTCAGATCTGCACTGACTCTGGCCAAGTATCATGACTGGATTTGATTTTAGGATGCCCTGTTGGTGGCTGGAGAGCTGGAGAATAGGTTGGTGCAGGCATGAAGAGCCCAGAGTGTTGTGAGTAGTGGAGCAGAGGTTTCTCTTTGACAAGTGCTATCCTGGTTTTGCTTGCATCCATTTCCATCCTGTGGAAACCTAGATTTTCTCTTGTTCTGATCTGGGCTGGAAATCACCTCCTTCAGGAGGCTTCCTCCACCTCTAAGCTGGGTCAGTCCTTTTGTGAATGAACTCTCAGACATCCCTGCCCTTTTCCATCTCTAAGTTTTTCTTGTTTTTAAAGCCAATGTTTTATCGAAGCTCTGTGCATTTCATACAAATCAAATTACATTACAAATCAAATCTAGACTCGTGCCCCCCCTCCTGCCCCCAACCCCACCAGAGCTCATGCATTCTGCCAAAATATTTTTCTTTTTCTCAGTCTCTCTCAAAACTCTCAATGTAGAAATTTATTGTTTCGAGCAGTTCACCATTTCAGTCGATTCTTTGATGCAGAATTTTCTGTTGTTGTTGTTGTTGTTGTTGTTATTCCTTCCAATATGCATCACTCCAAAATATGCATATATGCATATAAAACCTATGCATATCATAGGTTTTAGCATCTTCAGCTTATAGTTACTTTTCTTTATTAGCCTGAAAGATGTCATGTTTGAAGGCTCCTCCTTGGCAAGCCCAAACCACCACCAGTTCTGCCCTTGTGTTCCACACTGGGGTTTTCCCTTCCCATGGTCACCAAATGAGGTCCAGTAAGCACCACATCCTGTCTTGATCTTCCTGTACTGGTCTCCATGATACAGCCTGGGTAGTCTAATGATAGTCTATACTCTGAAGAAGTGGAAACCCCAGCAGTAGCTCAGTCCACAAGCTGGATGTCTCAGCAGTCCCCATCTGGCACTGAAGGTTTGGAGGATTCTTGGAGAGACATGAGTCTTCAGTCCATATTGGGAGGTTGAAAAGCTGTAACTTCTCACATCTTTGAAGGATGGCAAAAGCAGTGGCAGCCACAGGGTAGCTGCACTTACCAGTGAGACAGGCAAAACAACTGTTCTCTTTTGTCTTTTTACTAAGATCTCAAGTTTTATACCTGAAGTACAATTTCTCAGGCCTTACTATTTATTTATTTCTGGTTATACTTTCCTTTTGGATGTTTAAAGCCAAGATTAACCAAGGTTTTTGTTTTCTCAAGGTCAGTTGAGGCTGGTCCTCAAGGGTTACTCAGGTTCTTTTTTTTTGGGGGGGGGAGCCCCTGGCTCCTTTTGGCTTTTCAATCACCAGTTCCATCCACTCGAGGACAATGTCAGGTCTTGCTAGACAAGGCTTCCCTATTTGAAGCATGAGCAGACTTTCTTCTTTATTAACTGGACACTGGCTGAAGTCCCATTAGTGGATCTCCAAGACCTCCCTGCACAGGAAGACTGGTGACTCATATTTGAAGGACATTTCAAGAGATGCCCCCATGCATAGTCCCCTGGGACTTAGTTGACCTCTGAGGGCAAGGCATCTCAATGTTTTTCATGAGCTGTAACCACATAACTTGTTTCTCTCCCTGACATCTTAAAAAAATCTTTGTACTAGTAACTGGCCTTCTGAGGGTCATGGGCCATTTAAACAATCCAAAGACAGGCCAGTCCATCCTAACTTTCATCCCTCCTGATGCATGCAAACATGGAGCATGGAAACATTGCAACCTGTGATGATAATATCGATGGTCAACTCAATGGACCTAGAATCACTGAGGAGAGAGGTAGGAAGGTTTCTCAGCACCTGGAAGGTAAACTTCATTAGGGTCCATTATAAACAGTCAACCCCAATATTATTCAGAGAGATGCTCAGTGTCCGTGACTCAGGCAGTCTGAGGTTCCTCATTCCTTAATGTTCAGATGGGTCAACCTCTCTGCTGGCATTCCCCAGTTCATCCTGCACAGCCATAAGTTGTATGTTTTCAGGTATTTAGATTGGTGATTTTTACCTGTGAGAACATAAAATTATCCTCCTATCATTAGTTTCAAAATCAGAAAAATTGAAAATTTATCAATAGGATTGGAACACAGAGTTTTCCATTTGTATCCCAGAAAGAAAAACATGATGGTAATGAAACCACTCCCTAACTGTAAACTGGAGCCAACTGTTGCAGTGGTAATTTCCTATAAAACAGGCATAACGTATTAACTGATTGATAGGCATAGGAACTGTGAAAGGATATTTCCCTAACTAGAGCCAAATTCAATAGTAAAGTGTTTATAAGTTGTGTAATTAAGCCAAATATATTACTACAGGAAAGCTCTGACATCAGCAATGAATTATTCTGCCTAGGAGATGTCGGCTAGGGGAGTCAAACCCGCCCCCCCCCAAATTATAAAGGCCTTTTGCCTATAAGTGGGATATATGCAAGGAGAAAGGCAGTAGGTCCCTGTTGTCGAAGACCTGGTGTGAGCATGAAAAATGTTATGAGACGTCACTTGCTAGTGTACAACTGGCCTCTGCAAAGGCTAGAGAGCGTTACCAAAGGCCACTAAAGCAATACAGCAAAATATTGGTCTCCCTGAGACAAGCAAGACTCCTCCGTCAATATCAGCTACACCTCAACAGCCTGGAGATACTGTGCAACAGTGGCAGCCAAGTGTCTATATATATCCCAAATCTATTTGGCTATTGGCTCTCTCCTTGGAGGAATAACTCACGGCGGATGCCACAAGCTTGTGTCCTCTGGTGGTTGGGCGATGTTGTGAGCCACAGTAAGAACTTGTCACCCTTTATAGAGAAACCACAGTTTGCGGATTAGCATGCCATCCAAGCATCTGTGTCTATGCTCACAGCTTAGCTTGACATAATAAGTGGTACTTTTTGAATGCCTGTACATCCAATAGCTTGTGCTTTGTTAATATGACTAAAAAGGGTATCACTGGGAAAGCTGTCAATCCATGAAGGGAAACAACCTGAATAGACTGGAGTCCAAAATGACAACTCCAAAGAAATTAGACTGTTTTCTTCTCACCCACTTGTGCCCCTTTCCCAAAGCCCAGGGAACAAACTGCGGAGGAGGAGGCGTGGTAGATTGTAAGGGCTGTGGAGAGATAGGGGTGAATCATGAGACTACAGGAATAAAGTCTGGACTCCTGATTGATCAACATGTCTGTGCATACAAGCTTCTCCAACTGGTCTATGGGAACCTTGGGTTGTTCAAAATTTGGACATAGATACTTGCAAAATGCACCAATTACCTGATTGTGTGACATAATGTGTGACATCAATGCTATCTGCAAACAACTGTGTCATTGTATTGTAGAATCCCTTAAAAAATAAATAAATAATAAAAAAGAATCACTGAGGAGACAAATCTTTGGGTATACTTTTTAGGGAGTTTTTAGAATAGGTTAATTGAAGTGGGAAGACTCATCTTAGCGATGTGCAACACCATATCATGGGCTGGGGCTTTGTACCCAATAAAAAAGAGAAAATGAGCTGAACACCAGCATTCATCTCTCTTTGTTTTCTGACTGTGGAGGCCATGTGACCAGCATGCTCTTGCTGGTATGCTTTTCCCACCACGATGAGCTGTATCCCCTTCAACTGTGAGCCCCAATAAGTCCTTTTTTAGTTGTTTTTGCCAGGTATTTCGTTGAAGCAGTGGGACAAGCTTGTAACACATAACCTCACCTTAAATAATGTTTTGGCATTCTCTTACATCTTTCTGCATCAGCACAATCCCTTCTTCATGATGTTGTGCACAGGGAGCCCCTCAGCCTATTGTTTCCAGAACTTCACATCTCTGCATCCTTCTCCATGAGCAGCACTGCCAGATATTTTCCTGCCATTGCAGGGCCTTTGGAGCCATGCTCTGTGTCTGGACTTTGAGTTGAACATTTGCAGATGAGAGAAAGTCTGTTAGGTTAATGTGGATCCAAAGTTGGTTCAGGTAATCGGAAACAATTAGCTACATGGATAGAAGGAATGAATATTAAGAACTATGCATAGTTCAAGCATTCAAAGAGTCTTCTTCAAAGTGGCTTTTAACACTGAATGGAAGAGGGCATGGGAAACAAATTTCAGCAGAAAAGGGAGAAGTAGAAATAATGTGATAGAAGAAAGAGCTGCTTTTAAAATTTTTATTGGTTACTTTTATTTCTTCTGTGTATGAGTGTATTGCCTGCATGCATATAAGTGCACCCATGTCATGCAATGCCTATGGAAGTCAGAAGAAGGCATCAGATCCACTGGAACTGGAGTTACGGATCACATGGGTTCTGGGAATTGAACCAGGGTCTTCTGTAAGAGCAGTCAGTGCTCTTAACTGTTGGGCTATCTCTCCAGCCCCCAAGAGTCTAGGTTTTAATAGTAATTTGCTGGGGGGGGGTAATAGATAACTAACATATTCCTACTAACTTACATTTATCCTTTACTGGCTAAAAGATGTTACTGCCAATCCATTTTCAAAAGAGCTGAGAAATGTGGTTTCAAAACACGGCTGGTGGCTAATGGCTCTATCACTGTGGAAGAAGAGAAGGGACATCACATCAGGGACTCCTTTTTTCTTGATTTATTAGCACAAAGCTGGTAGGAGTTGATGATGATTTGTGGATGACATTTCCTGTTTTCCCCTTTAAAAGGAATTTGGAGTAATGAGGAAGTGATTGAGAGCATCATTACCTCAGTTGTTTTGTGTTTTGCATCAATTTAAATTTATTTGACTTAAAATTTTTTAATGTGTATCAGTGATTTACCTGCACTGATATAAGTACACCCATGTATGAAATGCCTGTAGAGATCAGAGGAGGGTGTTGGATCTCCTGGGATTGGTATTAGGGATAGTTGTTAGCTACCATGTGAGTGCTGGGAACAGAACCTGGGTCTGAGGAGCCAGTGCTCTTAACCGTGGAACAGTCTCTCCAGCCCCTCACATCAGCTTTTGAGATGAGGAGAGTAGCAGTCTTACATGGGCTCTATCCTCCTAAAAGCAAGTCAGTCACATGGGAATCAGTGTCATCAATCAACGATTTAATTTCTTAAGAGGTCATTAATTTAAGAACCTTCTTATTGGCCAATTGCTTGGCTATGTGAGGATTTGGAAGGATTTAGAGCCTCTTACTTTTTCTAACTGGCACATTTTCCTTCATCTCTTTTCAAGAGGCGAAGAACAAAATGCCATCATCGTATTTCATGTCCAGTTCTTGAATATCGGCCACAGGAACATTCTACTTTCTATTCTAATTAAATAGGGAGTGCAATCCTAGTTTTTATGTTCCCGTAAAAAATATCCATCACACCAAAAACCTTTTAGGGTTATTTCTCAGTGGGATGAAGACTGATATCTATGGAAGACCTACTGGATGCCAGGTGCTTTATATGTTAACTGCTATTGATGACCTACTATGTGCCAGGTAGTTTTTTTTTTTCCAGACAGGGTCTCCCTGTAGCCCCAGCTGTCCTGGAACTCACTATGTAGACCAGGCTGGCCTTGAACTCACAGAGATCCACCTGTCTCTGCCTCTTGAGTGCTCAGGTTAAAGGCATGTGACACCACACCCAGAAGTGCCAGTTATATTAACTGCTTGACATACAAAAAATTTAGCTCCAGAATGGAGACCATTATTCTCACATCTATTCTATAAGACTGGCTTCATGATAGTGACTTTCTCCAGGAGAGAGTTGAGATTTGAATCCAGGACTATGGTTTCAAAGTCCAGGCTGATCAATTGTCATTTGCCCCATCCCCAATTTAAGAAGGACAAATAGGCCCTTTCTGACAGGCATTTAATGTTCCTTTATTAGTTGATTCTTTGACCTACTTAAAAGAAAAGTTAATTCCCAAACTTTTGGGCACGTTGACATCTTCTAATTGTATTTTAATATTTGATGTGCTTGGAAATGTATGAAGAATTAGTGCTTATTTCAAGCTGACTCTCACATTCCCAGTGTCTTATGATAGTGAACTGTGGCCTTTGGGGCATTTTTAAACTTTTTCTTTTAATCATTGCCTTGTGGAGTGAATGATGCTGCCATTCAGCAAGGCTGTCTAGACTTTATTTTTACTATTACTATTAAAAAATAACAATCTAGGGCGGGAGGGATAGCCTAGTGGTTAAGAGCGCCGACCGCTCTTGCAGAGGACCCGGGTTCGATACCCAGCACCCACATGGCAGCTGAGAACCGTCTGTGACTCCAGTTCCAGGAGAACTCCAGTTCCAGGGGAATTGAGACCCTCTTCTGACCTCCGCGGCATCGCACGACACGAGTGCGCAGACCTGCATGCAGACAATACATTCATACACATAAAAATAAATAAATAAATTAATTAAAAAAATAACAATCTAGGAGAAAAATGGATCTTGCTTTCCTGAAGATGTTGGCTGAGTGCCTGTGTCTGTGGCCTGCCAAGAGGCCAACCTCTGCCCAGATTCAATTTGGATGGACAGGTCATTTGCAGTGAAGAGTCTGTGTTATTTTGTTTTCTACTTTTTAATTTAGATTCATGTTCAGTGGTAAGAACTAAAGCAGACAGGCATCACGGGCCCTTTACCCAGCTTCTTTCAGCAATCTCCAAAACACTAGGAATGAGATCAAAATATTGATGCTGACGTGCTAACGATATAGAAGCTGAAAGGCTCCCCTTGTCCTCTATAGTCACTTCCAGTGAAAATATTTTGACTGCAAGTAATGAAGAGGGATTAATCAAGAAGAGGGAGGAGAAGATGAAGAGGGGAGAGGAGAAAGGGAAAGAAGAGGAGGAAGAGGAGGAGAAGGAAGTGAAGGAGCAGGAAGAAAAGCAGGAAAAGAAAGAGGAGGAGGCAAGAGGAGAAAGAGAGGACTAGGAGGAGGAAGAGGAGAGAGAAAGGAAGGAGGTAGAGGGAAATAGGAGGAAGGGGAGGAGGAATGGAATGGAAGGAAAAGTAGGAGAAAGAGAGGAGGAGGAAGAAAGGAGGAAGAGGAAGGGAAAGGAGGGAAAGAAGGGGAAGAAAAGAAAGGAGGAGGGGTAGGAAGTGAAAGTAGAGGAAAAGGAAGAGGAAGAGTGGGAAGAGAAGCAGGAGAAGAAAGAGGAGGAGGAAGAGGAGGAGGAAGCAGAGGAGGGGAAGGAAGAAGAAGAGGAAGCCAACAAGGGAGCAGGGGAAGGAGTTTGTTGGAAGGTTTAGGTGAACAGCAGCTATGTCTTCTGCCTTCTCCATTCCTTTTTCTCTCTTTCTCTTTTCCATTCCGGTAGTGCTGGAGAGGCTTTTATGGAAGCCTTTCTCCCATTACCATAGAGATTGGTAGGGTGGCCTAAGCCCAGCCAATCAATTGCAGTAAGTCATTTCTGGCTAATAGGAACTGATGGTGGATGAGAGGTAAGAATGTTTTTTAATTGTGACCACAACCCTTTTTCTGGAATGTTATAACACTGGAGCTTGGGAGCTCAGACAGGACAATTTATTCCTTCAGTCTATTTCTTTTCTTTTTTTTAAAGAACATAAATATTGTAAATAGTTTTAAAGTTTGCAATTTGATGTTATTGGATAAGATAAGCAAGATAGCTGGGTGTGGTGGCACATGCCTTTAGTCTTACTTGGGAGGCAGAAGCAGGTGGATTACTGTGAGTTCAAGGCCAGCCTGTTAAACATAGTGAGTTCCAGGCCAGTTGGGGCTACAGGGAGACCCTGTCTCAAAAAGAACAACAACAACAACAACAACAACAACAACAACAAAAAGATAAGCCAAATATAAACACAATGAAGTAAGTGAATATGTCTACTATCTCATTTTATTTTGTCACAAGAACAGCTAAAATACAGATGTTTAGCAAAATCCCCATGTTTTATTGGCTCTTGTCCTCATGCTGTGCACCAGGTCTCTAGGCTTATTCATCCTACACAACTACTGTTTTGTATCCCTTTTGGAAATATTATTTATGTGTATGAGTGTTTGCCTGCATGTATGTAAGTGTACCACATGCATGCAATGTCCACGAGAGGTAGAAGAAGGCATTGGATCCCTTGGAACTGGAGTTAAGGATGGTCGTTAGCCACTATATGGGTTCTGGGAATCAAACCTGGGTCCTCTGCAAGAGCAACAAGTGCTCTGAACCTCTGAGCCATCGCTCCAGCCCTATTTTCTGTCCTTTGCCTTACACCTTACCTTGATAAAATATGTTTAATTATCCACCTCTGTGTATTTGAACTCTTAATTCTTAAGGAAAATCTCACATACATGAGATCATGCAACATTTTTTCTTTCTGTCTGGCTTCTTTCGCTTGGTGTAATGTCCTCCAGGCTTCTATCAGTGTTGTGACAAATGGCAGAACATCCTTTTCAAAGACTGAGTAATATTCCATCACATATGCCAAAATATAGGATACACACTATATTTTCTTCTTTGATTAATGTATCAGTGAATTTAGTTGTTTACATATCTTGTCTATTGTGAATAATGTGGTTTTAATAATAATGATGATGATAATAATTTCTTTTTTTTTTTAAATTAGTTTTTATTGATGCTTTGTGCATTTCATACATTTTTTCCAATTCAGTTCAGGCTTATTTCCCTTTCCCTCCCCCCCCACCCCCACCCCATCCCAGATCATGCATTCTGCCATAACTGTCCTGCATCTTTCTCTCAGTTTTTTTTTCATTTTTAGCTATAAGTGATAATCCATGAGTACAAGCATCCTTCATGCAAAACCTATCTGCAGGCTGTTGTGCCCAAACACCTACAGCCCCACCATCCAGTGGGGGGTGACAGGTTGTTTGTTCAATCAAGTTGATCAAATGAGTGTCCAGACTACATTGCTGTAGTTTCACCATTCACCCCAATCGCAGCCCTTACATTCTACCACGCCCCCTCTTCCGCAGGTTGTTCCCTAGGCTTAGAAAAGGGGCACAGGTGGATGAGAGGTAAAACAGTCCACTCTCTCTGGAGCTGTTGACTTGGACTCTGGTCAATTCTGGCTGTTTCCTTTCATGGGCTGACAGTTTGTCCAGGAATAACCTTTCGATCCTACTAATGAAGAACAAGCAATTAGATATATAGGTATTTAAGCAGCACTAATAGTTATGGTAGGTTACTTTAGCATAGACACATGTTTGGATATGTTAATCCATGAATTACAATTTTCCCCCCTGTTAAATATGACAGGGTCTTACTGTGGCTTATAACATCT
>VZQC01013854.1:193608-266962 GCA_009823505.1 Rhizomys pruinosus
TTGTCATGGAAGGATTTTTCTCTCTCCTTCACTATAATTGACATTTTTGCTTAAAATATAATTTGGGTTGTGGCAGTCCATAGTCCCCTTACACAGGGAATGCTTTGCGTCAATTTCTTTTCTTGCTTTCATGGTTTGGAGCGAGAAGTCAGTTGTTAATTCTGATGAGTTTCCCTTTGTAATGTGACTGTTTTTCCTTTGGTGGGTTGCCGCTCAGAATTTTGTCTTGTTTTGGGCCATCTAGCATTTTAACTATGATATGGCGTGGGGGTTGTTTCTTTTCTGATCTTGTTTTTTTTTTTTTTTTTTTTTTTTTTTTTTTTTTTTTTTTTTTTTGTTTTTTTTATTTTTAGTTTGGGGAATTTCATCTATTATTCTGTTGAAGATCTGATCAAATACTATTCTCTTGAGAGCCTTCTCCTTCCTCTATTCCTTGATGCAGATGTTTGATCTTCTTTTCATAGTGGTTCCCATCGTCGCTGGGTGTTCTTTTTGTTAATTTTTAAATTTTTTCATATCGTTTATTTGAGCTGTTTTAGTTGCTCTGTGTTACCATCAGATCTGATATTCTTTGTTATACTTCCTCCATTCTACTTCTGAGTGTTTATCCTTTCCTTTCTTCTTGAACTGAATGTGTGTTCTAATTCCATTTTGTTGTTTCCCGCCTGGTTTCTCCGTGTTTTCTGTTCTTTCCTTTAGTAACCATCCATTTCCTTTTTTGAGCTTCTCAATCTCGTCTTTTGCTGCTCAATCTCTTCTTGGTGGCCCTTACTTCACTGGTTGGCTTCACCTTTTTCAGTTGGTTCTATTCCATTACCGGGTTTTTTTTTGTTTTCCCTCTAGTTCTTTTTGGGGTTTTATGGCTCCTGTCTTTAGTTTCTTTCTTCCGGAAGTTTGTCATGTATCCCTCTAGGTCACTTTTTGAGTTTTTCATTCTCTCTCGTTAGTTCCATGACTTCTTCTTTTTTCTTCTTTAATTTCTCTGCAAAATTCTGCAATTATTCCTCTAAAAATCTGTTCCTTGGGTCACATCCAAGGGTATCCCATTGTGGCTATCTCCACCAGGTTTGAGTAGGTCCTGGTGTTGAGTAACCGGTGCCCTTTCCATTTAATGCCCTTCGTCGTGTCCCTGCATCATGGATTGCCCGTTTGTGGTCGAGGCACAAACGACTTTCCTGAATTAGTGGGATGGTGTTTGCTTGCCTCCTTCCGATCTTTTTTTTTTTTTTTAATTTGTATTTTTTGTTCTTCTTATGGGGTATTGACTTGGCTAGGTTTAGTTTTCAGTGTTTGTGTAAATATGATTGCGATTGTTTGGAGAGCCTAAGTGAGTCTTCGCTTCTGTTTGAAAGGGTCTCCAAAGAGGAAGACCACTTGGATTCTTTAGCAATTCACGTTTGCGCTGCTGGGGTGGGGGGGGGGGTGGTTGGGGTGGTATTGTGTGCCTGATCTAGCCCGCTCCCCGGTCCCTCTGGGCTCTGGGACCCCGTATACTGGTTCACAGTGAGACCCTCTCCCAGCTGCCCCCCCGCCAACCGCGAGCCTAAGCTAGTAGACCTGTGTACCTGGCCTGGCGCGTTATGGCGTCTCCCCTGAGACCCCGGGTTCCCGCCCACAATTCCAGCCGGGACCAGAGCAGAGGGAAACGCGACCCTGCTCACCCGCGTGCGGTCCCTCTGGGCCGGGGACCCCGTAGACGGGTTCACAGTGAGACCCTCTCCCAGCTGCCCCCCGCCAGACCCCGCCTAGAGCTGTAGACCTGTGTACCTGGCCTGGCGCGTTATGGCGTCTCCCCCGATAATAATTTCTTTACAACATAGGAAAAGCCTTGTATAGAAAAAGAGAATGAAGTCACACAGAGATGAGGCAGGCAAGCATAGGGGATGGCGTAGCAGTCTGGGACTCCACTTGGCTTCGGCTGTGCATACAGAGCTCTTCTAACAATACACCTAGCAAGCTAGTACCCTCACCAGCCCTGACATGCCCATACATCCTGCTTTAAACAATGGAATAAGTTTCTCCTACCTAGTAATCTTTATCTAACTGCCTTTCATGGTCAGTTTCTATTCAAATATATTCCTAGATACATTCGGTATTGGGCGATATGGAGTATGATCTGGCCTGAACTGGTTTTGGGTGCCTGTGTCTTCTGAGTGAACATTTAGGGAAATACATCTACTCACTATTTTATGGCTATACATAACTGAGCATGCATATGATTAAAGTCAGATGCATCATGGGAAGGGACATGCGTAGTGACCAAAGGCTTACATAGTCTAATCAAAAGCAAGAACTGTCTACACTATGCCCTTTAACAGCTGACTTCGCTTTCACCTAGATTCCACAAAAGAGGACCCACACAGTAAAAGGAACACTTGAGTTCTCTAACTCAGGAGCCTGCTGCTCACTTGTGACATATCTGTATTGTCACTATGCTTCTAAATAATGTTTCCTTGCTATTTTGCAACCTGTGTGAGCCTTTTCAATTCTTCGAATAAGACACAAAGAGAAGGGAAACACCTCAGACAGTGACCACCAGTAATACAGGGACAGGTTGGCTGAAAAGGTGGATGATGATGCTGGTCATGGGATCATGATCTTCCTGGGCCAGGATGTTCCTGATCTCTACCTATTATTAACTTTGCTCTGCTGCTCCTTACTAGTAAGGAAAAGGAAATGACCAGCTTCCTTTCTCTTCTTCAGCTAGCTTGACTAATATCATTTTCCATCCAAAGAAGAATGTCATTAGACCCTGAAAGATTCCAGGAAATCCTTTGGATCTAAGCCACAGTGGGACCTCGTGAGGTTTGAGACTCAAGGACCCACAGAACTCTTCTCGTGTGCAGCTGCTTCTGCTTGTGGAGTGGCCTTTCCTGGATTTTCAGGCATGTTTCACTGCCTATTCAAGCTCAGTGTCAGTGTGTGTGTGTGTGTGTGTGTGTGTGTGTGTGTGTGTGGTGACTGCACTCAGATAACCATCATTACCTAATGGCTTGTATTGGTCCAAATTCTAGGAGAGGATCCACCTATCCCAGCTTGAGTGTGATATCTACAGCTGGTAAGCAATGGTAGATGAGTCAGAATGATGAGTTTCAAACAAAACTGCTGGTGGTCCAACTTAGGGATGGGGAATCAGTATGAAATTTGCTGATATTCTCCCAAAGTAAACCATTTCCCCAATCCTATGGTATGCAGAATCCTTTGTGTGTGTATGTGTGTATGCATGTGTGTGTGAGCATTCATGCATGTGTGTATACATGCATGTGGAAGGCCAGAGGTTGACATCAGGTGTCTTCCTCTATTATTTTCCACCTTACTTTCTGAGGTAGGGTCTCTCACGGCACCCAGAGCTCACCAATTTGTCTAGGATGAGTGGCCAGTGAGTGCTAGGAATCCACCTGTCTCCCCTTCCCAGTGCTGGTATTACAGATGTATATTGCCATGCCAGGCTTTGTACATGAGTATTGGGAATTGGAACTTAGATCCTCATGTGTGCACATTAAGCAGTCTATTGGCTGAGCTATCTTTTCAGCCCAAGAGTTAGACTGCTGGCCATATTTCATAATCTCCAAGAGGTTCTCAAAATACCACTTCTGGACATTCTCTCCCCCACAAATTAAAATTTAATTGATTGTGAATGGGGCTCAGGGACTTAAAAAAGAAACCTTCAAATATGCTATCAAGGTATCATGTAGATTGAGAATCCTGTGAAGAGGACCATGTATAGGAGATTCAATAAAAATTTGGATCTACCCAGACCACCTGATCAAGCAATGAGGAGCTCAAATAAACTTCTTGGGGGTATATTTTTCTTCTTTAGTTTCATAGATAAACACTCTTCACAGACACCCACTAACACAGAGGGCCAACTGGTATTCCCGCTACCTTAGAAACATCTTTTTCATACTTTTAGCTGACTTGTGGGATTTATATAATTTTGTTGTTCTCTTGGGCTACAGATGGAAGAGTCAGAATTTTGAGTAACATCTAAAACTTGCATCTAAAACTTTTCAGGGCTTAGGAGCTGATGAGATGGCTTAGTGGGTTAAGGCACTTGCCACCAAGCCTGATAATCTGAACTTGATCCTAGGAAACCATATGGTAAAAAAGAGAATCAAATCTCAGTAGTTAGCCTCTGATCTCCACAGGTATGCTATGGTATGAGAGACCACACATAATAAATGAATAAATAAATATAATAGAATAAAACTTTTCAGAGTTCATGAACTGCTAGCTTGATTCTTCTTAAACTTCAAAAGAAGAAAAAAAAAAGTTAGCTGAGGCTACCAAGGTTGAAGACTCCTGACATGAGAGCAAGGTTGTATTTTTAAGGTTGATTTTCTTTTGTTGATTTTAATAATACTTTTTCTGGTTATTATGGGGGTGTTGATTGCTATAGTGATGGAGTAGACTGGTTCAGGGAGGAATTGAGGTTATAAAGACTATAAGATATAACTTGCATATTTAATTTTCTTCAAATGGGAGCAGTCATCATCATCACATTGGGTTGACTCGTATACCAGTTATCTGTCAATGACACGTGATTACAAGACTCAGAAATATAAACCAATAAGCAGTTATTAAATTGATTCAATATGGAGGAGGTTTGGGGCAGCTTAATTATATAGGATTGGCTCAGGATCTCTCTTAAGGATGAAATCAAAATGTCAATAAAAATTTAAAAACACTAACAAAGAAAAGATGGCAGGATGGCAGCCGAAGGCTCAGCTGGGGCTGGAAGGGCCACTTCCAGGGTGACTCAGAGACCTCACCTTCCGGATGCTGGTAGGACACCTCAGTTCATTGACACAAGTACCTGACCACAAGCCTGTTTGAATGTCCTTACAATATGGTAGCTGGATTCCTTTAGAGTGAACAACTCAGGAGAAAACAAGGAAAACTGCACTGTCCTTATGGCCCGACCTCAGAAGTCACACGCTAAAATTTCCGAGACATCCTATTGGTTTCAAAGGTCATTCTATTTGATGAGAGAATGAGTTACAAGACCATAAATACCAGGGAGGGAGACTTGTTAGGGACCATCTTGAGCAGAAGCCAACGCAGGTGGATAACAGTAATTTCATAAACTCTTGGTTCAGTTAAGCGCGGAGCAGACACTCCGTTCCTTACTTCACCCCTTCAACAATCATCTCTGGACTTAAATCTCTCAGAATGCTCACAAAGGACTTCTGATGTCATTATTTTTCTCTGAGGCTCACGAGTGCAGGGCCTTTTTCTCTTAGAAACGTGCTTTTTGTTCCATGGATTCTGTTTTTTCTCTCACCGTGAGTATCTTCTTAATTCACAAGTCCTACTTACCGATAAACCTTTATTCTCTCGCTGAATGGAAGGTAATCTCTCCCTGCATGAGAGGCCTGTCACTCCAGGAGGGCCTTATTTCTGAAAACTCATGAAAAGTAGCTATACAAAGACAAGTGCCATTGAGGAGACCTCGTAGGCCCCTGGCTGATTAAAAAGAAAACATCGTAAAATAATTGCAGAGCTTGAGGCACCTCCTAGTGAATGGAAGTCAGGCTGCTGATAAGGATGTTGCTAAAATCAGGCTGAACACAGAGAATTTTATGGAAAGAACCAGGCCTGTGAGATTAAAACAACAACAATAACAAAAAAACAAGACTTTCAACTTCCTAAATTTACTGGAACCCCAAGAAATGGAGGAGGGCATATCATATTTAGAAGCTATGACAAACAACAATTTTAGGTAGTTTGCTATTATGGGAAGAGAAGGAGGAAAGAGAAAGGGGAGTTTAAAAATGAAGAGAAAGGGACACTGGGAGAGAACACATTTTGTTAATTCATTAGGCATCTACCTTGCCTGTCTCACTTGTTAAGAGTAATGAACAAGGCAAGTAAGATGTGGTCCCTGCTCTCAAGGAAATGCATCAAGTAGATAGGGAGGGATTGAGAGAAGAGAATCATGTTCCTCTGATGAGTGGGATGACGACAGAGAGGAAGATGCTGTTTCTACCCTGAAGGTCAGAATAAGTTTCCTGAAGGAGGCAATGAAGTCCGATCTGAACTTTACAGCTCAGCAGCAAAGGCAGGAGCAATGTGGGGCTAAGAAAGGAGATGAACAGAGTGGGGAGTGCTGAGGGAGACCAGGTAGATGCTGGAAGGATGACCACCCACTTCTCCAAGAGTTCTGGGTCTGGTGAGGAAGATGGAGAAAACAAGCAGCCAGCACCTTAATCTTGGCCTTCTTTTAACACCTCCCCTTCTTTCTATAGCACCATGCATGTGCATAGACCCATTAAACAACCTTGTCCTTGTTTCTGTTGACTCATGTGATACCAACTGACCATTGACAGGCTGTTCAGAGATTGAGCAAAGAGCCTCGTTTCTACTTGGAATGACTGTGTAGATTGTCGGTACTGAGGCCTGCAGGTGTCCTCTAAACTCCTGTGTGGAATGTTAATATTCACATATTGATGTTTTTTGAAGATGGGGCCTTTGGGAGATAAGTGGGCTAGATGAAGTCAGGAGGTTGGAACCCCCGTGATGGGGGAAGAGGAAGTGGAAGACGGAGTTGAGCCGCTCTGCTCTCTCTGGCTTTTGCTCCCTGTCACACTTCCCTTCCCTTGCCCTCACCCATGGGCAGAAGTAGGCTGAGGCCTTCAGCCTGTATGGGTGCTGTCGTCTGGAATTCTCAGCTTCTGGAACCATGAGCTAAATAAATCTATGTTTCTAAAAATAATTTTCCAGTCTTAGATATTTTTTTTTCTTGTTTCATAAGAAAATGGATTTAAGATGATTTGGTTTCAAAAAGTCCTAAAAATTGGCAAAAAATTTCCTCCTCCTCCTTTGCATTGTTCCTGTACTCCTTTTTATTCTTTATATTTCAAAGCAAAATGTCTCTTCTATACTGGACATTCTAAATGAGGAGCTTGATCTAAAAATGTCAATGATAGAAATGCAGGACTGAGGACAAGTGGAGGGTTATGCATGCTGCGTGCTTCCTAATTTATTGAGTGTTTGTCATATATTTGTGAGACAAGTCTCATGATACCTACCTAGCATGACCTCAAACTCACCATATAGCAGTGGATTGCCTTGAACTCCTCATCTTCCTGTTTCCACCCCACCCCCCCAAATAATGTACTAGCACACCTGGATAAAACTTTTATTTACTTTTTAAAAGAGAACAGAACAGGGCATGGATGTGCACACCTTTAATTCCAGCACTTGGGAGGCAGAGGCAGGTGGATCTTTGTGAGTTCAAGGCCAGCCTGGTCTACAGAGCGAGTTCCAGGACAGCTGGGGCTACAGGGAGACCCTGTCTCAAAAAGACAAAAAAAAAAAAAGAGAGAGAACAGAGCAGAATTTCTTCAAAAGGGGCCATGGACACAGGTATAGTGACAGGTCAACTCTCAAGACACTTTCTAGCTTGTAAAAGTAGAAAGACAGGGATTTCTTTTTCTTTACATTTAAGAAATGGTGGCACATGCCTTTAATCCCAGCACTTGAGAGGCAGAGGCAGGTGGATCTCTGTGAGTTCAAGGCCAGCCTGGTCTACATATTGAGCTCCAGGCCAGCTGAGACTAAAGGGAGACCTTGTCTCAAAAAGATCCCCCCCAAAAATGAAATGACCCTTGTGCTGGAGAGATAGCTCAGCAGTTAAGAGCTCTTTCAGAAGACCAGAGTTCATTCAGTTCTCAACACTCACATGGTGACACACAACCACCCAAAACTCCAGTTCCAGAAGAGCCAATGCCTTCTGGCTTCTGTGGGCACTGTGTGTATATGGTGCATTTACATATATGAAGGCAAAACACTCATACACATAAAATATAAATAAATGAATAACAATTTAAAAAAGAGAAGTGACCCCCAATTCTTGTCATATGCATTTGTTATTGCTAAAAGTGGATGCCTGCCTCAGTAGAGGGAGACTGTCCCAGGTGCTCAGGTGGACACATGCTCCCTGGAAGTCCTTGGCTCTGGAGGGAAACTTTTCCCCCTTCATATGACTGTGCAACATACTCACTTTCTCTTTGCCACTTAAAGGAAACATGAAACAGGTTTTCTGGTCTACCCAAGGAAATGACACCAAAGAAAGGACTATTTTTTTCCCCACAATAAGTGTTCTGGTTTATTTCTACTGCCATGATAAAAATATTGACCAAAACCAACTTGGGGAGGAAAGGGTTTATTTGGCTTACAAGCACAGTTCATCATCAAGGGAAGCCAAGGCAGGAACTCAGAGCAGGGACCTGGAGCACAGGCCAGGGAGGAATGCTGCTTATTGACTTGCTCTCAGCCTGCTTTCTTATACAATACAGGACAACCTGCTCAGGGGTACCACTGCCCACAATAGACTGGGCATTCCTATATCACTCAACAGTCAAGAAAACACCCCACAGACATGGCCACAGGCCAGATCAATGGAGGAAGTTCCTCATTTGAGTTTCCCCTCTACCCAGGTGTGTCAACTTGACAACTAAAGCTATCCAGCACAATAAGAAATAAAAACAAAAAATCAATGCAAATTCTTTCTCTTTCCTCCAACTTTATCATTGTCAGTCTTGTCTGGCTAGCCATATGGAATGGGGTTGGACGTAGAAACTTTTTCCTGTCCATCAGAGTTGCAGGACTATATTTAATTACAATATAGGGGCTTAGCATGCAGGCAGAGGGGAGAGGGCATGAGTTACCTCTCCTGCATGAGGAAATGCATCTGTTCTGGACAGAGTTTCTGGAAAAGTGTCCCTGAGAACAGGGTGTTGGCAGGGGTGCAGTTTCAGAGCTGATCTGTGCCCACACCTGCACTGTGGGCTGCTCCTTATCTCCTCTTTCCCTGCATAGAGTACCTAAGAAAGCTTTATCCAGTACAGGGATGCCTCAAGTCTTAAGATTTCAGGATCCTGCACCTGGGCATAACACAAGCTTCACTTGCCCATAGCTTCTGGATGAACACGAGACATGGCATTTGCATTCAGGGTGACATCCAAGTTGGTACCATAAACCGTGAGCTCCAGCTGAGTCCACAGATGACCCTGGGGATCAGCATTGGGGGTGCTGGGTTGGAGCCTCACTATTAAGATGTCCTAAGACCAAAGAAAAGCAGAAGAGCACTGTGTGGTTGAAGGCTCAAGGTCTGACTCAGATGACTTGGGTACTGATTGAACAGTATTCAATGCTATGCTCTATGTCCTGGAAGAAGGGAGAGAGAGAGAGAGAGAGAGAGAGAGAGAGAGAGAGAGAGAGAGAGAGAGAGAGAGAGAGAGAAGAGAGAGAGAGAGAAGAGAGAGAGATTTCAGATCTAATATCGAAGGTCATCAAGAATTAATAGAGTCTGAATCTTGTTTTTGCTCAGGTAAGATCATCCCTCGAGTCCAGGATATTTGATCCAGCCCAGCCCGGTAGACTCTAAAATTTTATTTGTCATCAACTAGTCCCTAAAATTCACCCAAAATAGGATGAAATATTTGCTTTCCTGCTTTTCCACTTCTTCATGAGATATCTCTCTCTGTATCTCTGTCTCTGTATTTTTTCCACTTCTTTCCCATCATCTGAACACATACACCTCTGGGATTTAGATGGGACTGTGCTGTTCTTTTAGTCTGGAAATGCTATTGTTACTCCTGCCTCGATGTGCTGTTGAGGAGAGTGGACTTCTATCTTTCCCAGCTACAGCACATAAGAAAGCCTCATATTCTAGGTGGTTCAACTATAAGCAAGTGGGGCCTCTTGGGTGCTGAGTGACTGCGTGGAGCAGAGTGCCCTGCAGCCCACTGCCACATGCTGAGAAGTAGTGGCATGTGCTGAACCACTGAGATTCTAGGATACTTGCTACTAGAGTAAAACCTACTTTATCCTGATGACCAAGGCATAAAGATATTTATTAGCAGTTGTGCAATGGTTTTCAAAGACCTGGTCCTTATATGGAGGCATTTAGAAATATTTTTTGTTGAGCACTGTGTATTTCATACAACAGTTCTTAATCAAATTTAGATTCCCTCCCCATCCATACCCCACCCCCACACCGGGCCTCATGCACTCTGCTATACATGCTAAGTCCCACTTGGTCAAGCATCTTACCCAGATGTCCTTTGGTACAAATTTGTCCACTGAGTCTATTCAGCCTATCTAGAGATCTTAAGGAAGGTCTACTTTCCCTCACCCAGCAGTAATCAGTTTCCAACAGTTCTCAGGCTAGGTCTAGCCTGCCACTCCTTTACATGGTACAACTCTGGGCACTTGTCTTATTGAGTTGGCATAGGTCCTGTGCTCAACATCACCATTGCCACAAGTTCATGTAAGCAAGCTTCCAGTGGCCTGAGAGCATCCATTTCCTTATGTTCATGGAACAACCCTGGCTCTTACAATCTTTCTGCTCCCTCTTCTGCAATGGTCCCTGAGCCATGGATGGGTGAGGTTTAATATAGGAGTCCTATCTAAGTCTACAGCCTTTCCTTCTCTAAACCTTAGTGCTTGTGGCCTTCTGTGTACTTCACACTCTGTTGCATAAGGAAGCTTCTCTGGTGAGAATTGATGGATGCACTAATGTTCTCTTCATCCCTGTTCCACTATGTTCTGGTGGTCCTAGGTATAGAGGTTCCACTGTAAATATGTCACCTGGGGGTGGGTATTTCTCAGATGTATATTCTCTGTGTGTGACAAGTTGTGGAGCTCTGCAGTGGACATGGGGGCATTTTTATGCTGGAACTGGAGAAGCCCTCAAGTGCCTTGAGACCCTAACCTCACTTTCTATCAGGAAATTGATAAAATGGGAAAAGGGAGCTTCTGATAAAGGAGCAAGAAAAGAACAGAGAGGAAGGGATGAGGGAGTGCTCTGAGGGACATTGCTTTGCAAACAGATGACTGGTTTTCCCCCTGCTAACATGTCTGTTGACCTTGCTCTTCCAACCAGGCAACTGTTTTATCCCTGGTGTGTGCAGAGTTGGTTATATTTTCCTTTATGAATAAGGAAGATCATTTGTTAACAAATGAGTAAATGAACTGGCTTATTTATTTATTTATTTATTTATTTAAAATATTTTATTTATTATTATTTTTAAATAATAAGTAATAAGTAATGAATATAAGCATCCCTCATGTAAAACCAATTTGCAAGCAGCTATGCCCAAACTTATACAACCCAAAGTCCCCATTGTCCAGCTGGTGGGGCTTGTATGTACAAGCATATTGATCAAATAAAGAGTCCAGTCTATATTGCCATAGTTTCACCATTCACTCCAATCACAGCCCTTAGATTCTGCCATGCCCCCTCTTCCACAGATTGTTCCCTAGGCTTTCGGAAAGGGGCACAAGTGGGCAAGAAGCAAAACAGTCTACTTTCTCTGGAGATGTCATTTTGGACTCTGATCAGAACTGGCTAATTTATAATGTACTCAGAAAACAAAGGCCAGGGCAAGAATCTCAGGGCTGCATCTAAGCTGGTACTATAAAGTGAGTTCTAGCTGAGTCCCTAGATAACCCTGGGGATCAGAACTAGGGATACCAGGGGGGAGCATCACTTCTCTTACTTCTAATATGTCCTAAGACCTGAGAAGAGAAGGAGGGCAGCAATGTGTGGGTGAAAGCCCAAGTTCAGACTCTGATGATCGCAGCTTCACTCCCTGCTGGCTTTCTTTCTGTGGGAGACAAAGAGTGCCTGAAGTGACAGGCTGAAGAGAAATGGCGCTTGGTCTGTAGTCATGGCATTTGGTCTGTGGCCAAAAGGCACTGGCTGAAGAACATAGTGTGCATGCTTCAGTAACTTTTAAGATGATATGTTATGTTACCTTGTCAACTTCATGAACATAACATTTTACATAAGAAATTGTAACCATGGATGCAAAACTTATCTATTGATTGGTCCACTATTGTCCACTATGTTATATAATCTGTCTGCTGGTTGGCTCATTACTGATATAAAAATTCTTGGTTTCTAGGCTGTTGTTGTTAGTAGCATTAGTTGTTAGTAGCATTAGTAGTTAGTAGCGTTAGTGGTTAGTAGCGTTAGTAATTGCATGCAATTGTTAGTAGCATTAGGAATTATAAAAGTTAAGAAGTAAATGGTACCATTAAAAGAAACTACAAAGAACAAGTTGACTGAGTGATTAATTCCCAGTCCGCCTCTGATGATTTGCGCTGCTGGACGATGCAACTGGTGGCCTGTACAGAAGGAATATGGGAACCTTGCTGCAGCACTTTAGTTTTATGGGCACGGGGGAGCAACTGAGGAACCCTGCAGGTAAAAAAGCTCTGGGCCCAGAGTGTTAAGGGAGCAGGGATATAAGATATAAAAAATAAAAACTAGAAGTAGAAAAAGAAAAAAGAAAAAGGGAGCCAGAAAATAAATAAAATGGGCTCAGAAATATCAAGATATCAGATGACTAGAGTCATAAAAGATTTGTTAAAGTCCAATGGGACTGCTATAAAAGATAGTACAGCAAAAACTTATGTGGAAACCATGTTAAAGGTGAGTCCGTGGTTTCTGGAAGAAGGTTTTTTAAATGTTCCTCATTGGGAACAACATAAAAAAGACTTAGAGAGACAAGAAGTTTAGAGCCACTTCCCAAGGGAACATTTCCAATGTGGCAGTTAATTAGAGAATGCCTTGGCTCCTCTAAGCCTATGTTTAAGGCTCAAATCTCCCGTGGGAAGGAAACATTGGAGGAAATAAGAGACTGGGAATCCCAGAGAAATGGAGAGGAATCAGAGGGGGAAGAGTTAAGTGGAGATTAGTTAGAACAAGATTTGGAAAAGGATCCACTTCCAGTGAAGCCTCTGCCTCCACCCTCCCCCCATGGAAAGAGATAAAGAGAGATAGAGGGAGGCCATGGAAAGAGATTAAACAAGACAAAGGGAGGCCATTACCTTCCCTCTGGGATGTTGATGAGGTCACCACCTGTATAAGGAGGCTATTTAAAGTTAGCAGTGACTCCGAAAGGGAGTGGGAATGGCCTGTCACAGAGGACCAGAATCATCAAAGATGTCACCAGCCGCTAGACTTTAAGTCAGTTAAACAATTAAAAGAAGCTGTGGCCATTTATGGTCCTCAGGCACCTTTCACTGTGAGCATGGTGGAAACTCTAGCTAGTATGAATTTATGCCCTGAAGATTGGAAAAGATTATGTAGAGCGGTCCTCTGGGGCCGAGGCAGTGTTTGTGTTTTTCCTCAGGATGAAGAGGTGCCATGGTGGATTCTGCCATGGTAGATTCCAGAATGGCTGATTAGACAGATAAGCCCTCCAACAGACAGTCAGGATGATGCCAGAGATGACAACAATGCTGATCCTAGCTGCTAACCCATCTAAAAAAGTTGTAAAACCCTTTGCTACTGAAAATTTGTTTTTAGCCATGTGTGTTTTACTTTCTGCCATTTCTTTTGGCCAAGCAGTAAATGTAACTTATTGAGCTTATATTCCTAATCCTCCTATGTTAGAACCTATGTATTGGGGAGATATGGATTTACATGTTTACACTACTCCAAAGATTCTCTCCCCACTATGGAATGATTTTACTTCTTTAAATATTAATGATGGCACTAAATATAATTTTACTCATACCATGAAAAAGATTCCCATTTGTTTAGGCTCTGGTGAATTTTGTTTGCCTTTGGCGTACCAACATTGGTTATTGCCAGGAATAAATATAACCGGAAGCCAGACACGCTTACAGCGACTTTCTGCATGGTCTATAAATCAGACATGGGATAATGTTATTAAAGAAATAAAATTGACATTGCCAAATTGCCCTGATTTTACTTATATTGGATTAAAATATAAACTATTTATATGGTCTGAATACTTAGGTAAACTTGGAAAAATTATTAAAAATCGATGGGTTAATTGGGGACCATATGGGCTCTTTGTTAAAACTTGTTCAGAATGGAATGCTATTACTTGTGATTTGCTTAAAACAGTCAGAATGACCGAGGACCCAAAACAGGAAGACACCATACGATAGGCAGCGATTAATGGCTTGGGGTGACGGTGGTTTTGCAGACAATCGATTGGCCATTTTGACATCTCCTGCTTCGGTGCAGACTCATCTGTGGAAATTGACTGCAGCTATCAAGCCAATACACATGTTTAATGAAAGTTTTGCTGGGACTTCAGTGTCAGCTGCTATCTATACATTTAGAAAATTTAATAGCACTAATATTACTGCTTGTGTACCTTTGCCTTATGTAATTCTCATAGGAACTTTCAGTTTTTCATCTAATATTTCCTGTATTGAGTGTAGACTATTTTCCTGATTTAATACTTCTGTTAGTTTAAATAGTAATGAATCTTTAATGATTTTGCAACAAAAACCGCACATTTGGATGCCTATAAATCTTGGTAGGCCTTGGGCTCATGATCCCTTAGATCCTGTAATTTTGGAATTTTTAAAGAATATTTTAAAGTATGTTAAGTGTATGATAGGAATTGTTGTTGCTATAATTTTGAGCCTTATTGCAGTTACTACAACTGCTGCTATATCTGGTATTGCTTTACATACTACTATTCAAACTAAGCATTTTGTCGAACAATGGCATTGAGATCCTTATACTATGTGGTCCCATCAAGTTGAAATTGACTCCCGTTTACAAACTGAAATAGATGTGTTAAAACAAATGGTAGGGTGGTTAGGAAAAAAGATGTCATTGCAGGAACAATTGCATCTTAGTTATGATTGGAGCTCAACTACTTTCTGTATTACTGAATTACAATACAATGAAACTGTTATAGAATGGAAGGAGTTTCAAGCTTATTTACACAGTAGTGCATCAATGAAGGCAAAAATTATAAAACTTAAAAGAGAAATTGAGGATACTTTTGCTAAAAGTATGTTTAATGAGGATGCTGCTACTGTTGCACAAATATTTGCTGATAAACTTACAGGATTAGATCTAAAAGGAATGTTACAAAGTATAACTCATACTGCTGGAGGCATGTTTGGAGTTTTAACTATTGTAATTAGTCTATTTGGATTGTTCTATCTTTGTTGTGTTAAGCCAAATCAAGAAAATCTGAATATGACCTGGATGAAACTTCTTACATTGAATACTAAAAAATGAGACACTTGTAAAGACACAGACAAGGCTTAGGGTTGTATTCTGTTTCCATGGCGCCGGAAGTGGAACATGCCCAGGAGCTAAGTACCCATCACTGGACTGTACTACAACTAGAACAATGAACCATAATGGGCTGAGCTATGGGAGCGGCCAGTGCACGGGTTGCTCTTACAGTTTAGCTTTTGCTCTAAAAAATGAAGAATATGCTAAAAAATTACTCACTCAACTAGATGGCCTGTAGTCAAAGATGGGTAAGTCCACATCCTAGACCTAGACTGATCCACCTAAGACAGGACACCCTGACACTTAGAGTCAGGACTCTGATGACGGGTTAGACAGTCCTGAGATGTAGAGACACCTAAGACAGGCACGGTCTATCCTGAGTGCATGGTAGCCCCATGACTCACTCCCCTGTGTAAAACAAAAAGGGGGAACTGTGGGAGACAAAGAGTGCCTGAAGTGACAGGATGAAGAGAAATGGCACTTGGTCTGTAGCCATGGCATTTGGTCTGTGGCCAAAAGGTGCTGGCTGAAGAACATAGGGTGTGCATGCTTCAGTAACTTTTAAGATGATATGTTATGTTACCTTGTCATCTTCATGAACATAACATTTTACATAAGAATTGTATCTATGGATGTAAAACTTATCTATTGATTGGTCCACTATGGTCCACTATGTTATATAATCTGCTGGTTGGCTCATTACTGGTATAAATATTCTTGGTTTCTAGGCTGTTGTTGTTAGTAGCATTAGTTGTTAGTAGCACTAGTAGTTAGTAACGTCAGTGGTTAGTAGCATTAGTAATTGCTAGCAATTGTTAATAACATTAAGAATTGTAAAACTTAAGAAGTAAATGGTACCATTAAAAGAAACTACAAAGAACAAGTTGACTGAGTGATTAATTCCCAGTCCGCCTCTGATGATTTGCGCTGCTGGACGGCACAACTTCTTTCTAGCACTGGGGAGTTGCTTTACCTCTATGAACAGTTTCTTCAACTGTGAAAGAGTTAAGATGACAGCACAGACCTCATTGCACTCGTAGCTGTTAAAGGAAATGATATTGAAGGCTCTACACTGATCACGCAGTCATTGTAACTCTATTCTTTCCATCTCCACTTAGTCTCTGTTGTATATGTCGAGCACTGACTTTATAGCCTGTCCACTTTTACTTTTGGGAGTGACACATTTGTGCAGATCTCAT
The DNA here is from genome assembly GCA_009823505.1 of Rhizomys pruinosus. Classification (NCBI taxonomy): domain Eukaryota; kingdom Metazoa; phylum Chordata; class Mammalia; order Rodentia; family Spalacidae; genus Rhizomys; species Rhizomys pruinosus. Next base: position 209,839 of record VZQC01013854.1, read on the forward strand.
TGCAGAGGAAGTGATCTGCAAACTTGCAGAGCCAAGCCATGGTAGCTGAGGCTGAGGGGTGGTCTCTGATGGATTCCTTCCATGCTTTTTCAGTTACTTATTGCTGCACAAAATATTTACCCAAGTAGGATTTTAAAAAGCCAAACGTTTGGGTTGGGGAGGCGGCTCGGTTGGTAAAGCACTTCCCTGCCAAGCACAAGGACCCGAGTTCCATCCTCAGAACTCAAGTAGAAAAGCCTAGCATGGTGGTATGTGGACAGATGGATCCCTGGGGCTCTCTGGTCAGTCAGCCTAGCCTACTTGGTGAGTTCCAGGCCAATGAGAGACCTCATTTCAAAAAAAGGCAGATAGCACCAGAGTAACAATGTATGAAGTCGTTCTCTGGCCTCCACATGCATATACCCACCCTTCCACCTACACATACACCTCTACCTACACACACACATAAGCAAACCTACTCAAACATCTACTATCTCCTAGTGTCTGTGGGTCAGAAACCTGCATGTGGCTTAGCTAGGTGCCTCTGGCCCACTGACTTCTAGGAGATGCTGGCTGGGACTCTAGCAACCTCTGCTTCTGTGGTGGTTTGAATGAAACTATCCCTCCTAGGCTCCAAGTAGCTGGACATTTTGTCCCCAGTGGGTGGCGCTGTTTGGGGGAGGTCTTAGGAGGTGTGGGCTTGCTGGAGGAAGCTCATCACTCGGGGCAGGCTCTGAGAGTTCTTAAGCCTTGCCAGATTTCCAGTTGCTGTGCCTGCTGGAAGACGTGAGCTCTTGGCTTTCTGCTTCAGTGACCTGTGCCCCATTCCTTCCTGACCGTTATGAACTCTAACCCTCAGAACCATAAGCCAAATATACTCTCCCTTCTATAGGTTGTCTTGGTCACAGTGTTTTATAATAGAAACAGAAAAGTAATATAGCTCCCAACTTCGTTCACCTGGCTATTGGGGAGAGTGTCTCAGGTCCTTGCTGACTCCTGGTCAGACACATTAGTGTCTGGACATACTGACCTCTCCAGTGGGTGGCTCACACCACAGCAGCTGGCTCCCCGTGAAAGAGCAGCTTCCATGTGGGAAAAGAGAGAGAGGGAGAAAGAAGTGTAGTACAGTGTGCAGGACAGACTCTAAGACAGAAGCAAGTCCTTTAGTCACCTGATCTTTGAAGTGATGCTCCGTTGGTTCTTCCACAATCTGTTCATAAGAAACGAGTCAATGATTCCCACTAATGCTTCAGGGCAGAGGTTCACACAGAGGAGTTAGAATTATTGGAGTAATTTTCTCCCAACTTAAACTAGGGGCCAAGATACAGGTCTCTGCTCTCAGTTCTAAACTATCCTCCTTTCTTCCATTGTGTTTCCCTTAGGTTTGTCCCGAGTAAGGTCTAGGGCAGAGTTTTAGAGCCCTTCTCAGGGATGCAACAATATGTAACCCCCCTCACTAAACCTATCTCAATTCTTGTGATCTTTGACTCCTTGAACATAGGGAAACTCATTCTAATTGATTGTGAATTCTCCCAAATCTATTATTAATGGAGTAATTTCTAAGCCCAGAGTCTTTTAAGGCCTTGAGACTTCTCACATGCAAAAGCTAGGAGGTGAAACCCAGAATACAATTTATTAAAATTCTTGCTTTACCAAGTTTTCGAAGTTTGTTTTAGAACTCAAAATCAGACAAATAAATTTTCTCTCATTTCTAGATTTTTTTTGCTGTAACATCCCTTTTCCAAAGCAGAGATTAAAGAATACCCTGGCATTCTGGGCTGGCAGGCAGGATCAGCGGTGATTTGCTGTATGATAATATTGTTCTTTTATTCTTTGTTGTCTTGGTTAGAAGTCACTTCTGGAGGCTAGCAGATAGCGAGCCCTAGAAGATAGTATGTCTGTGAAATTATTGGGTCTAGATTAGTGACTAACAGTTACATCTGTGAATGGGGGCTTAGTTGGGTGCTGACAGGCTGACTTACAGAACAAGTGAGAGACACTCTGGAATAAATAGAGAGGGAGACACAATGATGTCTGTGCATTGCACTGTGTCTGAGAGGGACATTTATCAAGAAGGAGATTTACAATATAAGGTAGTTATAACCTCATCAGGTGCCAGATGAATAAGAGGAGAGTCAAGGAGAGATGAGGTCTTCTTGGGATATTGTCATAACTATCACCACCACTGTCATTCTCCTCATCATGTCGCCACCAACCACATCATAACCAGTACTGTCATTTCTATCAGCACCACCACCATCATCATCACCATTATCATCCTCACCATGATCATAATGACTATATCACTATCATCATTTTTAACATAGCACAGTCACCTTCACCATCCCAACATCATCACCATCTCCACCATTATGATCAACCCCCACTACTTCTACCACCACTGTCATCATTACCATTATTACCATCACCACCATAATTGCCATCATTATCACACCACTATCATCATGATATCATTATCACAAATATCATCATCACCACCGTAGACACCATCACTCTCATCATTAGCATCATAACTTGCCCCCACCACCATCACTTCTATCATTACCACAACTATCACTATCATCATCACCATATTCATCATCATCATCACCTTCATATAATTATTAATATCAACATTATTATCACTATCACAACCACCAGTACCACTATCATTAGCATTATCTTTACAGCCACCATTACCACCATAGTCATCATTTACTACCATCATCATAATTTCTTTTCTTTTTTTTTTTTTTTTTGGTCTTTTTGAGACAGGGTCTCTCTTTAGCCCCAGCTGGCCTGGAGCTCACTATGTAGACCAGGTGGCTTTGAACTCTCAGAGATCTGCCTGCCTCTGCCTCCTGAGTGCTGGAATGAAAGGTGTGTGCCACCACACTCAGCCATAATTTCTATCATTACTACAACTATCACCATCCTCAACATTTTCATCATCACCATCATAATAATCAATATCAACACTATTACCACCACCACCACCAGTACCACTATCACACTATCATCATCATCAATACTACAAATTACGACTACCATCTCTACTACCACCACCAGCGCCATCATCACTACCATCAGCATCTAACCATTTGTATTTGGTCTCATCTCGGCTTGTCTCCTCTCCTGGTCAATGCTATGCCTAACTGCTTTGTTCATGAGTAAATATAAAGTATTCTCCTCTTCTGTTCTTTCCAGGACTTCTCTGATGCTGTCTTGTATTATCACTATGAAAGTGCTTCTGATACTGAAGTATGGGTAGCCTGGATGTTTAGGAGAATCCCCTCATCTGTAGTCTGTATTTGGGCAGACAATGGTGCAACCCAGAGAACTTTGATGATATTGAACACTACCTCCTCATGGTGTTGGCCAGCCTGAGGACACAGTCTATATAGATTTCTCTTTTTCTCTATTTTATTAGTCCATGTCCTTCGTTCCAGTTCCCTGGGAGCATTTTCCCAAGAAATTTACTTCCCCCAAAGCATTTTTCTCAGGGTTAACTTCCTAGGCAAAAAATGAAAACCTTGCCTAGGGCAACTTTCTTCCCTGGGCTAGATCCCATATTAAATATTTTATTTAGAATCCCTTACCCACCTTCATGACATTTTATGTACTAGGTGCTATTCTCTTTATTGTATAGCTATGGAACAAAGGTTCAGGGAATCTAAATGGTCACAGCCTTGCTAGGAAGTGGCAGGGCTGAGTTTGAGCCTCGGCCAGTCCATTTCCAAGGTACTGCTCTGAGCAAGCTCTAAAGTCTGGAGTTACAGGCCTCTTGGGGAGCCCAGGGAGTTCCAGTCTGCGTCATCAGTGTGACTTCCTCCGGGGGATGGAGGACCCTCTCACCAAGGGTGTTACAGGTGAGAATTGTCTTTGCTCTAAGTCTATGGGCAGCTCTTCCACTGGGAACTGATTTCTGTAATTGGAAATTCAGGACCACTGCCAAGGGCTTGGAGGCTCCCACCATGCAGAATTCTAAATATTTTGAAACTCATTTGTGATTCCTTGGCAGCTGAGAAAGGGGAAAATGTGCTTGATTTGCTCTTTTGTTTTTCTTTTCTTAAAGAGACTCAAAGGTCATTTTGGTGGCAAGCCCGAGGGCCCCGGACAAGTCCGTTGTAGTTTGGAGACAGGAGTTGACTCTTGATTTTGATGAGACTGGCACTGTTTTGTCCTTGCAAAGAGAGGTGAGTCCCATTTTTAAAAGCCTTTCTGTGTCCTGATCTTCTTCAGCGTTGACCTGGCTTCAAACTGCATCCTAGCTAGTTTTGTGATTCACCATGGATGCAATATAAAGGGAGCTAGGAAACTTCCAGTGTCCCAAGTAGCCTACCACTATGTGTTACTGGGACTGGAATTGCATCTGCTGCAGATGCAGAGACCAGAATTTGCTGAACATCATGCTGTCTGAGTACAGTATATTTTATATGCAGCTTTTCATTCCATCCTTACATTTCTATTATACAGATGAGACTGCCAAGGGCCAAAGGGGATACTTCACTTACCCAAGGTCAGAAAGTAGAGTTGGAATTTGAATTGAAAACTCTTAGCTTTCAGAGTCTAGACTCGTTCCACCCCATCAGTCCATCTCTATTAGATATTCCTTCCTATGGATTAAACCTTGCTCTGTCCTGGAGAATTATGAAGAGGATTTGATTAATGAAAGGATCACCCCCCCAAAAAAAAATCTCTGGTTGGGGAATAAAGTTTCCAAAGTAGGACAAGTGGCGGGATCCAGTTATGACTACAGGACCTTGGACCAAATAGTATCATAGATGCTTGAAAGTATGCAAGAACATGCCAGACATCTTTCCAGGGAGATGCCATGCAAAAATGACATCTGATTTGAATTTTGGGAGTCACAAGGAGCTCTCTGGCCTCTAGGAGCTGTTGTCCTTGCCCATAGCCTCTGCATACACCCCATTCCTTACAGGGGGCTCTGCAGACTAGCAACATGTGCATCACATAGAAGCTTGGAATGAAGGATCTCCAGAGAGCCCCAGGCCTGCTGCATCAGAATCTGCTTTTAACAAGGTCCCTGGGTGACTTGAATGTACAATACAGTTTGAGAAGCACAGAGCAGAGAGGCTGGGCTTGCATCCTCTGATCACACTCAGAGCAGATGCTGCTGGGACTCCAGTGAGCTCAACTAGCCTGGGGCTGCGTCTATCCATGAATAATGTGACACAGATGAAGAATAGCGTGTCCTCCACCCCTTCTACTGTTACCCTGTTGTTTTGACCTCCTGTACATTTTTAATGCAAACATCGATGTAAGAATTCTTGTGACATTAATTTTCTGCAACAAAGCACTTTGTGGAGCAGATTCCATTAAGCCATTTTAATCCAGGGTTTAATTTTCTATACAGCCCAACTAAACCATTTCCATTTTTTTCCATTAAAATGTTCATTTGTACCAAATTGTTTTCATGGGATCAATTATTTTCTATTTAAATTATATAAGAAACATTTGACTCGTGAATCTTATTCCTTACACTACTAACTTCTGCTGGTTAAACTCCTGCTTTCTTCGTGTGCTTGTCTCTTCCTTTTGTGGCTGTTCCTTCTATTGAGCTCAGACTTCTTGGCTCAAATTTTGCAGATCTACATCTGTCAGCAATATTGTTTTGGTTTTCCTGTTAGTCTTTTCCCATCACTGCTACTTCAGCTGTGTTAACTTTACATATTGTTGGTTATTTTTACCAGTCATATGTGGCCAAAATTATGGCCAGAAGGTAAGCTCTTTTTTTAATTTTTAATTTATATATATATATATTGTACAAGATTATCAAATCTAGACCTGTGTCCCTCACTCTATCCCCCCACCTCACCAGAGCTCATGTATTCTGCCAAACATGCTTTTCATCTCTTTCTCAGTCTTTCTCAAAATTCTCCATATGGATGTTGACTGTTTTGAGCAGAAGTTCACTGTTTCAGTCAGTTCTTTGATGCAGTCCTTTCTGTTGTTGTTGTTGTTGTTTCCAATATGCATCACTCCCAACTGCTTGGACAAAAGCTCAAGGGGCCATGCACAAGAAATACTTACAACTAGGTATTTGGCACTAGCATCCACAGATGAGGGATACCATTAGTCGTTTGTTTTTCTGGGACTGTGTTACTTCACTCAGCATGATGTCTTCTAGCTCCAGCCATTTTCCTGCAAAGCTCATGATGTCATCTTTCTTTACTGCTGCATAGAACTCCATTGTGTAGATGTACTACATTTTCTCTATCCACTCGTCAGTTGAGGGGCATTTGGGTTGGTTCCAGCTCCTTGCTATTGTGAAGAGAGCTGAAATAAACATGGCCGTGCATGTATCTCTGCAGTGGGGTGAGTCTTGAGGCTACATGCCTAGGAGTGGTATGGCTGGGTCGGGTGGCAAGTTCATTCCAAGTCTTCCAAGGGTTCTCCACACTGCTTTCCATAGTGGCTGTACGAGTTTACATTCCCACCAGCAGTGGATGAGTGTTCCCCTTTCCCCACAACCTCTCCAGCACTTGGTATCATTTGTTTTCTTGATCCTAGCCAGTCTTACTGGAGTAAGATGATATCTTAAAGTGGTTTTGATTTGCATTTCCTTAATGATTAGTGATGTTGAGCAGTTCTTGAGGTGTTTCTCAGACATCTCTAATTCCTCGCTTGTGAAGTCTCTGTTCAGTTCTTTGCTCCATCTATTGAGCGGGTCATTTGTTTTCTTTTTTCTTTGTTTTTTGAGTAGTTTATATATTCTGGAAATCAATGCTTTGTCAGATGTATCTGCAGTGAAGGTTTCCTCCCACTCTGTGGGATTTCTCTTCACTTCCTTGATTGTTTCTTTTGATGTACAGAAGCTTTTGAGTTTGATGAGGTCCCATTTGTCAATTGTCGACCTTAATTCTTGTGCAGCTGCTGTCTGATTTAGGAAGTCTTTTCCTACGCCTATGTCTTGTAGTCTGCTGCCAACTTTTTCTTCTATCACCTTCAGAGTTTGGGGTTTCACGTTGAGGTCTTTAATCCATCTGGAGTTGACTTTTGTACAGGGCGAGAGGTAGGGGTTTAATTTCATTCTTCTACAAGTGGTGATCCAGTTTTGCCAACACCACTTGCTGAAGATGCTGTCTTTTCTCCATTGTGTCTTCTTGGCCCCCTTGTCAAATATGAGATGGCTGAAATTGTATGTGCTCAAGTTTGGATTTTCGGTTTTGTTCCATTGGTCAACAGGTCTGTTTTTTTGCCAGTACCAGGCTGTTTTTATGACTATAGCCCTGTAGTATAGTTTGAAGTCTGGTAAAGAGATCCCCCCTGTGTTGCTCTTTTCACTCAGGGTTGTTTTGGCTATTCTGGGTCTTTTGTTTTTCCAAATAAATTTAAGGACTTTTTTTCCAAGCCTGTGAAGAAACTCTTGGGGATTTTAATTGGGATTGCATTAAATCTGTACAAGAGTTAGGGTAGAATGGACATTTTTACAATGTTAATTTTCCCAATCTATGAGCATGGGAGGTTTTTCCATCTTCTGATGTCTTCTTCAATTTCTTTCTTTAAGGGTTTAAAATTTTTTGTTGTAGAGATCTTTGATGTCTTTGGTTAGGTTCGTTCCTAGGTATTTTATTGTTTTAGAGGCTATTGTGAGTGGGAAAGTCTCCAGAATTCCTTCTCCAGTTGCTTGTTGTTGGTGTAAAGAAAGGCCACTGATTTTTTTAGGTTAATTTTGTATCCTGCCGTTTTGCTGAAGCTGTTAATCATTTCTAGGAGTTTTCTGGTGGAGTTTTTAGCATCCCTTAAGTAAATAATCATATCATCAGCAAATAGAGATAGCTTGACTTCCTCTTTTCCAATTACTGCTCCTTTAATTTCCTTTTCTTGCCTTATTGCTCTAGCAAGTGTTTCAAGTACTATATTGAAGAGGAGTGGTGACAGGGGACAGCCTTTCTGAGTTCCTACCTTTAAAGGGAATGTTTCTGTCATTTCCCCATTTAGGGTGATATTGTCTGTGGGTTTCCTGTACATGGCTTTGATTACATTGAAGAATGAGCCTTCCAATCCAATTCCCTCTAGGGCTTTAAGCATGAAGCGATGCTGGATTTTGTCAAAGACTTTTTCCATGGAAGGTAATCTCTTAAGAAGCAGTTTTTCTTTCTCTCTCTGTCTTTCCCCCGAGTGTGTGTGTGTGTGTGTGTGTGTGTGTGTGTGTGTGCATGTGTTTAAAATTTTATGGGACCCAGGGACCCAGAGAGTATCTTGCTGATAGAAGACATTCTATAAGTATTTATTGGCAGAACAGATAAATATTCAATAAAATAATGATTGAGCCAAAGATCAATAACTACGTTTATCTGATAAGAATAATAAGCAATTTTAATAGAAAGATGGATGGGAAAGAAGAGACTGCAGAAGAGAAAAGCTGGAGAGACTGCATACACGTGCACATATACATATAGATGCAGACAAACATCCACAAGCTCACACATGTATACAGCCACACATATATTCAAACTCATCTTCACATAAATGCTTGTGATTCGTATGCATTCCTGTATACATACACAGAAAGATATATATATATATATGTATATATATGTATATATATATACATATATATATGTATATATATACATATATATATATGCATATCCACAAACACGCAGTAACATGCATGTATAAGCAGGTATATGCCAATGGAGATCACATATACACAGCCACGGACATATAAATACACAAATGTATGTATATATAAACAATATGAAGCCAGGTGTGGTGGCACACGCCTTTAGTCCCAGCATTCTGGAGGCAGAGGTAGGTGGATCTCTGTGAGTGGAAGGCCTAACTAATCAGTTAGTCTTATTTCAGAGACCCTTCACTCTTCTCTGCACTAAAGAATTTAGCAGCCCATTGTCGTGCATGCTTTTAACCCCAGAACTTAGGAGGCAGAGACAGTTAGATCTTTATGAGATAGAGGTCAGCTTGCTCTACAGAGTGAGCTCCAGGTCAGCTGGAACTAAAGGGAGACCGTGTCTCAAAAAGACCCCAAAACCCCACATTAATATGTAAGTGCAACATACATATGTACATTGTATACATGCAGGAAACTGTACATATACACACAGAGGCATGCATACACATGTACACACAATTACACATACACATAAATGCTAACACAGCCTTACATATGTGCACCTTAGCACAAATGCACATGCAACGAACACACACACAAGTATTAACACCAACATTTTACAACACCAGTAGGCAGGCATGCACAAATATGCAATGAACACAGCTGTACCTACACACACATGCACAAATAAATACAGACAATAGACACATATATGCACATGCATAAACATGAAAACACAGCTATGTGTACATATACACATACATGGATACTTGTATACATATGTGTATGCACACAGTCTGCTGGAATAATAATGGCTAAATCATTTTATTTTACTTATTTTTGTCTTTTTGAAACAGGGTCTCCCTGTAGCTCCAGCTGCCTGGAACTCTGTAGAGCAAGCTGGCTTCTATCTCATAAAGATCTACCTGTCTTTGCCTCCTAAGTCCTGGGGTTAAAAGCATGCACCACAATGGGCTGCTAAATTCTTTAGTGCAGAGAAGAGTGGAGGGTCTCTGAAATAAGACTAAACAATTAAAAGCTGCCAGGTTAGATGGTTGATTAATAAGCTCCTTGTGCTGGATAGCTTTAGTGTCCCTGGGTTGGGGCAACCTCAGTTGGGGAATTTCCTCCATTGGACTGGCCTGTCACCATGCCTGTGGGGTATTTTCTTGATTGTTGAGTGATGTGGGACAGCCTAACCCCCTGTGGGTGGTGCCACCCCTGGGCAGGTTGTTGGGTATTATGTGAGAAAGCAGGCTGGGCATGGGCCAGGGGAGCAAGCCTGTAAGCAGCATTCCTCCATGGCCTGTGCTTCAGCTCCTGCTTCAGGTTCCTGTCCTGAGTTCCCACCTTGGGCTCCCTAAGTGATGAACTGTGACGTGGGATATGTAAGCTAAATAAATCCTTTCCTCCCCAAGTTGGTATTGGTTAGAGTGTTTTGTCACAGCAATCGAAGAGAAACTAGAACACCCCTCTTTGGGGTATCAGTATCTCCATTTTACATCTGTGATTCATTAAATACCTATTGAGATGAATTGAGTATTGTGGAACCAGTTGCTACCTTTGAATAAATTTATAAAAAATCATACCCATGCTCTCACTGGGTCAGGGCTTGTGAGCACACTGGGTAATTTCAAGTAGAAGTGAATGGATCTTCTGTGTAAAAGCTTCCAGGCTGGTGTGGGGAGATGGAAGTTGAGCAATTAACGTGTAGCTTGATGAGGGTTATGCTGAAAGACCTTCCTGGAGCTGTTAAATCCGGAGCAGGTAAGACATGTAAGGAATGACTATGTGTGTAGTGAGGACTGTGTGAATTTGGAGTCATCACAGAGTCTGCTGGATCCCTTTTGGTGGGCTTGTTAACTAATTGCAAAGTAATGACAAGGAGTATGTGGGGGCTGAGTAGAGGTTGGGAGAGCTACAGCCAGACCTGCACCCACAGAGACACTTGCTCCCCTGAACCTGACCATTGGTCGCTTAGCGCTTCCTTCAAGCACTGAGTTCATAGGCTTGCTCTGAAGGCTAAATGATGAAACGGGTCCAGAAAATGGTGGGAACCAAAACACCACTGGGAAACTGAGGGTTATTGACAATCGTTCTGCAGAGTTAAACGTTCTGGGTTTCCTTCCTTCCTTCCTTCCTTCCTTCCTTCCTTCCTTCCTTCCTTCCTTCCTTCCTTCCCTCCCTCCCTCCCTTTTTCCTTCCTTCCTTCTTATTTATTATTTTTATTTTATGTGTGTGTTTTGTCTGCATGTTTTAAATGTACCACATGCATGCAATGCCTGCAGAGACCCGAAGAATGTATCAGATCCCCTGGAACTGGAGTTATAGACAGTTGTTAGTTGCCATGTGGGTGCTGGGAACCAAGCAGACAGTGCTGTTAACCAAAGAGCCTCTTTCCAGCCCTTTATATAATTTGGGGGCAGCTTCTCACTATGCAGCAACCTCCTTGGCTCAAGCAATCCTGCCTCAGCCTCCTAAGTGCTAGTACTGTAGTACATGCCACACACCCAATTTAAGATTTGGGGATTGATCTTAGATCCATCAGGGTTTACTGTGGTAAGAGCCCCCCTCCCCCATCTCAGTAGCTTACTGCTGCAAATATGGTTTTTCTCACTCATGAGTTTGTAGCGGGGTTGGAATCCAATGATCTAGGCTGGCTGCTGCTGGGCAGGACTCCAAATGAGCATCTGGACCCAAGCCTTCTCCACATTTCCTGTTCTCCTGGGGCCACTGGCTACCTAAAGTTTAATTGTGTGGTGCAGACAGAAATGGAAGAGGGCAAGTTCACTCCATAAATACTTTCCAAGCCTGATGTTCTATCATCCAAAGCCACAGCCAAACTGTTTCAACAGACAGGAAACATATTCCTCTTTCAGTGGGAGATACTGCAAAGTGGCGTGACCAAGTGAGAGGCACAAGTGCATTGTGGAAGGAAGAAGGGGAACGACCGGGGCACAGCCAGCCCTCTGTAGCTCTTGAGGCAGCATCAGTAATGGTTAGTTAGGTGCCCAAAGCTGATATTCCAGTTCCTGACACCCTATTCTGACTACCTAGCAATGAGAATTCAGGTAAGTTAACACCACTAAGCTTCACTTTCCTCATCTGGAAAATGGGTAGAGTAACCTCTCTCTTAGGATTTCAGTGAGGATTCCCTGATTTATTTCAGCAGCCCTGTAACTGACCCCTTGTTTGCGGCTTGCATGGTCTATGATCTCTTTCCATTAGGCAGCTATCATCTAAGGAAAAAAGACAACTCTAAGGACAGATGACAGATTAGTGGCTGCTGGGCTGGGGGACAGACAGAGTTTGAAGAAATGAAAAGCAATGGGGAAATAAGATTGGTTTCTTTGGGGGATGATTTAAAGGTCCTGAAGTTGTCATGATTGTGTTCACGACTTTACTCATTGCTGCGACACAGTATCTGACTAAAGCTACTTAAGGAAGGCAAGGTTTATTTTGGTTCATAGTTTGAGGATATAGTGCACCGGGGGCAGAGGCATGGTGGCAGGAGTGTGAGACAGCTGGAGAGAGAGAGAGAGAGAGAGAGAGAGAGAGAGAGAGAGAGAGAGAGATGCTCAACTCACCTTTCTCCCCTTTTCATTCAACCTGGGACCTTAGCCCATGGAATGGTCTCACCCACATCTGGGGTGGTCTTCTCTCTTTAGTTTAACTTTTCTGGAAGTCTCTCAGAGACATACCCAGAAGTGGGTCTCTTAAATGATTCTAAGTCTCATTATGTTTGCAAACAAATTAACCATCACATTGTGTAACTGTGAATACGCTCCCCTCTTCCTGGAAATTTCTTCCCACAGATATCTGCTGGCACTTTAGGTCTCTGTATAAAGATGTGGAGGCTTTTCCCAGGCCTCCGTGTGATCCTGTTCTTTCCACTGCCCCCTCTCTCTTGACATTTCCGCCTATAAATTTAGCCTTCTGATGTGTTTATGTTTCAGTTCTGTGCCTTGTTTAGACACAATACTCCTCCCTGAAACACGCCAGCAGAATGTAACCTTCAGGAAGGCAGGGCTGTTTGTTCCCTCCACTGCTGTATCTGCAGACAATGCCTGGCACGTAGTACACTCTGCATAAATATTTCCTGAGCCAGCGATGCAAACAACCCACTGCTTGGTAAGTGATCAGGGCCTGGCACACAGGAGAAGCATAATCAATGTTAGCTTTTATTATTATTATTTCAAATCAGCTACTTAATTACCAAATTTTCTGTCTGAAGTGGCTCTGAGTTTGAGTCAAATGTCTACCCCCCAGGAGTCCTTGCTTGATTCCTGTGGCTTTTGTAGACTCGGTGCTTCAGACCCGGGTTCCTTCCTGCAGAGCATAGCGAGCCATGACATTTATAAATCTCTGGGCTCTTAATCCCCTGCTGATCCTCGGAGAGGAGTATCAGTTTGTTGCTAAACTCATTGCCCCACTTTGAAGAAAAAGAATGAAGCAATAGCCTAGCGGAGCATCCGTCTCAGAGCTGCAAAGAGAAAGGAGGGGACCTGGGCTCAGTCGTGTGAGCTGACTTGTCCCCTGCCACTGGCTGCTGAGGGCTGACATGACTGCCATCAGAGACTTTGGAGTTTCAGGCCTCAGAAGGACCACATTCTTGTGTTACGGACAGATTTGTTCGTTTAAAAGCGTTTGCCATAAACATCGAACCCTTCTGTGGATCCTACATGTAACAACTATCTATAATGAGTCCTAATGAAACTTATACCTTCTAGGTGCAACAAAGGTTTTGATATGACTTTCTTGCCTCCCCCCCCCATAGAACAAGGAGAAATATGACGATGATGATGTCATTTTCCAACTGTAAATTGGAGACAACTATTATAGAGTAGGATCGAAAGGTTACTCCTGAACAAACTGTCAGCCCATGAAAGGAAACAGCCAGAATTGACCAGATCCAGTAACAGCTCCAGAGAGAGAGGACAGTTTTTACTTCTCATCCCCTGTGCCCCTTTTCTAAGCTAGGGAACAATCTGCGGAAGAGGGGGCGTGGTAGAATTAAAGGCTGCGTTGGGGTGAACGGTGAAATACAGCGATGTAGTCTGGACACTCATTTGATCAACACTTGATTGAACAAACAACCTGTCAACCTCCCACTGAATGGTGGGACTGTGGGGGTTTGGGCACAACAGTCTATAGATTGGTTTTGCACGAAGGATGCTTATACTCATGGATTATCACTTATAGCTAAAAAATGAAAAAAAATAAACCTGAAAGATGCAGGACATTTAGGGCAGAATACATGATCTGGGATGGGGTGGGGTGGGGGGGAAGGGAAAGGGAAATATGCCTGATCTGATTGGAAAATGATGTATAAAATGCACAAACCATCAATAAAAAATTTAAAAAAAAAAAAAAAAAAAAAGCGTTTTTCTTACAGAGTTCAAGTTCTAAGTGCTTTATATAAATCCTACATGTTCATTATTAGTCTGTCCCCATTCCGCTAATATATGTATGGTGGCTTCCAAATTGCTGTGTAGCTGAGGGTGACCTTGAATTTGTGACCCTTTTGCTTCTACTTCCCAAGAGCTGGGGTTAGAGGTGTGTTTTACTGTGCCCGGTTTTAAGATGCAGGGCATCAAATTCATGGTGCTAGGCAAAACTTTTTTTCAAATGAGCTACAGCCCCACCCCCATGATGAGTTTTCAAAGACACTGCTCCAAAACCCTGAGAGCACTGCCTACAGACAACCCCAGAGTTCCCCATCAGCATGCAAATGGGCCACTTTGTAGCTCATTCGGATTGCAATTTGTGGTGCAGAGTGCAGAGAATTAGGTCCCTTCATCATCAGTCACCATTTAAGGGGAACTGTAGCGCTGTGAATGGTCTTAGTAGGGTCATTAAGAATATCTGGAGTGGGGCTGGAGAGATGGCCCAGCGATTAAGAGCATTGGCTGCTGTTGCAGAGGACCTGGACTCAGTTCCCAGCACATACATGGTGGCCGACAACCATCTATAACGCGAGTTCTAAGGGATCCAACGCCATCTTCTGACATCTGAGGACATTGCATTCATGTGGTGCACTTATATACAACAAAGCAAAACACTCACACACATCAAATAATTTAGAAACAGATGATAAAAAGGTCTGTCTTGCCTTGGGTACCTTGTTTGGTAAGGGGAAACTTGTGTATCCCTAATGACAAACTCATACTTCAAAGGACCTGCCAAATCTCACCAGCATCAGAAGCCAAGATAAAGAAGGATGTGCACATTAAATGGCAGCCCCAGAGGCCAGTATTTGCAATGTTCAGGCAAAGACCCAAGGCAGGAGTCTTTGTTCATTAGGCAACTATGTTGGAAGGTCATGAAATGCAAAGGCAAGCTGAGTCACTGAAATGCTTTTGCTTGGTAGCGGCTGACTTCTTGGGTTCAGAGAGCCCTGTTTCCGTATGTCTTGTATGCTTTTTTTTTTTTTATTGGTGCTTTGTGCATTTCATACATCATTTTCCAATTCAGTTCAGGCATATTTCTCTTTCCCTTCCCCTCTACCCCCACCCCATCCCAGATCATGCATTTTGCCATAACTGTCCTGCATCTTTCTCTCAGTTTTTTTTCATTTTTTAGCTATAAGTGATGATCCATGAGTACAAGCATCCTTCATATGAAACCAGTTTGCAGGCTGTTGTGCCCAAACCCCCACAGCCCCACCATCCAGCGGGGGTTGAGGGGTTGTATGTTCAATCAGGTTGATCAAATGAGTGTCTAGACTACATTGCTGTAGTTTCACCAACCTACAAACCCTGTCTGCCCCGCGACTGACCGAAAGGCTCTCCATTACTAGTTGTGGACAGGAAGGAACTTCATTTATCAGCTTGGCTCAGCTCTTCCTTAGGGGTGGTGATACGTTCTAGGTTCAGAGTTGAAGAAGCTAGAGTTTTATTATGAACCTGAAGTCGTGCCTTCCAGAAAGTCAGAGCCCAAGACAATGTAAATACTTTCCTGACTGACACTTGCAAACAGCAAATATATGGAAATCAAACAGAGATTTAAATGCTATTCAATTGTGGATGTATGTGTACCAGTGTGTATGTTTGTACAGGTAGAGGCCACTCCCTAAAGAATTACAAATACGAAAAGATTTTTAGTTACTTTCATGGCTAACGGTGATTGTCAGCTTGATTTGATTTCATTTAGGAGACAATCCCCTGGGCTATCTGTGGGGGTTTATCTAGACTAGTCCACCACAAATGTTGGCAGCACCATCCCACGGCATGAATGGGTCTCAGATTGCATAAAAAGGAGAAAATGATCTAGGACTGCATTCATCTCTCTCTGCTGTGTGACTGTTGAGGTAATGTAACCAGCCATATCAAAGTCCTACCACCATACCTTCCCACCATGATGGACTGTACTCTCAAACCATGAGTCAAAATAAACTCACTTTCCCTAAATTGCTTTTATCAAGTATTTTGTTACAGCAATAAGACAAATAATTGTTATTACTCGTTTATTCTCTGTTTTTGTCTCCCTCGTTGTTTTCTTTAACCTTTATTGATATATCCTACACATACCCGTTTTAAGTATAGCTAGTGGATCTTCCATATTTTGGGGTCTTATGTCTCCAGATTAAACCAACCATTGATCAAAAACATTTGGGAAGCAAAACTGAACATGCGCAGACTTTTTTCCTTGTCATTCTCTGAACAACACAGTATAATTAACTATTTACATAGTATTTCCATTATTAGCCCTTATAATAGAAATCTAGAGATGTTTTAATGTACACAGAAGGATGTGTATAGATCATTGTAAATGCTGTGCCATTTTATATATGGGACTTGAACTCTATTGATTATGGTATCTATGGAAAGATATCAAGGAAGAACTATAATTCAGTAACTATTCATACATTTATTTTTTTTCAAAGCCAATTTTTATTGAAGTTTTGTGCATTTCATACAAATTTCCAAATCAAATCTCGACCTGTGCCTCCCTTCCTGTCCCCCACCCCACCAGAGCTCATGCATTCTGCCAAACATGTTTTTCCTCTTTTTTTCAGTCTCCCTCAAAATTCTTGATGCAGAAGTTTACTGTTTCAAGCAGAAGTTCACCATTTCAATCAGTTCTTTGACCCAGTCTTGTTGTTATTCCTTCCAATATGTATCACTCCAAAATATGCACATATGCATGCCACATATATCATAGGTTTTAGCATCTTTAGCTTATGGTTTTTTTTTTCTTTATTAGGCTGAAAGATGTCATGTTTGAAGGCTCCTCCTTGGCAAGCCCAAACCACCATCAGTAACTATTCATACATTTATAAAATTATGTTATCATTGTGACAGTCTTATTTTAAATAACCTTCTACTATCATAGAAAGTGACTGTGATGGTTAGTGTTAGTGTCAACTTGACTCAATCTCGAATCATCTAGGAGGCAAGTCTCCCTCTAGGCATACCTGTGAGGGACTGTTTAGATTGGGTTGGCCTCTAGGAATGCCTGTGAAGTATTATCTTGATTGGGTTAATTGAGGTAATATGTTGCTTGGATTTTATGGTCGACCTAATGTAACCTCGACCACCTGGAAAGAAGATCTCGAGTTAGGAAACTGCTTGAATCAGATTCCTGCAGGTATGTCTGTTCAGTCATTGTCTTGATTGTTAATTGATGTAGAAGGATGCTGTCCATTGTGGATGGCACATCCCTAGGCAGATTATCCTTGGCTGTATAAGAAAGGTGGCTGAGGGGCTGGAGAGATGGCTCAGCAGTTAAGAGCCCAAGCTGTTGTTGCAGAGGACCTGAGTTCAATTCCCAGCACCCACATGGCAGCTAAGAACTATCTTTAACTTCAGTTCCTGGGGATCTTATGCTTTCTTTGGCTTCCATACCCATTGCCTGCATGTGATACACTTACATACATGTAAGCAAAACTCTCATACACATGGGAAATTTTAAAAGGAAGCATGTGAAGGAATCACAAGCAACATTTCACTATAATTTGTGCTTCAAGTTCCTGTCCTGACCTCCCACAATGATAGACTGTGATCTGTAAGCTCAGATCAACTCCTTCTTCCCCTGGGAAGAGTCACCTGAATAGTGGATAGTTCCATTCCATGATCTTGGGCCCTAGAGTTTATAAACAGGAGAAAGCGAGCTGAGCGCCAGCATTTATCACTCTCTGCTTCCTGAATATGGCGACAATTCGACCAGCTGCCACTGTGCTGTCCCCACCCGGGTGGACTACACCTTTGAACTCTGAGCTGAAATCAGGCCTTAAGTTGCTTTTGTCAGGGATTTTATTACAGCATCAGTAACCTGTGTCCGTTTCAGTCACTTCATTCTTCTCCCTTCAACCTCAGAGAAATACCAATCTATTTTCTGTCTCTACAGATTTTCTTTTTCTGAACATCTTATGTGAGGAAGTAATATACCCTGTGGGCTACCGAGTCTAGTTTCCTTCACTTAGAGTAATGTTTTTTTTTTTTTTTTTTGGTTCATCCATTAGATGCACTTGGGAGCAGTATTCCAATATCAATATACGATTTTCATCTTTTCCTTCATTTGTGGCACACTGGTCCTGGAGCTATTATCTGGCAGGCATGGTGACCGTATAGTCAGGGACCTGTTAAATATGTGTGGAAGTTACATTTTGGCACATGCATTTGATTTATGGCATTGATGAGCTAAGTATGAGAGTCCCACCCCAGCACAGTATTTCCAGGCAGGTGAGGTGTAGCTGGTGCTGACGGTGGAGTCTTGCTTGACTCTGGGAGACCCATATTTGCTTTATTGGTTTAGTGGCCTTTGGTAACACTCTCTGGCATTCCAGAGGCCATCTGTACACTTGCATGTGTGGTCTCAATACTTACATACCTACAGGCAGTGCACTTGACACATAAAATAAAAATGACAAAATATTTAAAAAAATAAAAGAAGACTAGCTAGGCATAAGCACGTGAGTGAGCTGGCAAGCCATGTTCCTCTACAGTTTCTGCCTTTGAGTTCATACTTGATTTCTTGCCTTGACTTCCCTCACTGATGGACTCTAACCTGTAAGCTGAAATAAATCCTGTACTCACCAAAGTTCCTTTTCCTCAGAGTGTTTTATCAACAACAGAGAGGAAACTACAAAGCTTTCGTATTCAAACCAGGCTTTGAGAGGAGATGCAGATTTCTCAAGGTCAGGGTTTAATAAGGGTGGGGCCAGGCTCTCCAATCTCTCAGGTCACCCTTGGTGGATGAACTGGAGCCAGCCTGTGGGAGCCATGTTCTTGATCTCCACACCATCCAGGCCTCTTTGGACCTTGCTGCTGTCCTTGCTGGCCAATCAGGACTTTGGATTAATTTTGTTCTTTGGCCAGCCCGTTAGTTACTTTTCTTGCAGTGATAAAATGCTGACAGGAAACGGGCTGGAGAGATGGCCTAGCGGTTAAGAGCGCCGACCGCTCTTGTAGAGGACCCGGGTTCAATCCCCAGCACCCACATGGCGGCTAAGAACCGTCTGTAACTCCAATTCCAGGAGAACTCCAGTTCCACGGGAATCCGAGACCCTCTTCTGACCTCCGCGGCATTGCACGACACGGGTGCACAGACCTACACGGAAACAGTACATTCATACACATAAATAAATAAAATTAAAAAAAAAAAAAGAAAAAAATGCTGACAGGAAGCAACTCAAGAGAGGAAGGGCTTTTTTTTTTTGGCTTACAGTTCAGGAAGGGAAGACCTGGAGGCAGGAGGCAGGACCCAGTTGGTCACCTGTATCTGTAGTCAGGAATAGGTGTTCAAACATAGGAACCTATGGGGGTCATAATTCACATTCAAACCAGAATGCCCAGGGTTTCTTTAACATTTTAAAAAGATCATTTTATTTATGTGGCCCTGTTTGTGTCTGTGGGTGTGTATACTACATGTATTAATAGCATTAGTAGCATTCTGGCCCAAAAGGCCGGAAGAAGGTGTCAGATCTTCTGCTGGAGTTATGGACTGGGAACTGAACTAGAATCCTCTGCAAGAGCAGCGAGTACTCTTAACCACTTAGCCGGGTCTCCAGCTCCATCACCCAGGCTTTCTCATACTTGATCTCTGGGCTGCCAACATCAGAATCATCTAGGAATTGGCTAGAAATGCAGATTATCAGGCTCCACTGAAACTTCCTGAGTCAGAATCTGGATGATAAAACTGTGTAATCCGCAGCCTAACAAACTCTTCAGGAGTCATTAACGTTTGCTAAAAGGTTGAAGAAAGATCACAACATTTAACTTAAACCTGCAAATTCCCTACACCCGTGGAGCTTTCCAGACTAACCACCTTGAGGAGGTAAGAGTCTTGGACATTGCTATCAAAAAGAAACAAAGAAAGAAAAAGAGAGATAAGAAAGTAGGAGGGGCCTAGGAGGGAAGAAGGAGATTGGCTGGAGTGGGAGGGGAGGAAAGAGGAGCAGGGGTGAATGTAATCACAGCACGTTGTGTACAGGTACCATACTGTCAAAAATTTGACAATAAATTAAAAAAAATTAGTAATGTCCACAGTGATTTTAATGTGTAGTAAGGTTGTTCAGTTTAGCAAAACAGCAATAACAACAAAAAATTAAGTTTGAATGGCAGATAAATAATTTTTAGGGCTAAGTAGAGCTCATGTACTGTTGGAGTATATTAGTACTGAATTTTTATTTTATTTCATTGTTAATTTTGAACCAGGGTCTCATGTAGTCTAGTCTGGCCTCAAATTCCCTGGGTAACCAAGGATGACTCTGAGCTTCCGATTTTCCTCCCTACAACTCCTGAGTGCTGGGATTACAGGGGTGAGCCACCCTGTTTCTTTTTATGCAGTGCTGGGGGTGGAAGCCAGGACTTTATGCATGCTAGGCCAGCACTCTACCAATGGAGGGACATCTCCAGTCAGTACTAAAATTTTATATGAACTTATATACAACCTGTGTTGAGAACCACTGATTATAGAGAATGATGTGTATACTACAATGAATCTTATGTAATGAATTGAATTTTTACTTATTAAATATCCATATAACTATTATCCAGGTATTCTGCTGTTGAAAGTGTGGTTCATGGAACAACAGTGTTGATGTCAGCCAGGGACTATTTTGAAAAGCAGAACTTCCAGTTCTACCACAGATCTGCTGAGCTGGAATCTACACTTTTAACAAGATTTTCATAAGAAGTGTATGAAATTCAAGGAACCCAAATCTAGCCCCCTTTTAGAACTGCTTATTACACTGGGATAGGACCTAGCTGCATGCATCTATTTAAGTCAATAGTAATGGAAATGAAATAAAACTTAAAACTAGGGCTATTCTTTTTTTTTTTTTTTACTTTCTTAATTGAAGTTTTGTGCAATTCATACAACATTTCTCAGTCTAGTTTAGACTCATTCCCCTTTCCATGCACCCTACCCCACCTGAGTTCATGCATTTTGCCATACACATGTTGCATCGTTTTTTCAGTCTTTTTAAAGTTTTTCTATGTAGAGGTTTATTGTTTGGGGCTGAAGTTTACTGTTTCAGTCAGTTCTTTGACCCAGTCCTTTTGTTGTTCCCTCCAAGTTGTATTACTCCAAAATATGAATATATGTTCTTCATACATATACCAAAATTATGACATCTGAAAGTAAACTGTATGTTAATTCTAAAACATCTTTAGGAATTCACATTTTTCCCTTTTAACTTTATATTACTCTAAAGTATGCGTACATACCCTCCAGCCATATACCACAATTACAAAGTCTGAAAATAAGTGGTAGGTTAATTCTAGATCCCATTAAGGTATTCACATTATAATGGCATAGTTGCTTTAAGGTAGAAAAATTTATATATATATTGCCTTACTACTAGGTATTTGGTACTAGCATCCACAAATGAGTGATACTATTCTGGGACTGTGTTACTTCTCTTAGCATAATGGCTTCTAGTTCCATCTATTTACCTGCAAAGTTCATGATGTCATCTTTTTTACCACTTTCTACAGCTCCATTATGTAGATGTACCACATTTTCTCTGTCTACTCATTGGCTGAGGGGCACTTGTGTTGGTTCCAGCTCCTCACTATTGTGAAGAGAGCTGCAATAAACATAGATGTGCATGTATATTTGTGGTAGATGAGTCTTGTGGGTATATACCCAGGAGTGGTATGGCTGGGTCAGGTGGTAGACTCATTTTGAGTCTTTTAAGAGTTCTCCACACTGCTTTCCATAGTGGTTGTACGAGTTTACATTCCCACCAGCAGTGGATGAGTGTTCCCCTTTCCCTACAACCCCTCCAGCATTTGGTATCTTTTGTTTTCATGATTTAAGCCAGTCTTATCAGAATGAGATGATATCTTAAAGTGGTTTCAATTTGCATATCCTTAATTATTAACAATGTTGAAAACTTTTTAAGATGTTTCTCAGCCATCTTTATTTCCTCACTTGTGAAGTCTCTGCTCAACTCTTTACTCCATCTCTTGAGTGGGTCATTTGTTTTCTTCATTTTTTGAGTAGTTTATATATTTTGGATGTTAATGCTCTGTCAGATGTATCACTGATGAAGGCTCCCCCATTCTGTACATTTTCTCTTTACTTCATTGATTGTTTCTTTCACTGCACAGAAGCTTTTGAGTTTAATGAGATCCCCTCTGGGGATTCCGTTTGGTAGAAGCACTTGGGAAGTCAGCTGGCAGCCCCCATCCCTCAGGCTGGAGTCCCGCTGATTCCCTGCTTGCCTTTGTTTTTTATTTTTTATGTTATTTTTTTGGTCTTTCAAGACAGGGTCTCCCTGTGGCCCCAGCTGTCCTGGAACTCACTCTGTAGACCAGGCTGGCCTTGAACTCACAAAGATCCACCTGCCTCTGCCTCCCTGCTTGCCTTTGAAACCTGCCTGGTGCCACTGTCTTTTATGCTTTGGGCAAAATATTGTCACATTCCTTTAGTAATCAGGTGTATATGGTGTAAAATCCTGTATGCCCCAACCTCCAGTCATACCTCTAGGTCCAGTATAAATACCCCAAATTGCAGTAATAAAGTTGAGTAATTCCTTTGTGGAATTCCTTCCAGCCTCATTCTTGAGTCCATTCTTTTCTTGTCCTTTCCTTGTTCTTTCTCTCTTTCTCTCTCTCCTTTTCTTTCTTTCTTTTCTTTTCTTTCTTTCTTTCTTTCTTTCTTTCTTTCTTTCTTTCTTCCTATTTGGCCTTTTACTTCCTCTCCCCTCCCCGTCTCTACCAGGGCTAAGACCTGGGTCACTGGCCAGCTGGCTGGAGCAATCTGGGAGCTTGCAGTCCCAGGAACTGTGAGCTCTAGTCAAAGGGGGAAAAACATTGGAAAGGCTACAACTGGCACCCAATGTGGGGCAAAGCCTTTCACAAGACAAGAAGGAAAAAAGTAAGGCCTGTGCTTCTCAGGCATCTGCCTGTGTCGGGTTGTCCCTTTCAACCCCACGCTTCTCTTGAGTGAGGCAGGCTTTTAAAGTTCTTAGGCGTCTGCCCATGTTGGACTGTCTCAGTCCCATGTCTCTCTTGAATGAGACACACATTTAAGGTTATCTTGGACGATTCTAACCCCACGTCTCTCTTGAGTGAGACAGTTTTATAAATATTTTCATAGGATTCAGAGTAGGGAACTTAAGCCCCCTTTGTCCAGTGGGGACTATGGTAGTGGGATGCTGTGCCTCATCCCCATGAGTTCCTGATGGAGGATAAGCTGTCATTCCTTTGTTCTTTGTTTTTTTCTAACCTTTAATTTCAGTTCCTGCAGGGGTGAGGGAATCATTTAACCTAATTGGATTCCCGCCTGCTTGGTCAGGTGACTGCAAAAATCTTTCTGCCGTTAAGTTATTTCTTTCTATTTACTACCATCTTCCCCTTTTCCTTTTATTAAAAAAAGGTACTGTTTTTTTAATAAAAAAAATTAAATTTTTTTCTTCAGGGGATACTCTGGGAAGCACGAGCCAACGTGGCTCCTACCACAGCAGTAGAACTCCAAAGGTGTGTTAGGAGGTATGGCATCTGCCCCGTATATCAAAAAGGAAGCCTCAGGATATGGGGCCTCATTCAGCAAACAGAAAACCCTGTCCAGCCTGGCTCCAATGGAGTTGTTGGGATGGGGCACATGCATCCTGCTCTAGCCAGATAAGGCCTCATTCCTATAATCCCACTTGTCAGTTGTGGCCCTTATTTACTGTCCAGCTGCTGTTTGATTTAGAAAGTCTTTTCTTACACCTATGTCTTGTAAGTTGCAGTCAATGTTTTCTTCTATCCCCTTCAGGGTTTCAGGTTTCACATTGAGGTCTTTGATGTATTGGGAGTTGATTTTTGTACAGGTAGGGGTTTAATTTTATTCTTCTACAAATGGTGATTCAGTTTTTGCCAGAACCATTTGCTGAAGATGCTGTCTTTCCTCCATTGAGTCTTTTTTGGCCCCTTTGTCAAATATGAGGTGGCTGAAATTGTATGAGCTCAAGTTTGGATCTTTAGTTTTGTTCCCTTGGACAATGGGTCTGTTTTTGTGCCTGTACCAGGCTGTTTTTATGACTATAGCCTTGTAATATAGTTTGAAGTCTGGTATAGTGATCCCCCTGGTATTGCACTTTTTGCTCAGTGTTGCTTTGGATATTTGGGGTCTTTTGTTTTTCCATATGAATTTAAGGATTTTTTTTCCAAGCCCGTGAAGAAATTCTTGGGGATTTTAACTGGGATGGCATTGAATTTGTATATCAATTTGGGTAGAATGGACATTTTTACTGTATTAATTTTTCCAATCCATGAGCATAGGCGTTCTTTCCATCTTCTGATGTCTTCTTCAATCTTCTTCAGGGGTTTAAAAATTTTTAAATAGATCTTTGGTGTCTTTGATTAAATTTGCTTCTAGGTATTTTACTTTATTTTTTGCACCTATTGTGACTAGGAAGCAGTTGCTTTTTGTTGGTGTAGAGAAAGGCTAGGGATTTTTCTAGGTTATTTTGTGTCCCACCACTTTACTGAAAATCTTAATCATTTCTAGGAGTTTGCTGGTAGAGTTTTTAGCATCCCTTAGATAAACAATCATTCATCTGCAAATAGGGATAGTTTGACTTCCTCTTTTTCAATTAGTACTCCTTTAATTTCCCTTTCTTGCCTTATTGCCCTAGCAAGCATTTTAAGTACTCTATTGAAGAGGCATGGTGGTAGGGGACAGCCTTGCCATGTTCCTGCCTTTAAGGGGAATGCTTTTAACTTCTCTGCATTTAGGATGATGTTGGCTGTGGGTTTGTTGTATGTGGCTCAGATTATATTGAAGAATGTTCCCTCCACTCCAATTCCCTTTAACACTTTAAGCATGAAGGGATTCTGCATTTTGTTGAAGGCTTTTTCTGCATCAATTGAGATGATTGTGTGGTTTTTGTCTTTCAGTCCATTTATGTGTTTTATGATATTCACTGATTTTTGTATGTTGAACCATCCCTGCATCTCTGCTGTGACTCCAACTTGGTCAAGATGGATAATCTTTTTGATGTGGGTCTCTATGTGGTTTGCAAGTATTTTGTTGAGAATTTTTGCATCTATGTTCATTAATAAGATGGGTCTATAGTTTTCTTCACTTGATCTTAGCCAAAAGGCCAAGAAGCTATGGGTCTATAGTTTTATTTTTTGGTTGTATCTTTGCCTGGTTTTGGTATTAGAGTAATGCCGGCTTCATAGAAGGAACTTGGGGAAATCTGAACAGTTTTAGTAATAATGGTTTTTAAGTCCTTTTCAAAATGTTTCATAGAATTCTGCCATGAAACCATCTGAGACTGGGCTTTTTTTAGTTGGGAAGTTTCTTATTACACTTTCAATTTCTTCATATATTATGAGTCTGTTTAGGCTGTCAGTCTCTTCTTGGAATTCCAGGATCTCAGATATTCATCCATTTATCTTAGGTTTTCAAATTTAGTAACATAGGGTTTTGAGATATTCTTGTATGATTATCTGGGTCTGGGTCTTTTGTTGTCTGTTGTGATGTTTCCATTTTCATCACAAATTCTATTGATTTGGAGTTCTTTCTTTTAGTTAATTGGGCCTGGAGGTCTATCTATCTTGTTTATACTTTCAAAGAACCAGCTTTTAGATTCATTGATTCTTTGTATTGTTTTCTTTGTTTCTATTTCATCGATTTCTGTTCTTATTTTTGTGATTCTTTCTGTCTGTTGGGTTTAGGGTTCATTTGTTGTTATCTCTCAAGTGTTTTTATCTGCAGTGTTAGTTTGTTTATTTGTCCTTTTTCTGTTTTTTAATGTAGGCACCAAAGGGCTATAAACTTCCTTCTTAGGACTGCTTTTAAAATATTCCATAGGTTTTACTGTCTTGTATTATCTTTTTTATTTAGTTCCAGGAATGTTTTTATTTATTTCTTTATTTCTTCCTTCACACATTTATTATTCAAGAGTGTGTTGTTTAGTCTCCATGTGTTCTTGTAGATAGTAGAACTTATTCTGGTGTTGATGTTGAGCTTTATTGTACTATGGTCTTATAGAATGCGTGACATTATTTCAATCCTTTTGTATTTGTAGAAGTTTTTTCTATGTCCCAGTATGTGGTTGATTTTGGAGAATGTTCCATGGGGTGCTGAATAGAAAGTATAGTTTCTGGTGTTTGGGTGGAATATTTGGTAGATGTCTGTGAGGTCCATTTGGTGTATTGTATTATTCAGTTCAGATGGCTCTCTGTTTCTTCTTTCTCCAGTTGACCTATCTAATGGGCTCAGTAGGGAACTGAAATCCCCTACTATTAGTGTGCTGGGATTAATCTGTGCCTTGAGGTTCTATGTTTATAAAGTTTGGTGCACTGGAGTTTGGTGTTTATATGTTCATGATTATGAAATCGTCATGGTTAATTGTTCCTTTGATAAGGATGTAGTGACCTTCTTTGTCTTTTCTGATTAGTTTTACTTTGAAGTCTACTTTGTCTGATATTAGAATAGCCACTCCTGCTTTCTTTTTGGTATCATTTGCTTGGGATATTTTTTCCATCCTTTCACTTTAAGGTGGTGCTTGTCCTTATAGGTGAGATGGGTTTCTTGTAGACAGCATGTAGATGGGTTCTGTTTCCTAATCCATTCTCCCAGGCTTTGTCTTTTGATTGGGGAGTTCAGTCCATATTTAAAATTATTATTTAGAGATGTGTGCTGCTTCCTTTTGCCTTATTTTATGTTTGCATTCTTGGTCTAGGTTTGTATTTCTGCAATTATACTTTTATTCATTACTCTCCCTAGCTGCTTGGGATAGTTGCTCCTTTCCTCTGACCTTTGAGTTGTTTAGAGTATTTTCTGAAGAGTTTGTTTTCTGGACATGAATTCTTTCATCTTGTTTATGTCATGAAACATTTTTCTGTCTCCTTCAAGTATAATTGACATTTTTGCTAGGTATAGTAATCTAGTTGGCATCTATAGTCATTTAGTACAGGGAATATTTTGGTCTATGTTCTTCTGGCTTTCATTGTTTGCACAGAAGAGTCAGCTGTAATTCTGATGGGTTTCCCTTTATATGTAACTTGTTTTTCTCTTGTGACCTTCAGTAATTTTTCTTTGTTTTGGGTGTCTAGTGTTTTAAGTATGATATGTTGTGGGGTATTCCTTTTCTGATCTTGTCTATTTGGTGTTCTATGTGCTTATTGTATTTACATGGGTTTGGGGAAATTTTCTTCTATTATTCTTTTTAAGATTTGATCAATACCTTTGCCCTGGGATTCTTCTCTTTCCTCTATCCTTATGATGCGGAGGTTTGATCTTTTCATAGTGTCCCATATTTCCTGATTGTTCCAATTTTGTGATTTAAAAAAATTTCATACTCTTTGAGCATTGTAGTTCTTCTACCTTGTCTTACAGTGTTGATATTCTACTTTCTGCTTCATCCAATCTGTTACTGACGCTTTCTCCCATCTTTTCCTGCTGATTGGATAAGTGTGCAATTTCCTTTATCATTCCATCCTGTGAGTTCTTTAGTCTTTCCAGTTCCCTTTGGAGTTTGTCATTCTCTCCTTCCAGATCCTTGATTCACTGGCTGATTTCCTGTCTCATTTCAGTGGGATCTTTTCAGTGTTTTCACTTCGTTCCTGAGTTTGTCATTCTCTCCCTTGATTTCTTTGAGTCTATCGATTATTGTTCTTTTAAGATCTGTGTCCTGGGTTATCTCCAGGGAGAGCTCATTGTTGGAGTCCTCTATAGGACTGATAGATTTTGGTGGGGATTTATCATTTGCTTTTCCCATGTTGTTGATTTTCCTTTGTGCTCTTAGCATGTGGATTTGATGTATTGTTTATAATCTGATGTGAAATTCAAGTGCTTTTTCATTTAGTTGAAGGCCTGTTCCTGTAGGTTGGAAGGTTTGCTGCCTCTTCTGTTACTTTGTGCTCTGAGTCACTTTCTTGGTTCCTATTGGGATAGCCACAAACGGGGTGGGTGGCACTGGTTTTTGCCTGCCCAATCCTGTCACCTCCAAGGTGCCAGTAGGGCCTTATGCAATCTGGTCTGGAAGGTGGAGCAGCTCCAGAGACCTGGGCGCAGTCTCCGGACTGGATGGACTGACCCCCGGGGTGTGCAGAGGCACATGGGGCTTTACCCAGTCTGGCAAAGTAGGGCTTTTCAGTCCCATTGATCACTTTGAAGCACTGTCACCACATGGGGCTACTGGCCTGCAGTCACAGCATGCCTCCTCTGTGTTGTGTGGCAGCTTCCTTAGAACTGAAGAATTCCCTCTGGGAGGGAGGAGAGACACAGGACACTCAAGAAGTAAACAAAATGTCATATGCCTTGGAAAGTAGAGACTTGGAATAGTCTGGAAGGTGGGGGGTGGGGGAAGGACAGGGATGGTTATTTGTAGGACTGTTGAGCTGCCTGAAAGTTGTGCATAGCTTTGGGGTGCAGGTTGTAAGTCCTCACCTAAGCTGAGGTGGGGCTTTTGATGATCTGGTTGCTTTTTTTTTTTAAATTTAATTTAATTTTATTTTTTCTCCTCTTTTATTTGTTTATTTTTAAGGGATTCTACAATATAATAATACAATTGTTTTTGGATAACATTGATGTTACTCAGTTTGCTGTACAATTAGGTAATTGGTGCATTTTGCAAATATCTTTGTCCAAATTTTGAACAACCCAAGGTTCCCATAGTCCAATTGGTGATGCTTGTATGCACAGGCATGTTGATTAGGAGTCCAGTCTATATTGCTGTAGTCTCACGAGTCACCTGAATCTCTCTGCAGCCCTTACATTCTACCATGCCTCCTCTTCTGCAATTTATTCTCTAGGCTTTGGGAATGGGGCACAAATGGGTGAGAAGAAAACAGTCTACTTTCTTTGGAGTTGTCATTTTGGACTCTAGTCTGTTCAGGTTGTTTCCCTTCATGGGTTGACAGCTTATCCAGTGATACCTTTTTAGTCATACTAACAAAGCACAAGCAATTGGATGTACAGGCATTTAAGCAGTACTAATTATTATGTCAAGCTAAGCTGTGAGCATAGACACAGATGCTTGGATGGTATGCTAATCCACAAACTGTGGTTTCTCTATAAAGGGTGACAAGTTCTTATTGTGGCTTATAACATCTCCTAACCACTAGAGGACATAAGCTTGTGGCATCCACTGTTATTCCTCCAAGGAGAGAGCTAATAGCCAATTAGATTTGGGATATATAGACACATGGCTGCCACTGTTGCACAGTATCTCCAGGCAGTTGAGGTGTAGCTGATATTGCTAGTCTCAGTGAGACCAATATTTTGCTGTATTTAGTGGCCTTTGGTAACGCTCTCTGGCATTTCAGAGGCCAGTTGTACACTAGCAAGTGATGTGTCATAACATTTTTTCATGCTCACGCCAGGTCTTCAACAACAGGGACTTACTGCCTTTCTCCTTGCATATATCCCACTTATAGGCAAAAGGCCTTCATAATTTGGGGGGGGTTGTATCCCCTAGCCAACATCTCCTAGGCAGAATAATTCATTGCTGATGTCAGAGCTTTCCTGTACTAATATATTTTGCTTAATTACACAGCTTATAAAGACTTTACTATTGAATTTGGCTCTAGATAGAGAATTATCCTTTCAAAAAAAAAACTAGATAAAGAATTATCCTTTCACAGTTCCTATGCCTATCAGTCAATTAAAAAAGGGTAGTTATACCTGTTTTATAAGAAATTACCACTATAACAGTTGGCTCTAATTTGCAGTTAGGGCAAATTTTATTTATTTACGTATATGAATGTACTGTCTGCATGTATGTTTGTGCACCTGTGTTGTGCAAAGCTGCGGAGGTCAGAAGAGGCTGTCGGATTCCCCTGGAACTGGAGTTCTCCTGGAATTGGAGTTATGGACGGTTCTTAGTCACCATGTGGGTGCTGGGGATGGAACCCAGGTCCTCCGCAAGAGCAGTTGGTGCTCTTAACCACTAGGCCATCTCTCCAGCCCCCGATCTGGCTGCTTTTTAAAGTCCTCTCTGCTCCTGTGAGTAACCCCTTCCCCAAATTCGTAGGTTCATCAAGCTGGACTTTGGTACAATAGTTATTTTGATCTGTTGTGGGTTCCTTTCTGGGCTGAGCAGTCATGTGTGTGGTGTGTCTTCCCAGAAAAGTGTCTTATGCAACACTGCATCACTCCCTGAAGTTCTTCTATTGGATGCTGCTGGTTTACAAGGAGGCAGCAAGGATGCTTTCTTAGTGGATCAATAGGTAGCCCCTAGGGCTTTGTTCAAGGATGGAAATCAAGGACAGAAACACAGTGATTGTAGGTCAGAGAGGCTGAAAGAGCTGCTGCTCCTCAGAAATGCCAGAGTTTTCTGGAAAGGGTGGGGGAGGGGGAGAAGACCTTTTAAAGTTGGCCAAGTTTCCCAGTGGGCTTGTCAAGATCTGCTGGCAGAAACGCTGCAGCAGTGTGGAGTTTAAGTGTCTGTGACATCCACGTTATTACCAGATAAATTCGTTAAGATGGATAGGATCACAGCGAATACCACAGCAGGTGGCAGCGGCAGGACAATAGATTAAAGTGTTGTACACACAGCACTCACCCCTCTGGCTATCTTCTGGTTTCTTTCCTTTTGCCTCTGTAGATGGTGTGGAAGTAGGGACTTCCCCACCAAGACACCCTTAAATATCAGAGCATCTTGTTACAAAGGAAACACTTCAGCAGAGAATCTGCTTGGGGCTTCAAAACACTTAGAAATAAGACAAAAGGGCCTTTGGAATTTGGGTTCCAGCCTGTGGGTCTGGCATGAGAAGGTCAGGCTATGGCAATGATCACTCTCTGCATTTGCACAACTTGTGATGGCATATGTTTTTTCTTTTCTGGTGTGTGTGTGTGTGTGTGTGTGTGTGTGTGTGTGTGTGTGGTGTGGGCATGCATATGTGTGGTGTGTGGAACAAGGAACCAGAGGAAGACGTTGGGTGCCTTGCTTCATCACCATCTCTCCCATTCCCTTGTGATAGTGTCTCTTGTGGAATCTGGAGCTAGGCTGGCTAGCTGACCAGCAGTCCTCAGCAGTCCACCTGTCTGTGCCCCTGACAGCATGTGCATGTCCACACAGATGCTGAGGATTCGAATGCAGCTCCTCAAGCACTCTTACCCACACAGCCATCTTTCTAGGCACACAAATAGTTTTCTGTCTGTATTTCTCTCATTTGATTGGCAGCTAACTCAGGGATATGGTAGAAGGCAAGTGAGGGAAATTATGGTAGGTGTTGAAAGATATGTACTGTGTTCCCCAGGGTTCAATCCTGCCTGTGCCACCAGGTGGCTCTGAGTTCTTGAGGGAAAGCAGTAGCCTCTCTGAGCCTGTCTCCTTACTGGAGAAGTCCTTGCTTCAAAGGCCTAGTTTGGTGGAGATGGTATGATCTGGTATACAAAGGGGCTCAACATATGGAAACAGACTCTCATACACCTCCATATATTTTAAAAATATATATAACTATAAAAAATATATAACTATGTTCTAGGCATGAAGAGAAATGCTAAGATGCACATGACATTGTTGTTTTCAATGAGCAATTTACCAAGGAATTGGGTTCCAGCCTCTAGGTCTGCAGTAAGACTGTGTATTAGTCACTTTTCTGTTGCTGTGATAAAACACCATGACCAAGGAACTTATAAAAGGAAGAGTTTATTTGAGCTTACGATTGCCGGTTCCAGGGAATTAGAGTCCATTGTGACGGGAGGCATGGTGGCTGGATCTGGAGCAGCAAGCCGAGGGTCACATCTTGCAAAGAGCACAGGAAGCAGAGAGAGGGCGACTGGAGACCACGAGGCTTGTTAAACTCACCAAGCCTGCCCCCGACAACGCACTTCCTCCAGCACGGCCACACCTTCTAAGACCTCCAAAAACAGTGCCACCAACTGGAGACAAATGTCTGAATACTTACAGCCTATGGGGGACACTCATTCAAACCAGCACAGACTGAGATATATGCTACAGGAGTATAGTTGTGCATTTTTCCCCTGGGGAAGGCTCATGAGGAGGTGTCATTTATGTTGGGTTGTGAGGGATGAATTGGAGTTCACAAGGAAGGCACAAAGAAGCACATTATAGGGAGAAAAGGAATAACCTTTGAAAAGTCACAGAGGCTGGGCGTGGTGGCACGCGCCTTTAATCCCAGCACTTGGGAGGCAGAGGCAGGCAGATCTCTGTGAGTTCAAGGTCAATCTGGTTTACAAAGTGAGTTCCAGGATGGCTGGGGCTACAGGGAGACCCTGTCTCAAAAAGACCAGAAAAAAAAGGCACAGAGGTGGTCTGGTGGTTCAAGATGAAGGGTACATATGGAAGGGGCAGGAGACCAGCTCAAAGAAGAGGTGGGCAGACAGGGGCTGAATAAGAATGAGTCATCTAGATCAGGCTAAGTCTGTCTTTCTTTCTCTTTCTTTCTTTCTTTCTTTCTTTCTTTCTTTCTTTCTTTCTTTCTTTCTTTCTTTCTTTCTTTCTTTCTTTCTTTCCTTCTCATTTACTTTCTCATTATTGAGACAGGGTCTCATGTAGCACAGGCTGGCCTCAAACTTACTATGTAGCCTCAGACTTCTGATCTTCCTGCCTCTATCAAGTGCTGGGATTATCTGTATATGTTACCATGTCTGACTTTTTCTTCATCATTGATGAGAGAGATTATCTTAGTTCTATTACTATATAACAAATTACCCCCCGAACTAACTTATTTCAAATGCCAATACAGTTTTGCTCTTTCACAGTTTCTGAGTGTTAGAAATGTAGGAGCAGCTGAGGTTGGCAGGCTGGGGTTGAAGTCTTTCCAGAGGTTGAATCAGGTTGTTAGTAGGGCCCTACTTCACCCAGAGGCTTGGTTGGCACTGTTTCCAAGATGGTGCTCTCACATGAAGGGCAAGTTGGTGTTGGCTAGTAGCTGCAGGTTCACAACCACATGGAACTTTCTAGAAATCTGCTTAAGTGCTTTCATGGCCTATGTGTAAGTGATCCAAGAAAAAGTGAAGGACACACTGTCCCAGAGCCAGAAGTCATTTGCACGAGCCCTGCAACTTCTTGTTGGTTTTAGTTTAGTTATTTTTAGAGTGGAGGGGACTATTTAAAAGTGGACTATCAGGAGATAAGAAACACGGGCCTTTTGGGAGACTTTACAGTAAAATGAAGGGTCACATCATTGATCCTTTTTTATCAGTGAGGAAACTGAGGCATAAGATTGAATGATTCACCCAAGACTCCTGCCACGAGGGTCTGCCAGTGCTGACGCTCTGTATCACTCTCTGCAGTGCTTGCTTCTGTTCAAAGCCATCTCATTAGGATTTCTGAAGGCATCCCTGGGATAGCAGAGAACTCTGAATTCCCTGTGTTAAATTCTAGAGAAATTCATATTCAGAGCAGGAACCAAACTCAGGAGAAATCTCAGGCAAAAATCTAGTGTGTGTTAGGTTAGAATTAAGGCAGCATACTGCTGACTAATCTTGGTTTATTAAAGGTTAGTTTACTAATGTTTGTTTTTAGGAAGTTTATGATTAGTGATCTAAAGGCTAAGTTATACAAAGAGACAAAGACAGGCAGGTAGGAGATAATAGATAGGGATAGATGGATAGAAAAATAAAAGGATACATGGACAGGAGGGTAGGTGGGAGATAGATGGATGGGTGTGTGTCTGGGAAGGACAGTAGAAAGATGGATAGACAGTTGTGATGGGTATCTGTAGGCTGGCAGATGGACGGATGGATGGATGTTGGCAAAGGGTACCAATTTCCTTTTGAAAAAGGCTTTTCCTGCTGGGTGGGGTGGCACACACCTTTAATCCCAGCACTCGGGATACAGAAGCAGGCAGATCTCTGTGAGTTCAAGGGCAGCCTGGTCTACATAGTGAGTTCCAAGCCAGCTGGGACTAAAGGAACCTTGTCTCAAAAAGACCAAAAAAGGAAAAAAGGAAGAAAAAAAGAAAAAGGCTCTTCTTTAGTTCAAGGTTATACTGTCTCTCAACATCATTAAAAATCCACAACCAGACAGGCTCTAAACCTCATACTTCACCCTTTTTCTCACATCTCATATTCTGCCAGAAAATTCTGTCACCACCCAAGTCCAGACCACCATGTCGCCTGCCCACGTGACTGTGGTGGCCTTGTGCCTTGGCCTCACCCTTACCTCCCTTCAACTTCCTCTCATAAGCTGCAGCAGACTCTGCTGCTTCTCTGCTCAGACTCTCCCAATGGCTCCTGGTCCACTGCAAAACTCAAAGTCCTCCCCTTGGTTGTGAATGCTCTTCCAAAGCTGTGTCACTTTTATTGGCTAGCCTGTGCAGGACCGAGGTTGGAGCACATGTATGTCTGCAAGGGTGATGTGTTCTTTGCCTTTTACCATCCAGGGGGTCTCTGGGATGTGACCCTCCCTCCTGTTGGACTGCAGGGATGCCAGGATGATGACCTTCAAGGCTGGCTGTGTTTTCACCAGAAGAGGGGGTCCTCAGAGCAATGGTGTTTGGACATGGTGGGAAGTATAGAGAGCACTATTTTTTTTTTTTTTGAGACAGGGTCTCCCTATAGCCCCAGCTGACCTGGAACTCACTCTGTAGACCAGGCTGGCCTTGAACTCACAGTGATCTGCCTGCCTCTGCCTCCCGAGTGCTGGGATTAAAGGCGTGCACCACCACGCCCGGCTTCAGGACTGTTCTTAGCCGCCATGTGGGTGCTGGGAATCCAACCCTGGTCCTCTGCAAGAGCAGTCAGTGCTCTCAACTGCTGAGCCATCTCTCCAGCCCCAGAAAGCATTTATTTTATTTTATTTTATTTTTTATGTGTATGAATGTACTGTCTGCATGTAGGTTTGTGCATGTTGGTTTATGTTGTTCTTCCTCTTTTTATTTCCTAATGATGCTTTATGTGTGTGATGTTTCTATGTGTGTGAATGTATTTGCAAATGTATGTGGAGGACAGACTTTGATGCTGAGTGTCTTTCTTAGTCATTCTCTGACTTATGCTTTGAGGCAGGGTCTCTCACTGAACCCATAGGTCATCAGTTTAGCTGGACCAGCTGGCCAACAGTCTGCAGGGATCCTCCTGCCTCTGTCTCCTTAGCAGTGGAATTTTGATGTGGGTGCTGAGAATCTGAACTCCTGTCCTTGTGTGTGTGGCAAACACTTTTCTGACGGAGCAGTCCCTCAAGTCCTTGTTTTTTGTTTGTTGAAAGTATTCTCACCAGGCCTTTGCACTCTTCCTGACTATTCATCTCCTAACAGCAAGTGGCTTTGTCCATTTCAGCTGTCCCTGGTTGCCCTGGCAAAGGCTGGCTTCTCTTAGTTTCTTCTTTAGGAGGTGACAAAGCCATTACGTCTCTCTAGAGAGTAGTGTAACTAAAAATAAGCCAACTGACATTTTCTTTACCTTTTACTTTAAAGACCAACACAGTTACATTCCAAAAAATGTTGTGAATGGAGCAGAAAAGCCCTTCCTAATTCTACCATGTATCCTGGCAGCCATGCTGAATTGTAAACACCTTCTATGTGTCAAAGCCTCTCCCTGCAACCAGACCTAATCATTTTTTTTTGAGGAAGACAACTTTTTTTTTCTCCAGAACTCAACTAAATGTGACTATATTCAAATTAAGTACTGTTCTTCAAGGCTTATTACAAGAAAGGAGAAAAGATGAGCCACTAAGTGGGACAATTTAAACACATACTGGAGAGAAGACTGGTAGGTAGGAGATAGACCTATGTGCAGTTTATATGTACATTGTTCAGAAGAGGAAATCCAGTAGCAATGAAATGGGTGCAAAGGTGTACAACCTCATTAAATAATCAGACAGCCTCAAAATAAAACCACAAATGATGATGTATATTGAAACTCAAGAACAGGATGTCCTGCTGAGCACTGAGAAACAGAAGTTCCTGTAATTCTGCAGCACAAGCATGAATTGGCACAAATGCCAAACACATCATAGATCACTTTGTTTTCTTTAATGTAGTATCAAGAGACATGTAACGGGGTGGAGAGGTGGCTCAGTGGTAAAGAGCATTTACTGTTTGTATTAGTCACTTTTCTGTTGCTGTGATAAAACACCATGACCAAAGGAACTTATAAAAGGAAGAGTTTATTTGAGCTTACGATTGACGGCTCCAGGGAATTAGAATCCATTGTGGCGTGAGGCATGGCGGCTGGAGAGGCATGGCAGCTGGAGCAGCAAGCCGAGGGTCACATCTCGCAAAGAGCACAGGAAGCAGAGAGAGCGGCTGGTGACCATGAGGCTTGTTAAACTCACTAAGCCTGCCCCCAGTGACCCACCTCCCCCGGCATGGCCACTCCTTCTAAGACCTCCAAAAACAGCGCCACCAACTGGAGACAAATGTCTGAATACTTACAGCCTATGGGAGACACTCATTCAAACCACCACACTGTTCTTCCAGCGGACCAGGGTTCAGTTTCCAGCACCCACGTGGTGACTAACACCCATCCCTAACTCCAAGTCCAGGGGATCTGATGCCCTCTTCTGGCCTCTGAGAATACCAGGAATGTACATGGTGTACTTACATACATGCAGGCAAAAACCTTATACACATAAAATAAAAAAGGAGACATGTAACAACAATATAGTCCTATCTCAAATAAGCCAAATGTCCCTCAGTAATTGAACAAGTAAATAAACTCTAGTACAGGAAAGTGATGGGATATTATAAGAGTGCCCGGTTGGCCTGGAGAGATGGCCTAGCGGTTAAGAGCACCGACTGCTCTTACAGAGGACTCGTGTTCGATCCCCAGCACCCACATGGCAGCTGAGAACTGTCTGTAACTCCAATTCCAGGAGAACTCCAGTTCCAGGGGAATCCGACACCCTCTTCTGACCTCCGCGGCATTGCACAACATGGGTGCACAGACCTACATGCAGACAGTACATTCGTACACATAAATAAATAAATAAAATATTAAAAAATTTATTAAAAAAAAAAAGTGCCCGGCATGGTGGTGCACACCTTTAATCCTGACACTTGGGAGGCAGAGGTTGGCAGGTCTCTGTGAGTTCAAGGCCAGCCTGGTAGGGATAGGAAGTTTCAGGCCAGCCAGTGCTACATAGTAAGTCCCTGTCTCAAAAACCAAACCAAGGGAGTGGAGAGATGGCTCAGCAGTTAAGAGCGTTGACTGCTCTTGCAGAGGTCCCGGGGTCAACTCCCAGCACCCACATGGCAGCTAAGAACTGTCTTCAAGCCGGGCATGGTGGTACATGACTTTAAACCTAGCACTCAGGAGGCAGAGGCAGGAGGATCTCTGAGTTCAAGGCCAGCCTGGTGTACAGAGTGAGTTCCAGGCCATCTCAGGCTATAGGGAGACCCTGTCTCAAAAAACAAAAAACAAAACACCACAACAAAGAAACCCAACAACCCTAAACAACACCAAATCCCAAATAAGACCAACAACAAAGAGAATAAATTATAAGCACCATAAAACCACAATTACATCTATCTACAAAGCCATAACTGAAAAAAACAAGCATTAAAATATCTGTAATGTAAGTTAATTTACACAAAACTCAAAAAAAAGGCTCAACCATGTTGTTTGGAGATTTCTGTTGAAGTGTCAGACAGAGAAAGAACAGCGCACACGTACATACACACATGCACAGACACACACAGACACACACACACTCCTTGCAAGTCATATGTAAACCATGACTTGTCTTAACTGGCAGATGATTTCATTTAGGGAGATAAAAGTAACAAAATAAGACACTAATAAAAGCTCAATAATTAATAATTGATAATTAATAGCTTTCATCATGAATCAATGTCTTTGCCTTCAGTGTCTTATTTTAAAGAACCAAAGTAACTATTACCGTGCCTATTTTTTGAGTGTGTATGCATATGTGTGTGGTGATGAACACATATGTATGTGAGTATAAAAACTACATGGGGCCAGAGGAGGATGTCAGGGCTTGTCTTTCACTTTGCCTTTTCCCCTTGGAACAGGGTCTCTCATTCAACTTGAAGCTAGGCTGGCAGCCAGCAAGACCCAGTGGTCTGCTGTCTCTGCCCCTATCTGCAATGGGCCTGGAGTTACAGACATGTGTGGTCCAAGCTGCTTTGTTTTACGTATGTGATGGGGATTCCAACTCAGGTCTTTATGCTTGGACAGCAAATGCTCTCTCTAACGGTTCTGCAGAACCATCCCCACAGCTCCACTATGTGTATTTTCTAAGTGAGAGAGGTGAGTCCCAAGGTTAATTGGTTGGGTTTTGCCTGTGAATGAGAGTCTCTTGTGGAGAAGCTCCCAGCCCACCGCCTTCTCTTTGACATAGGAACTCAAGCTTCCTTTGTGGTTCATTTTCTTGGATTTGCAGCCTGGATCTCAATGCTCAGGCTCCGTGGGCTTAGGGGTTTTAACTTAAATGTTCTGGAAAGTGATGTTGATCATGGATCCCAGTGTGAAGTCAGGGTTAATACCATTGAGTTAAATCTTTGTGAGGTCAGAGAAGCCCCCAGCAAGATTCAAAGACTCTGTCAGCTGTTCTCTAAGCCATGAGCAGATGGTAGGTTTTGTATCTTCCTCCAAGACATACGAGTGTGGTGCAGAGGCCCCCTTCCTTCCTGTCCCTTCCCATGGCCCTGCTGGGAAACCTTCTAAAAACTAGCCTGGTGGCTTGTTGTTGCCCAGGAGTAGAGCTTGATGAGTCTCTCCCTGTTCTAACCTGTACTTTATGCTTTCCCAGGCTAGATATGAAAAAGTGGAACTAGAAGGATAGAAATCTCTAAGAAATCAGATCAAGGAAGTGATGTTGGGCTAGAAAGAAGAGAGTTGGAACACAGCTCTTGGGTATTCAGGAGTAGCACCATGCCATGATGAAACAGAAGGAGGAGATCTGAGTCAGGAGAACCTCCCAAAGACACCGAGAAGGAATCTCTTTCAGCACCAGGCTTGCATCTCCAGACTCTAGGACAATGGGCACCACACACACGTTTGTGAAGTGAGTAATGAACATACTCTTGTTGACTGAGGTTACTGTGTTTTGGGAGTTGGTTGTGATTAGCTTCCACAGATTTCCTTATTGCTTCTTCTGAATATTAAGGATGACCTGGGACTGGAGGATGCCGATCTGTAGATGAAGTGCTAGAAAGAGAAGAAGTATCACTTGGATGGTATCAGTAAGAGACCAGGAACATAAGGGTGTGTTTGAAGATACAGGAAGCTAGAATCTCTTCTTTTCTGTTCTCTTCCCTTCCCTTCCCTCTTCTCTCTCTCTCTCTCTCTCCCTCTCTCTCTCTCCTTGTCTGGGCAAAGGGCCATCTGAATTATAAAAGACTGCTCTCAAAGTTGAAAACTGGAGAGGGACATCGGAAAACTGTCCTGCAGATGTTTTATTTGGACAATCACTTTATTAGTTGTCTTTAATTTGTTAGTGTATTAGCTTTCCATCACTCTAACAAATCCATACAATTGTCAACATAAAATATTGATAATAATAAGGAGCTAGGGTTTAATTTTGGCTCACAATTTTATAGATTTCATCCCATGATGGATTCACTTTGTTGATTTGGGCTTGTAGCAACTCATCACAGTGAATGTGTAGCTGAGCAAAAACAGTCACCTCATGGTGGGCGAGCGAGCAAGTGAGTGAGCGAGTGAGAGAGAAAGAGAGAGAGAGGAGAGATGAGGAGAGAGGAGAAAGGACAGAGGAGAGGAGAAAGATGAGAGAAAGAAGAGGAAGAAGGGAGAATAGAAAGGAAAGAAGAGACAAGGGATGAGGCAAAGAGAGAGTGGAAAGGAGATGAGGAGGAGAGGGAGAGGGGAAGAGGAGAGTAGACAAGACATTGAGGTCTCGCATGTCTCCTTTGAGGACATGTCTTTAATTACCTAAGTATTAGGCTCTGCCTCTTAAACTTTCCATTTTCCCCATAGTGCAAGAGTCTAGGGGACTGAGGTTTAAAAAATATATTATTTTTATTTTATGTGTCTAGTGTATTGCCTTCAGGTAATTAGATGCACCTGTGTTGTGCAATGCCCACAGAGGTCAGAAGAGGCTGTCGGATCCCCTGGAATTGGAGTTATGGATGGTTCTTAGCCACCATGTGGGTGCTGGGAATTGAACCTTGGTCCTCTGCAAGACCAACCAGTGTTCTTAACCGCTGAGCCATCTTTCCAGCCCCAGGACTGAGATTTTAAACACATGAGCCTTTGGGTGATACTTGAGAGCTAAATTTTCACAGAAACACTTAAAACCTGGGAGATTTCCTTTAGAAATCTAGATTGGTGGCTTATCTTAAAAACTAGAAACTTTTGCATCCCAAGGGCCAGAATCTCCACTGGTGAGAACTGACTGTCTGGAGCAGTTGCGTCCTTGGAGACAGGCAGGGCACACTCCCTCTCCTCATCCTCTTTTACCTTTGCTCTGTGGCTTTACTGATTTTTTTGTATGTGTATATTTTTGTATGTGTATGAATGTACTGTCTGCATGTAGGTTTGTGCACCCATGTCATGCAATGCTGTGGAGGTCAGAGGAGGGTCTCGGATTACCCTGGAACTGGAGTTCTCCTGGAATTGGGGTTACAGATGGTTCTTAGCCGCCATGTGGGTGCTGGGGATCAAACCCAGGTCCTCTGCAAGAGCAGTCGGTGCTCTTAACCACTAGGCTATCTCTCCAGCCCCAGCTTTACTGATTTTTGTCACCACCCTTGCCCCTGTGGATATTTGCATCTGAGAGTCCATTATTCCTTTTCTTCAGTCTGGGCAGCTTTTTTTCCGTGTGTGTGTGTGTGTGTGTGTGTGTGTGTGTGTGTTGTATGCATGTTGTATTCATGTGTATGTACACATGCATATGTGTAAGCATACATGTGGAAGTCAGAGATTCACACCAAGTATTTTCTTCAATTTCTTGCCACCTTAATTTCTGAGACAGTGCCTCTCACTGAGCCTGGAGTGTACCAATTTAGCTAGGCTGGCTGGTCAGAAAGCTCCAGTGGTCCACAGCTACACCATCACCCCACCTGCTAAGCCTAGGGTTATAGATACATACTACCACACCTGCATTTTACATGGGCATGGGGCCACCGCAGGACCTCACACTTGTGTGGTCCTTACCTTCTCTGCCGAGCCCTCTCCCCAGCCTCTCCCTGTGTTTCTCCTCTGCTTCTGTTTGAGTACTTCAGCTCTTTTGACAGGTGCATATTGGAAGGTCCTTTCCTGACTGCATGTGTCATTCCTTAGCACCTCTTCATGCCCAGCCCAGGCTTGCTCCCGCCATGGTGCATCCGCCACTTTTCATCTGTCCACTTTGGCAGGCATAGTTGGCCACTTGCCTATATTCACAGCTGAGAAAACAGTGGAGTCTGTATTTGTTTGCAGGCAGTTCAAATCCCAAACACACTCTGTTGACTGTGGTCCATGTGCATTCTTAAGTTTGCAGAGATTTTTTGAGAGCTCCTACAGGTTTTACCTTGCAGAATACAACAGATGACAGAACTATCTAGCAGAATTTGGTTCCCCTGAGCACTGATTCACCAGATGCTATTTTTGTGCCATTTATGAGGAGAGCTGCAAAAATTGGCATCACAGAACCTGACAGGTAGGAGGGAACTCTAGCATCTATTCTTTTTAGCTGTCAGCTCCCAGTCCATGCTATAGTAGCCAGAACATGAACCCTGAAGTATGCCCGGCTGGATTTCAAGTTCCAGCTCTGCCACTCAGGAGCTAGAAAACTTAAATGCACAGTGTCAGCCCCCCTGAGCCTGGGTTTTACCCTGTTACAAAAGATGTCTCAAATGAAGCAAAACATGGTAAGTGCTTTGAAGAATATCCAACACGTAGTTGTAGGTACTCAACAATACTAATTTTGGTCCCCAGTGTTCTTTTGCCTCAGTTCTGAGGATAATTTATTAGTAGAGATTTTATAAGAATTATTTGACTTTGTATAGAAGGCAGATGTTAAAGAGATGTGGAAAATTCTGTTGAAGATTTCATAACCTTTATATCTAGATCCTGTGCCAGAGAAATAAACCTTGGCTTTCCCACTATAGAGAAGAGAAACTAGAACTACCTTCTACATAATATTGAGATAGTGTATAACTTAATTAAAAGCTGTAGACTATTTTCCTATCTGCAAATGAATGACAATTAAATAAAAGCCCGTGTTCATCTATTTTATTACCTGGTTAGGTAATATGCCCCAAACAGCATGCTTTAGTAATTACTGTACACTTTGCTTAAATACCCCATTTACTGATTGTCTTATAACCGGATGATACACATCCATAATTTTATATTTATGGATAAGTGCTCTTTCCTGACAACTTGAACATCTAAATTATGCAACACAAAATCAGATAATTGCAGAGAAACATTTGTCGTCTGGCATATGAGATCTCTGATAAACAGCATAATTGTATGGTATCTGTTTGGAGCCAATAGAAGGTGGGTTCCTGTTGTTTGTCAGGTATCTTTCCATCATCCGGTTCTTAAAAGTAAAATTCAAATGTAGAGAATAGGCTCTACTTTTGACAACTTTCACCAGAAAGCACGCCCTTGCTTTCATTGACTGATGGTCTAGGAGCTGTGGGTATAGATAAGCATACTTAACCCAGAAGCTATTTTGAAGAAGGCTGTTCCTAAGTTTTTGCATTTCCCTTCTGATGTCAGACAGGCTGATGAACTTGTCACATCATTCAGGACTGGCCACTCATTGAACTTTATTCTTCATGTATTAGTGATTGGCTCCATAGGTGGTTATGTGATCTTACCAGAACCAGTATTCATTCTTGGAGCTGATACATAGGTGCTGCGGGAAGAACACTGTTGCTTGTATCTAGAAAACAAAGGAGAATATAAAATTGGAGGTGTTGGCTGTTAACCTTTTCCCCCTGTGATGTTATTTACTTAGTTTTATTTTGCTCTGATCAAATATTCTAGAAAGTTACAACTTAATGGAAGAAGGTTTTATTATGAATTACAGTTTGAGGGGATCATTCAGTCATTGAGGGGATGACATAGTGACAGGAACAGGAGACCGGCTGGTTACATTGTGTCTGTAGTCAGAAAACTGAAGATGAATAGGATGTGGGGCAGGACTATGAAACCTCAAGGCCTGCCTACAAGCGATGCAAGCAAGGTTGCATCTTTGAAGGGTCTCACAACCTTCCCCAAACCCACCCTCAAGTGTTCAAACAAATGAGCCTATAGGGGCTATTTCACAGCCAAACCATAACACCTGCCCTGTAGAAAAGGGGAGAGCCTATTATAATTGAGTGCTTAATGTACTAGATGTTAGGCAAAGTTCCTCCCTATCTGTGATGAAAAGTATGAAGATAAGATTATAAATTGATGGAGAAGAGCTCATAGAGACTGATGAGAGAGAGAGAGAGAGAGAGAGAGAGAGAGAGAGAGAGAGAAAAAGAGAGAGAGATAGTTTTAGTATCAAGGCCCAGTTTCTTTACTGGGAAATCATTCCCAAAGTTCTTTCAATTTTATGCACTTCCTCAAAATCCTATGTGACCTTATATATCCAACAAATCCCAACCTTCTCAGGTTGGCTTGGGTTCAACTTTTGTTGTTTCCTGTAACATAAAGATCTCTTATTGCTCAGGAAGACCTTTCCTCCTATTTGAGGGAAAGAGTGCTCTATTGCACAATCCCCAAAGAAGGGATCTGTTTTGACCCAGGTGACCTAGAAGACCTTTCTGTGGCACTGGACAAAGCAGATTTAATGTCTCTTTACTAACGTTCTTGGCCTTCAGCTCTTTTTCTTCAGGGATGGGGCCTGAACTTAAAATGTGACAACTGGATGGAACTGGTAAGCCCATTGCTTTTTGTACAAGTCTTCCTTGATGAACCAAACAGCCCCCCTGCAGACACTTTCCTACCATTTGATTCAGTTCCTTAATTCCTGGTTCTATCCTCAAGATGGCACAAGGTTGGCAAATGTTCTCCCATGACGGATGATGCAGAACAAATGCCTGTCATTGTGGTCATCTGGAATTCATTCAGGGACCTACATTCAGGTCAAAAGAAAAATATTACAGTTTTTCTGTATATGGCACATGAAGAGTTTGGTATTGGTGTTGTAGATATTTACGCTCCAAAAGCAAATGAAAGAGCAGGGTTGAGAAATTGTGAAAATACTCTATAAATTATGTAAAGAGTTCTAGCCATATAAAGAAATAAAATATGCTAGTATTTGATCATAACTGGTAAGGATTTGATCATAACTGGTAAGGTTCTAGAGCATACTTTCTTCTTGTTTTAATTTTATAATCAGAAAAATAAAATAAAGCCAAATAAAATAATGTAAAATGAATTTTAGTTTAATCACACACTATACCTCTTTCTGGTTGAACAAAAGAATCTGGTTGCTTGCTTATACTTTGAGATTAGGTGTGGGATCTAGGAACAAAATGTCTTCTGGAGCTTTTCTTTTCCCAGAAATTTTATCTTTAAAATGGGACTAGTAATCCCTGCATGAGTATAATTCAGAAACACAAAGAAGAAGAAATGAAACCTAAATAAAATATGGACTATGAAAGAATAAACAGCCATTTCAGGAGCTATTTCAATGGAGGTGGGGGAAGTGAATGTGGTGTCACACAGGAAGTTCCTTGTGTTGAGGGGATTTGTTTCCAGGATGGACACTATGGAAGACATCAAAATAGTTTGGAATATCTGTCTATCTGCCCAGTCTGCAGAATGAAAATTTCACAGACAGAATGAGGAGTGAG
The DNA here is from genome assembly GCA_009823505.1 of Rhizomys pruinosus. Lineage (NCBI taxonomy): Eukaryota > Metazoa > Chordata > Mammalia > Rodentia > Spalacidae > Rhizomys > Rhizomys pruinosus. Next base: position 254,482 of record VZQC01013854.1, read on the forward strand.
GTGGGAGAGAGAGGGAGAAGAAGGGAGGGAAGGAGGAAGGAAAGGAGAGAAGGAAGAGAGGGAGGGACGGAAGAAGGGAGAAGAGAGAAGAGAAGAGAGAGGAGAGAGAGAGAGACTTTGGAAATTGGAGAAAGGCAAAGAAAACAGTTGCTCTGCATAGCTTTAACACTTAGTTTAGCTGAGTGAGATCCGCTTAGGACTTGTGACCTCCACAGTAATACAACAATACATTTATGTTGGTCATATCATTACATTTGCAGAACTTTGTGACAGAAACAAGAAGTCAACACACTAATAGTGCCTTTGAATACTGGAAGTGCTATTATTCAGATCTGAAATTCCCCCAAAGCTCTTGTGCTGAAGGCTTTGTCTCAGCTGATGGCCATTTTGGAACCTTTAGAGTGTGAGGCTTAGTGGAATGAAATTAGGGCACTGGGATCCTGCCTTTGAAGTGGAGAGACCCCGCCCTCCACCCTCATCGCCCCCTTTCTCTTCTTCCTCCTCTTCTTCCCTTCTTACGTTTCTTCCTCCTCTTCCCTCCCTCTTTCCCTCTCTCCTATCCTTACCTCTCTCCCAACTTCTTTCCTTCTCCTCCTCAGTTACCATAGTGACCAGCTCTGTCCCACTATGCACTCCATACCACAGTGTTCTCCCTCTCCGTAGGCCTCAAACAGTGGAGCCATCTACCCACGGACTGAAACATTTGCAACTAGGACCCCAAGCAAAGCTTTTTTCCTTTTAAGTTGGTTACCTCAGGTGTGGCACCACAGCAACAGGGAGCTAACATAGGGAGCACTGCATCATTTGCTCCCAAGGACAGGAGTGCTTTTATTTTTGTAACTATAGTCCCTTTTGAGATGACGGAGGTGGATTTTCTAAAAAGAAGCAAATCCTCTAGAGTTGGATGATATGGGAGAGTGAGGCATCTGTGGTTTGGAGTAGGTTGGATTTCCCGGCTGAGTCAGAAGATGGTGTCTGGTGAAATTCCATAGATGGTGGAGAGAAGATGTGCTCTAATGCCGGTGAAGGACAGGCATGGTGATAGTCTTTGTGGCTGGATTGTGGTCACTTGAAAAGGGAACTTGACCATGATTTGTATAGAATCATGGTCAGAGATGGAAGTAGCTTCCGAGCAGAGCAGAAAGCAGAGAGAGCAGCGTCGATTCTAGGAAGCTCATCCATCTAGGTCTACACCTTTCCTACACTTTTCAGGTACCCAGCAACGTGGAGACTTTCACATAGACTGGGAAGAAGACAAATGTAATGGAGGTTGTGCTCCTTACACCTTGGTGAAGAGGAGCTCACAGTCTGATCATTTGATGTTGAAAAAAATTGTTTGATTATTTGTCTAACCCTATGTAGCAGTATGTTCTATCAGCCAGGGCGCTCTCTGGATGGTTCTAGGACCACTTGGAGGGCCTGATAGGACAATACTCCTTAGCCATTTCAGCTCTTCTCAGAAGTACTAGGAGGATTTGATAAACTGAACTTCTTGAAGGGATTCATTGACATTTCTAACCAGAATTCTCTGGGATGTAGGAAGAGAAGCTGCCCAGTGAAAAGGCAGACTGTCCCGATGAAGCTTTAAACCTGACCTGCTACTGCCAATGCTATCTTCACTTGCTGTCAGCGTGGCCTTGGACTAATCACATCACCTCCTTGAATTGTTCCTTTTTTTTTTTTTTCCCATGCAGAATAAATATAATTTCACCACAGTATATCAGGTTCTTCAGAAAACAGACTCTAAGGTGAATTTTTTAGGTAGTGTTCTAAGATTTTATATATATACACATACATACATATATTTTGTTCATTTTTAATTTATGCATACGGGTATTGCCAGCATGTGCGTAAATGTGCCTGTGTCGTGCGATGCTTGTAGAGGTCAGAAGAGGGCATCAGATTCTCTGGAACTGGAGTTACAGAAAGTTGTTAGCTGCCATGTGGGTGCTGGGGATCGAACCCGGGTCCTCTGCAAGAGCAACCAGTGCTCTTAACTGCTGATCCATCTCTCCAGACCCAGGACATGAGATTCAGCTGAGGGAGGAGCTGAAATATTAAGCATTTGCAACAGAGACCCAAATCAACTGCAATATCATCTGCTACCTGGAGCTGGCTAGACTCTACAGCCAGCTTGGATGGATAAAGGCTGGCTCAGTGATTGGCTGGGGAGGAAGCATGACCCCAAGCAAGGCAGATCCTTTCCACCTAGGGGCTGAAACCCTGGGTGGGGAGAAGCTTGACTGAGCTGTGCAATAACAACAATCGCAACATCTGAGGGGAATGAGTGCTTCAGATCTGGGAGCATACCGGTGGATTACAGTTGTCAGAGAGCATGGAGTGATTGGCCCAGGGGATGGCACATAGCAGCCTGCCAACCAATGGTTGTTGATGATATTATTATTATCACAACTCCTGGATCAATATAAGGGGTAGCAAGCAATTTCCAAGCAGCCTTAATTAAGATCTAGGAAATTCAGAGGAAATCATAATCCTCAGAGAGTTCAGTGGCCTGAGAAATGCCTCTATTCTTGGAGGTGCTGACCGTAGATTTAGGTCCTGAAAAAGCTGTCAAGTCTGCAAACAAAGGAACTGGTGTTTTTTGAAGAAGAAGCCAGAAGGGAACAAACCTTTCTAGAAAGCTGGCGTGCACTTGAGCAAGGCCTGGTTTATGGTCCTCTAGGGCCCAGGGGACAGCAAGAAGTACCAGAATGCACTTGTGTTCCTTGTCACACTTTTAGTCTGCTTTCTGCATTCTCACTGGATCCAGTGCTGCCTGTGACCTGGCTGATTATTTATAGCGTGAATTCTGGAACATGGATGTAAACACGACACTTCATGTTGTCACTCTTTCTGCTTCATAGCAAGTCTGTCCTTAATGCTGGGCCCCTTTTTTCCTTCATGGAAAAGGAGGGGCCTGGAGAATATGCTGCTGGAGACTCCATGCTCATTTGGAATTTGTTCCCCAAGCTATGGCCCTTCCCTCCTTTCGGGGGGCCCCAAGAAACCTGAGCTGGAGGATACACTTGTTATTGATAGAGAAGTGAGAGACAAAGGTGACCTCCATGAGGACAGGATAGGGCTTGCTGTTGAAGTTACATCATCTCTCAAGACTTTGTCATGGGGTCTGGTACATAGTTGAAGCTCACTGAATATTTACTTATTGGATGAATGGATAAATGAATTATTCTCCAGAAGGTCCTGAAAGCCCCAAATTTACTTTTCTGATCTTTGCATCATAGAAGACAATTGTGTTGTTAAACCTGGAGCTTGACTCCCACGGCGTTTCTTCCTCTGGGCCCTAGAGCCTTTGGGAAGTTGTGTGTCCTAGAAGACTCCGCACAGATCAGCTTCTAGGGAAAGGGACATAATGTATATTGTTCTTACATGTGCCAGACCCTTTGCATGTACCGGTCCCCAGGCCTGGCCAATAGACAGTATTTAAAATGCTTGTTTGCAACAGTGTGATGACCAACAATGTCTTTATGGTTCCCAGATACTCAGTGGGGGGTCCTCTGGACACTGAAAATTCCTAGCCTGTGCCTTGTCAGGCAAATATGGCAGACACTTCATGCTCTAGAAGCAATTCTCAAGAGAGTGAAGGGCAGGAGTTGGGTGAATAGCCTAGCTTTGTTACCCCAAAGTAGGACTCTTAGGCATGTTCTGGAGTTTTACAGATAGTCTGGGATGGAGTCGCACTTGTTTCCACCTCTCCACGCATTAGTTTTCTACCCTGAGTTGACTTTCTTCTTTTTCCATATCATTGCTCAGTTCATCACTGGAGCAAGATGAGATCACCTACCAAATGCAGGCCTTGCACTTCAGTGCTGTCTCAGGCTGTATTTGTACATTTGGGGTTTAAGGGTTACTCTTACAGCACTGTGGCAGATATCTGATACAGAGAGTGTAAGAGAGGAAAGGTTTATTTTTCTCAGTTTCAGAGGTTTTAATCCACCATAGTGGGGAATATATGTAGACCAGATTTGCTCACAGCATGAAAGGAAGGGGAGGGAGGGAGGGCGGGAGGGAGAGAGAGAGAGAGAGAGAGAGAGAGAGAGAGAGAGAGAGAGAGATGCTAGCAGGCTTTAACTTTAAATTCTTCCTCTCATTCCAGCTGGACCCCTAGTCTCTGAGATAATACTACCTATATTCAGAGTGGCTCTTGTTCTTAGCTCACTGTCACTGGTGATGCACACACACACACACAGAGTTGTGTTTTATTAATCTCTTGGGGGCTTCTCGATATAGTCAGGCTGACAATCAAGATTCACCATCTCACTGGGCATGGTGGTACACCTATATAATCTCAGCATTTAAGAGGAGGATTAGAAGTTCAAGGTTAGCTTGGGCTATATGAAACCATGTCTCAAAAAGCCCCACCACACCCTAATTAACTGTCACAAAGAGCAACTGGAAGAGTAGTCTATTTTCTGTTGCCAATGATGCAATACTATAGACTGGGTGATGTGTGTAGACAGGAGGCTTATTTTGGCTCATGGGCCTGGAGGTGCAAGACTGGAAGGCTGGCTACACCTGGTGATGACATTCTTGTTGACAGAGTCCGGAGATGGGACAGGGCACCACACAACAGGAAACATGGATGTGTGATGGAATATGTGCGGAGGACCGTGTCTTTTGTTCTCTGTCACTTTCTTTCTTTTTGCCATTGACACTCCCAGGTTTCCAGTTCTCTGTAGCACATCTTGAGTTTTAGAGTCAGCACTTTTCCTATGTCACCCCATTGCCCTTATCTGATGGGGTCTAGGCACTGTGATTATCTTTAGCAGACCTAACCGCTCAGCATTGTCTGTATCAGTCTTGGATGCTGAACTCACTTCTCCCTCCTTTTGGAAGACTCCACCAGGGTTCCTCACGGCATCTGCACCTCTGGGAACCAGCAGCCCTATTCTCACACCTCCTGGGAGCCCTGGGCTGGATGCTTAGAAGCTGCATGAATGGGCTAACTTGCTTCTTATTATTCTCAGCCACCAATGGCCCTTTAATTATGAATGTATAACTTGCACTTCTTATTTTTCGAGACCACAGAACTATTCACTTAATGTAGTTCCTGCTTAACCCATCTTCACAGATAAACATAAATAAATCATACCACTTTTCCATGAATTATGCATTGAACACACATCTGTAAAACTTCTCTGTCAGTGGTAGGATTGTGAACATATGGGGCTTTAATTGGACACTAAATCAATTTTCATATCTCTGTTGATGGAATTTTAAAAAGACTCCTCACTTTATTTAAAATGTCAGTCCTTGTTACACATTAGAAAAATAAAATCCTCTGACCCCTGTGATTCTGACAGTCTCTGCTTACTCTCATGTTTTGAATAATTCAGATCGTAGTCCAGTTACCTATGATACAGAGATTTAGCACTTGAGCAGCAGAAAACTCAGGCAGCCTCTAGAAGCACAAGGTAGAAAAACTATTGGATAGCTGAGGAAATTTGTATGTGTGTTATCAGCACAGAGGGGACTCCTGGGAACCTAAAGTAGAAGGAAGAAAAGGGAAAGAGGAGGGAAGAGTAAGTGTGAAGTCATCTGCTCCCCACCACGTTCTCACCCTTAGCAGCTCCCTTAATCTATATTCTTGTTCTTCAAAGTGTTGTTCCATTTTACAGATATGAACATTGAGGTTCATGAAGATCATATTCCCTCCCATTCCCCAAAGCTATGCATATTGGCCAAGTCCGAAATCAGCCCCGTATGCTGGCTCTGGCCCCTGAGCAATGGCTCTTTCCTGTTTGATGAGGGCTCTGTGAACATTTTTGTAAAATCTTATTGAGGCTACTCCTCCTTTAAAAAAACAATTGTTAAGCATTCCGTTGCTGTGACAAAATGCCTGCGATAAACAGCTTAAAGGAGGAAAGATTTGTTTTATCTCACACTTGTAATGGTCTGTGGTCACTTGGCGCTCTTGTTTCTAGTCTTGTGATGAACTAGAATATCATTGTGGGGAGAATGGAGTGGACCACAACTGCTCACCTCCTGGTGACTGTGAAGAAAAAGGGGAGGGAGAGAGAGAGAGAGAGAAAGAGAGAGAGAGAGAGAGAGAGAGAGAGAGAGAGAGAGAGAGAGAGCCTGGGGGCAAAATACATGCCCACTGACATACTTTTTTTTTTTTAACTTTTTTTAATTAATTTTATTTATTTCTGTATGTGTATGAATGTACTGTCTGCATGTAGGTTTGTGCACCTGTGTCATGCAATGCCGCGGACGTCAGAAGAGGGTGTCAGATTCTCCTGGAACTGGAGTTAAAGATGGTTTTCAGCCACCATGTGGGTGCTGGGGATTGAACCCGGGTCCTCTGCAAGAGCGTCGGCGCTTTAACCGCTAGGCCATCTCTCCAGCCCCGACATACTTCTTTTAAACAGTCCTCACCTCTTCAATTTCCATCACCTCTCAATATCTCATTAAGCTGTGAACTCATAAATGGTTACTTCACAAATAAGTTCACAGCCTCCATGATCCAGTTACACCCTAAAGGTCTCACCTCTTAACATTGCTGCGTTAAGGACCAAACCTTCAATATCGGACCATATTTACTATCCAAATCAACTAAATGACCACTGGTTGATGGGGTGCTACTTTAGTGAGTCTCCAAGCTGAAATGCTACAATTTCTCAGAGGTCTGTGGGGTAAAACTTAAGATTTTATATCCTGTGAGCAAATGAACTACTTGAAAACATCCTAAGTAGGAGATGCATTTTGTACGCTCGACCTACTGAACATCATAGCTGAGCCTTACAGTACTCTTTGTGATTACCAACCTGCCTATGAGCTGTGACTCACTGTGCCCCATCCATGGGGTATCGTGAGAGAGGACCATATTGTATCTTGTAAGAACCAGAAAAAAAAAAAAAAACCCAAATTCAAAATTCAGCATATGGTTTCTGCTGAAGGCATATTGACTTCATGCCATCATAAAGCAGAACCATCGTAAGTTCTCCGGGAACCACCTGCATCTGAGTCTAGATCTAATGGTTGACAGAAGCAGTAACAGCCCACATCAGTGGGTTGGGTGGCATGCCATCCTTATTGTTTCCCTGAAATCTCATTCCCATTTCTTCCTCCCAATGAGGCTACTGAAGAAGCCAACGAATCTGCCCAAGATTGCACCGCTAATAAGAGACAGAATCAAGATCTGGACTTGAGACAGCCTGCTTTTAATGACTGTGCTTTGTTGATAATTACTGAACACTCACCAATGCCCACACTCTGTTCTGGGGCTCAGTAACCTCAGCACAGTAGCACATTCCAAAGGACACCAGGGAGACAGAGAGCATTATTGGAGTTCCACAGCTGGTGAGTGGCTAAGCTACAACTCAGCCTTCCGGGCTTCCAGGTCTTTTTGCTCTGCTCCACGTGTGTTCCTAGCACTCTGTCTTGTCCTTCTCTGACCTCATGGCTGATTCCAGATGGCCTGGAGGACTTCTCCATCCTGATAGGTGGAGCCTTCTGGGGTGGGGGAGTAAATGACAGTCAGGCATTCTCTGGGGAACTAGCCTTGGAATGGACCCAATGCTTATTTTCTCATTATTTTGATTCTGAGCTTCTGCAAATTGAAGACTCAGCAGCACCAGGATTAGGCAATTTTCTTGCCTCCTGTAATGTACTTTCTCTGAATTGGTTCTATCAAGACAATTATTTGAAGCCTTTGGATTGCTCCCGCAGGCAAACTGAAGTCAGATGGCCCATCTTCATATGCAGGCAGGTCTTGGGATTTCTTTCATCTCTTCCTTGGCCCCACAAACACACAAAAGAAAGGCAGGGTGAAAAGGAAAGGTGCTCCACAGCAGGAGTCTACCTTCTCCCTACTACACAAATCCCTATGTATAAAACATACATTAAGGAGTTGAAGTGGTTCAGGTGAGAGCATGCTTGCCTAGTATGCACAAAGCCCTGGGTTTGAGCTAATAGTACTGCATAAATAGGGCTTCGTGGTGCATGGTTGTATAGCAGCACTCAGGAGGTGGAGGCAGGAAGTTCAAGTACATAAGGAGTTAAAGGCCACCTTAGGCTATATGAAAAACAAAAATAAAAACGCACTCACAGGTGTGTTCCTCTGAACTGTGAGGCACAATAAATCCTTCCTTAAAAAATTCAACAAAAGGGGCTGGAGTGGTGGCTAGGTGTTTAAGAGCACTAGCTGCTCTGGCAAAGACCAGAGTTTGATTCCCAGCACCCATTGGTGGCTAATAATGGTCCACAACTCCAGTTCCAGGGGAGTCTGATGCCCTCTTCTGATCTCCAGGGGCATTGCATGACACAGGTACACTTACACACATGTAGATAATATACTCATACACACAAAATAGAAACAATAAATAAAATATTTTAAAAATCCAACAAAAAAATGAACAACAAAAGAAAATAAAAGTGGACCAAGCCTTCTGTGCACCTTCCTATATCCCGATAACCCCACACCAACCCCTTGAGGTGGGTATTATCATTTGCATTCTTTTTTTAAAATATAATACTTTTATTGGCCGGGTGTGGTGGTGCACGCCTTTAATCCTAGCACTATGGGAGGCACAGGCAGGTGGATCTTTGTGAGTTCAAGGCCAGCCTGGTCTACAGAGCGAGTTCCAGGCCAGCTGGGGCTACAGGGAGATCCTGTCTCGAAAAGACCAATATATATATTGGTCATGTATATTATATATATATATATATATATAATATATATATATATAAGCTTTTTTATTGGCACATATTAATTATACATAATAAAATATCTCAGGAATAAACTTGACCAAAGAAAATAAAATCTAAAAAAAAAAAAAAAAAACTTTTATTGATGTTTTGTATATTTCAGAGATCATTTTCCAGTTCAATTTAGACATATTCCCCTTTCCCTTATTCCCACCCCACCTCGGTTCATGCATTCTGCATACATGCCCTGCATCTTTCTCTCAATCTTTCAAAAGTTTTTATCTGCAAGTGTTTATTGTTTTGGGCAGAATTTAACTATCAGTCTGTTCTTTGACCCAGTCCTTATGTTGTTGTGGTTCCCTTCCAATTGTATTGCTTCAAAGTATGCCTATATACACATCATATATATACCAGAATTATGTCCTCCAGGAATAAACTGTATGTTAACTCCAATATATGTTTAGGAGTTCACATTTTTTTCCTTTTAATTTTTTATTACTCTAAAATATGAATATATGTCTTCCGCCCACCCATATACATTAATTACCAAGTCTGCAAGTAAGTGGTAAGTTAATTCTAGGGCTCATTAAAAGATTAACGTTATAACATCACAGTTGCTTTCAGATAGAAAGAAATGTGACAATAACGTTGCTCAGCTTCTCTTTCAATTGGGGGATTTAGTACTACTAGCATCCATGAATGAGGGAAACCATTCACTGTTTTTTTTCTTTTTTTTGTGGGACTGTGTTACTTTACTTAGCATAATGGCTTCAAGTTCCATCCATTTACCTGCAAAGCTCATGATGTCATTTTTCTTTGCTGCTGCATAAAACTCCATTGTGTAGATGCACCACATTTTTGTTATCCAGTTGTCAGTTGAGGGGCATTTGGGTTAGCTATTGTGAAAAGAGCTGCAATAAACATAGATGTGAATGTATCTTTGCAGTAGGATGAGTCTTGTGGGTATATACCCAGGAGTGGTATGGCTGGGTCAGGAGGTAGGCTCATTTTGAGTCTTTTCACAGTGGTTATATGAACTTACATTCCCACCAGCAGTGGATGAGTGTTCCCCTTTCTCCACAACCTCTCCAGCATTTGCTGTCTTTTGTATTCTTGCTCTTAGCCAGTCTTATTGGAGTGAGATGATTTCTTAAAATGGTTTTAATTTGCATTTCCTTATTAGTGACGTTGACCACTTTTTAAGATGTTTCTCAGCCATCTTTACTTCCTCACTGGTGAAGTCTCTGTTTTGTTCTTTACTCCATCTTTTGAGTGAGTCATTTGTTTTCTTACTTCTTTGTATTTTGAGTAGTTTATATATTCTGGATGTTAATGCTCTGTCAGATATATCACTGGTGAAGATGTCCTCCCACTCTGTGAGTTTTCTCTTCATTTCCTTGATTGTTTCTTTTGCTGTACAAAAGCTTTTGAGTTTGATGAGGCCTCAGTTGTTAGTGTTGACCTTATTTCCTGCACAGATGCTATTTGATTTAAAAAGTCTTTTCCTACTCTTATGTCTTGTAGATTGCTACCAGCTTTTTCTTCTATTACCTTCAGAGTTTCAGGTTTCATGTTGATGACTTTGATCCATTTGGAGTTTATTTTTGTACAGGGTGAGAGGTAGGGGTTTAATTTTGTTCTTCTACAAATGGTGTTCCAGTTTTTCCAGCACCATTTGCTGAAGATGCTATCTTTCCGCCAATGAGCTTTTTTGGCCCCTTTATCAAATATGAGGTAGCTGAAATCGTATGAGCTCAAGTTCGGATCTTCAATTTTATTCCATTGGTAAATGGGTCTGTTTTTGTGCCAGTACCAGGCTGTCTTTGTGATTATAGCCCTGTAGTATAGCTTGAAGTCTGGTAGAGCAATCCCCCACTGTATTGCATTTTTTGCTCAGGGTTGCTTTAGCTATTTGGGGTATTTTGTCTTTCCATATGAATTTAAGGATTTTTTTCCCCAAGTCTGTGAAGAAACTCTTGGGGATTTTAATTGGGATTGCATTGACTCTGTATATTAATTTGGGTAGAATGGATATATTTACTATATTAATTACAAAAAAATCAATGAATCCAGAAGCTGGTTCTTTGAAAAGTTAAACAAGATAGACAGACCTCTAGCCCAGTTAACCAAAAGAAAGAAAGAGCAACTCCAAATTAATAGTATTTGTGATGAAAAGGGAAACATCACAACAGATATAGAAAAGATACAGATAAAGAAAAGATAAGAGAATACTTCAAAAATCTATACTCTATTTAGTTTGAAAACCTAAGAGAAATGGATGAATATCTGAACTGCTGGGAACCAGCAAAGCTTAACCAAGAAGAGGTTGACAGTTTATTTTTTATTTTTTAAAATTTTTATTTATTTTGTATGTGTATGAATATACTGTCTGCATGCAGGTTTGTGCACACATGTCGTGCCATGCTGTGGAGGTCAGAAGAGGGTCTCGGATTCCCCTGGAACTGGAGCCAAATACAGTTCTCAGCCACCATGTGGGTGCTGGGGATCGAACCTGGGTCCTCTGCAAGAGCAGTTGGCACTCTTAACCACTAGGCCATCTGTCTAGCCCCAAGGTTGACAGTTTAAACAGACCCATAACATTTGAGGAAATTGAAGATGTAAGAAAAAAAACCTCCCTACTGAAAAAAGCCCCGGCCCAGATGGTTTCACAGCAGAATTCTATAAAACATTTAAAAAGGTCTTACAACCATCAGTACTCAAATTATTCAGAAGGATACACGCGGAGAGAAATCTCCCAAACTTCTTCTATGAAGCCAACATCACTCTAATACAAAAACCAGGCAAAGACACAACTAAAAAAGAAAACTATAGACCCATCTCGTTAATGAACACAGATGCAAAAATTCTCAACAAAATGCTTGCAAATTGCATACAGACCCACATCAAAAATATCATCCATCATGATCAAGTTGGATTCATACCAGAGATGCAGGGATGGTTCAACATACATAAATCGATAAATATCATAAAACACATAAATGGACTGAAAGATAAAAACCATATGATCATCTCAATGGATGTAGCCAAAGCCTTTGATAAGATCCAGCATCCCTTCATGTTTAAAGTCCTAGAGGGAATCGGACCAAAGGGAGCATTCCTCAACATGACCAAAGCCATATACAGCAAACCCACTGCCAACATCATCCTAAATGGAGAAAAATTGGAACCATTTCCCTTAAAGGCAGGAACCCAGCAACGCTGCCCCTTATCGCCACTCTTCTTCAATATAGTGTTTGAAACACTTGCTAGGGCAGTAAGACAAGAGAAGGAAATAAAGGAGTACTAATTGGAAAAGAGGAAGTTAAGCTATCCTTTTTTTGCAGATGATATGATGGTACCTAAGGGATGCTAAAAACTCTGCCAGAAACCTTCTAGAAATGATTAACAGTTTCAGTAAAGTGGCAGGATACAAAATAAACCTAGGAAAATAAATAGCCTTTCTTTACACCAACAACAAGCAACTTGAGAAGGAATATAAGGAGACCTTCTCACTCACAATAGCCTAAAAAATACCTGGGAATAAACCTAACCAAAGACACCAAAGATCTCTACAACAAAAATTTTAAACCCCTGAAGAAGGAGATTGAAGATGACATCAAAAGATGGAAAAACCTCCCATGCTCATGGATTGCATTCTTTTTTTAAGAAAATGATTTATTTTAAAGTGTGTGTGTGTGTGTGTGTGTGTGTGTGTGTGTGTGTGCATGTGAGTGTACTGCCTGTGGAGGCCAGAAAGATGTTGAATTTCCTGATGTTGGAGTTACAAGTGATTGTGAGACACTTGTTTTAGATA
>VZQC01013854.1:268092-295451 GCA_009823505.1 Rhizomys pruinosus
ATCATATATAATAATATATAATTATAATTATATATATGTGAACTTTTATTGATGTTTTGTATATTTCAGAGATCATTTTCCAGTTCAATTTAGACATATTCCCCTTTCCCTTATTCCCACCCCACCTCGGTTCATGCATTCTGCATACATGCCCTGCATCTTTCTCTCAATCTTTCAAAAGTTTTTATCTGCAAGTGTTTATTGTTTTGGGCAGAATTTAACTATCAGTCTGTTCTTTGACCCAGTCCTTATGTTGTTGTGGTTCCCTTCCAATTGTATTGCTTCAAAGTATGCCTATATACACATCATATATATACCAGAATTATGTCCTCCAGGAATAAACTGTATGTTAACTCCAATATATGTTTAGGAGTTCACATTTTTTTCCTTTTAATTTTTTATTACTCTAAAATATGAATATATGTCTTCCGCCCACCCATATACATTAATTACCAAGTCTGCAAGTAAGTGGTAAGTTAATTCTAGGGCTCATTAAAAGATTAACGTTATAACATCACAGTTGCTTTCAGATAGAAAGAAATGTGACAATAACGTTGCTCAGCTTCTCTTTCAATTGGGGGATTTAGTACTACTAGCATCCATGAATGAGGGAAACCATTCACTGTTTTTTTTTTTTTTTTTGTGGGACTGTGTTACTTTACTTAGCATAATGGCTTCAAGTTCCATCCATTTACCTGCAAAGCTCATGATGTCATTTTTCTTTGCTGCTGCATAAAACTCCATTGTGTAGATGCACCACATTTTTGTTATCCAGTTGTCAGTTGAGGGGCATTTGGGTTAGCTATTGTGAAAAGAGCTGCAATAAACATAGATGTGAATGTATCTTTGCAGTAGGATGAGTCTTGTGGGTATATACCCAGGAGTGGTATGGCTGGGTCAGGAGGTAGGCTCATTTTGAGTCTTTTCACAGTGGTTATATGAACTTACATTCCCACCAGCAGTGGATGAGTGTTCCCCTTTCTCCACAACCTCTCCAGCATTTGCTGTCTTTTGTATTCTTGCTCTTAGCCAGTCTTATTGGAGTGAGATGATTTCTTAAAATGGTTTTAATTTGCATTTCCTTATTAGTGACGTTGACCACTTTTTAAGATGTTTCTCAGCCATCTTTACTTCCTCACTGGTGAAGTCTCTGTTTTGTTCTTTACTCCATCTTTTGAGTGAGTCATTTGTTTTCTTACTTCTTTGTATTTTGAGTAGTTTATATATTCTGGATGTTAATGCTCTGTCAGATATATCACTGGTGAAGATGTCCTCCCACTCTGTGAGTTTTCTCTTCATTTCCTTGATTGTTTCTTTTGCTGTACAAAAGCTTTTGAGTTTGATGAGGCCTCAGTTGTTAGTGTTGACCTTATTTCCTGCACAGCTGCTATTTGATTTAAAAAGTCTTTTCCTACTCTTATGTCTTGTAGATTGCTACCAGCTTTTTCTTCTATTACCTTCAGAGTTTCAGGTTTCATGTTGATGACTTTGATCCATTTGGAGTTTATTTTTGTACAGGGTGAGAGGTAGGGGTTTAATTTTGTTCTTCTACAAATGGTGTTCCAGTTTTTCCAGCACCATTTGCTGAAGATGCTATCTTTCCGCCAATGAGCTTTTTTGGCCCCTTTATCAAATATGAGGTAGCTGAAATCGTATGAGCTCAAGTTCGGATCTTCAATTTTATTCCATTGGTAAACTGGTCTGTTTTTGTGCCAGTACCAGGCTGTCTTTGTGATTATAGCCCTGTAGTATAGCTTGAAGTCTGGTAGAGCAATCCCCCACTGTATTGCATTTTTTGCTCAGGGTTGCTTTAGCTATTTGGGGTATTTTGTCTTTCCATATGAATTTAAGGATTTTTTCCCCCAAGTCTGTGAAGAAACTCTTGGGGATTTTAATTGGGATTGCATTGACTCTGTATATTAATTTGGGTAGAATGGATATATTTACTATATTAATTACAAAAAAATCAATGAATCCAGAAGCTGGTTCTTTGAAAAGTTAAACAAGATAGACAGACCTCTAGCCCAGTTAACCAAAAGAAAGAAAGAGCAACTCCAAATTAATAGTATTTGTGATGAAAAGGGAAACATCACAACAGATATAGAAAAGATACAGATAAAGAAAAGATAAGAGAATACTTCAAAAATCTATACTCTATTTAGTTTGAAAACCTAAGAGAAATGGATGAATATCTGAACTGCTGGGAACCAGCAAAGCTTAACCAAGAAGAGGTTGACAGTTTATTTTTTATTTTTTAAAATTTTTATTTATTTTGTATGTGTATGAATATACTGTCTGCATGCAGGTTTGTGCACACATGTCGTGCCATGCTGTGGAGGTCAGAAGAGGGTCTCGGATTCCCCTGGAACTGGAGCCAAATACAGTTCTCAGCCACCATGTGGGTGCTGGGGATCGAACCTGGGTCCTCTGCAAGAGCAGTTGGCACTCTTAACCACTAGGCCATCTGTCTAGCCCCAAGGTTGACAGTTTAAACAGACCCATAACATTTGAGGAAATTGAAGATGTAAGAAAAAAAACCTCCCTACTGAAAAAAGCCCCGGCCCAGATGGTTTCACAGCAGAATTCTATAAAACATTTAAAAAGGTCTTACAACCATCAGTACTCAAATTATTCAGAAGGATACACGCAGAGAGAAATCTCCCAAACTTCTTCTATGAAGCCAACATCACTCTAATACAAAAACCAGGCAAAGACACAACTAAAAAAGAAAACTATAGACCCATCTCGTTAATGAACACAGATGCAAAAATTCTCAACAAAATGCTTGCAAATTGCATACAGACCCACATCAAAAATATCATCCATCATGATCAAGTTGGATTCATACCAGAGATGCAGGGATGGTTCAACATACATAAATCGATAAATATCATAAAACACATAAATGGACTGAAAGATAAAAACCATATGATCATCTCAATGGATGTAGCCAAAGCCTTTGATAAGATCCAGCATCCCTTCATGTTTAAAGTCCTAGAGGGAATCGGACCAAAGGGAGCATTCCTCAACATGACCAAAGCCATATACAGCAAACCCACTGCCAACATCATCCTAAATGGAGAAAAATTGGAACCATTTCCCTTAAAGGCAGGAACCCAGCAACGCTGCCCCTTATCGCCACTCTTCTTCAATATAGTGTTTGAAACACTTGCTAGGGCAGTAAGACAAGAGAAGGAAATAAAGGAGTACTAATTGGAAAAGAGGAAGTTAAGCTATCCTTTTTTTGCAGATGATATGATGGTACCTAAGGGATGCTAAAAACTCTACCAGAAACCTTCTAGAAACGATTAACAGTTTCAGTAAAGTGGCAGGATACAAAATAAACCTAGGAAAATAAATAGCCTTTCTTTACACCAACAACAAGCAACTTGAGAAGGAATATAAGGAGACCTTCTCACTCACAATAGCCTAAAAAATACCTGGGAATAAACCTAACCAAAGACACCAAAGATCTCTACAACAAAAATTTTAAACCCCTGAAGAAGGAGATTGAAGATGACATCAAAAGATGGAAAAACCTCCCATGCTCATGGATTGCATTCTTTTTTTAAGAAAATGATTTATTTTAAAGTGTGTGTGTGTGTGTGTGTGTGTGTGTGTGTGTGTGTGCATGTGAGTGTACTGCCTGTGGAGGCCAGAAAGATGTTGAATTTCCTGATGTTGGAGTTACAAGTGATTGTGAGACACTTGTTTTAGATAACTGGGAATAGATCTCAGGTCCTCTGGAAGAGAAAGCAGCAAGTATTTTAACCACTGAGCCATCTCTAGTCTCTTATCATGTGCTTTCTCAAATGAGGAAACAGCCTTATAAAGGTGAAATCAGATTTCCCAGTTTCCAGTTGGGGAAATCAAGCCCCAGAAGGGTGATATAACAAATCCAAAGGCAGTTAGAATTGGCTCTATAGGGCTTCACCGAAACTGTGTGCTTCATTCCAGTCATCCTAACGCATAAGAAGATGTTGGTGTGCTCTTCCTCCTTCTATCATTTTCTTTATCTCTTATTTCCTCTCATTTTCTTTCTTCCTTTCTTGTCTTAACTAATGATCTGGCAGTCTTTTACACTAATAAAGTGCTTTGGCATGAAAAGTCCACGAAAAGTTACTTTAGATGTCATCCATCTATCACACTTGAATTTGCATTCTCCTGACTGACGGGTGCTATCCATGGTGCTGAACGCCATTTGAAGTCCATCAGGTGTCCTGTACAACAAACAGATCAAAATTCAACATCCTCATGTGAGAGAATTCCAGTAAAATTGCCAAGCCTTTATACGAAGTGTCTCTCCAAAGTCTCATGTGTTGAAGGCTTGGTTCTCAGCTGGTGGATTCAATTACTGAGAGGTGATTGGACCACAAGGGCTCCGCCATAATTAGTGGGTTAATTTCTAGGTTGAATCATTATAAAATCACTTTATTCAGGGCTTCAGCTTAGTTGTTGGACATGTATCACTCTGGGAATGGAGAGATCTGCTTTTCTGACTGTCTTGTTGTGAAAAAGTTTGCTTAACACACATTCTTGCTGCGTTGGTCTGCCTTCCCACAGGCCCATGGCAATGGAGCAAGCCTACCATGACTGAAACTGGGAGCCTAGATAAACCTCTTTCTCTTGTAAGCAGTTCTTTTGGGCATTCATAACAGTGAGGACACATTTGGCTAGCCCAGGGGGATGTTGGCAGATTGTAACTGAGGCTGCACACAATGGGTTAGGTCACATGCTCTTTCTTCATGATCATTTCTTAACTGAACTCTCTTAGTAATCCCATGGTTACCCACCATCACTCCCTCTTCCACATGAGGATGCTAGAGCCACATGCCATGTATGAAGTCTGTTCTAGTTTTATTCTATTACTGTGACAGTCACCATCACCAAAAGCAACTAAAGGGGGAAAAGGGTTTATTTCAGCTCATTGAGGGAAATCAGGGAAGGAACCCCTGGAGGACCTCGAAGCCAGGCATGCTTGCTATTCTACACAGCATTATCTTTGACCAAGGAACTCACAGAGCTCATGAGGTTCATATTATGAATTTAAATGAAAGCAAAGCATGTCAGGTGTTTGGATACCGATGAGCCTAGGTAGATGTTCAATATGTAACTGATATCATTTTCCTTATTCTCTTGTTATTTCTTTTGTTCTTTTAAAATAATTATACATTTATGTTAACTGGAAATATAAATTGTTGTTGTCCACATTTGTTTAACTTAAAATCTTTATAACAATAACTTTGGGATTAACATATACAAATGTTCTCTATAATTTTTGTATTATACAGTATCATCTTGTAACATTCTTTTACCTGTAGGATAATTTAACTTAAGGGATTAAGTTTGCTTCCCAAATTAACAACACACAGTCACCTGAATCAGCTTGGGTAAAGTTAATGAAATTTACACCTTGATTCCTGCCTATAGGTATGTGTACTGCAACTGCCTTTTTGAGACTCATGGGTCGAAAAATAAAAACATAAAATTAAAAAGGGGGGATACAGTTATATATTAAACCATTTTGTCAAAATATTAAATAAAAATAAAAAAAAAAACTATGGGAAAAGATCTGTATGTTCCCACAGGTCAAAACATCACTAACTTAATGGCTGAGAAAGAAAAGATACAGCTTTGCATTGTGCAGGATGTACCAAGAAATACCAGCAGAGAAGTTGGCCCATCTAAACATTAAAATAAAAAAACATAATTCATGGATTAGCGCACCATCCAAACATCTGTGTCTATACCAAAGTAACCTACCAAAATATTTAGTACTGTTTAAATACCTATATATCTAATTGCTTGTGCTTCATTAGTAGGATTGAAAGGTTATTCCTGGACAAACTGTCAGCCCATGAAAGGAAACAGCCAGAAGTGATCAGAGTCCAAAACGACATCTCCAGAGAAAGTAGACTGCTTTGCTTCTCGTCCACCTGTGCCCCTTTTCTAAGCCTAGGGAACAATCTGCAGAAGAGGGGGTGTGGTAGAATGTAAGGGCTGCAATTGGGGTGAATGGTGAAACTACAGCAATATAGACTGGACACTTATTGATCAACTTTAATGTACATATAAGCCCTTCCAGCTGGATGGTGGGAGCCTTGGGCTGTGTCGGTTTGGGCACAATTGCTTGCAAATTGGTTTTACATGAAGGATGCTTGTACTCACAACTTATTACTTATTGTTAAACATGAAATAAAAGAAAGTATAAAAAATAAAATACTTATATGTGTGTGTGTTTCTGTGTGAATGAGTGCCTCATGTATGTATACATGAGGATGTCAGAAGAAGGTGTTGGAACCTTGGAGTTGAACTTGTAGGTGATTGTGAGCTGCTTGACAGGAATTCTAGGAGCTGAACTCAGGTCCTCTAGGAAAGCAGGAAGCACTCTGAACCATGGAACCATCTCTCAAGCCCTTTCTCTTGTTCTTTATGTAGAAGTAGAATCATCTACTGGCATAGTTTTAGGAAGTACTGAGAAGTTAGTAATTTCTAGGAACCACGTGAGTTTGACTACTCTGTATTTTTCTTGGCACTGTCTGGAAAACCCAAGAGCTGCAGACCACACTGACCTCCTGGTAACAATGACAACACTTTCAAAGCACATGGTGCCCCTCTCCTCAGCAGGCAGCTCATCTGGAGCTCATAAAACTGGGATCAGGGTCATGGGTCTAAGGGCATAGAAGGAAAGGCATGTCTGATGAAGCTTCACCCACCTTCTTGCTATTTTCCAGATGTTCCAAGCCCAGCAGCCCCCTTTTAGAAAAAGAAAAAAATCCCTCTGAGGAATGGTGAGTCCTGTTAACAAGAGAAAAACATTAGCATGAATATATACTGGGTTTCTATTGAGATGGCTGACAGCAGTTTATGGATGAGGCTACATGATTGGGGGAGGTTTGTTTTATCTTTAAGGGGCATGGAACCAACAGGCCTGCGCCAATGCAATTATTTCTGAAATGCTCCTGAGGATTTGGGTTTTGCAGCTCAATATTTGAATTGTTCTAAGGGTAATGGTAAGGCTATGTGTGTGTGTGTTGTATACATTTTAGTTATTTTCAATTCCTGCTCCCTTGAGCCTCTCTTTTCCCAGCAGAAGCCCTCAGGGGCTACTTGGCAGATGGATACTGGTCCTTATCTACAAAGTGCTGTCAGTCATGAGGTACCTTGAGGCTGACAATGCTTCACCAGGGTCCTTCTACCATCTCAGGGCACTTGGGTCTGTGAAGCTCCTGAGAAAAATTTAAAGACAAAAAACTGACTCAGACACACAATTTTAAAAAAAATCTGACATGTGTTCAGAAACTGCTTAAGAAGCTTCTGCCTCAAAAAGTACTAACGCTAATAGCTGATATGAATGACGACTCTTCCCATTAGTAACATGTCGCCTCAATATATTTACAGAGTGTAGTTACCTTGGACTGTGGACCTGTGTTTATTAGTGTCAAGTGCATTTATTAACGGCTGTTCTGCATGTGTTTGGGGAGCAATGGAAGGGAAGTCAAAGTTAAAGTAGTGAGGTTCAAGGGAACAGAATAGTAAGCCAAACAATATCTTTACAAAATGGGGTGCTAATGACAGGAATTGGAAATGCCCAGAGGGCAAACGGCTTTGTAACAGAAATGGTGATGATTCAGTTTTGTGTTCTCTCAACACATGCTCATTGAATATTTGCTTTGTGCCAGATCCTGTTCTTGGCACTGGAGAAACAGGCTTTCCCCTGACCTTCAAGGTCTAGCAGAGAGGACATTCTTCTAATAAATGATTTCACTAATAAATGCGGTTACAAGCAAAAGTTCATGGTGCACTAAGATTGCATAAAAAGTAAGCAAGTCTAGGTCAGATGTTTAAGGAAATGACATTTAGGATAAAGTTTTCACAATGGGCTACCGGAGAGCATCTCTGGCAGATCAGACAGTGGAGAATATCACTGGCAGATCAGACAGTGGAGAGCATCTCTGGCAGATCAGACTGTGGAGAGCATCTCTGGCAGATCAGACAGTGGAGAACATCTCTGGCAGATCACACAGTGGAGAGTATCTCTGGCAGATCAGACAGTGGAGAGTATCTCTGACAGATCAGACAGTGGAGAGCCTCTCTGGCAGATCAGACAGTGGAGAGCAGCTCTGGCAGATCAGACAGTGGAGAGCATCTCTGGCAGATTAGACAGTGGAGAGTATCTCTGGCAGATCAGACAGTGGAGACCATCTCTGGCAGATCAGACAGTGGAGAGCATCTCTGACAGATCAGACAGTGGAGAGCATCTCTGGCAGATCAGACAGTGGAGAGTATCTCTGACAGATCAGACAGTGGAGAGTATCTCTGGCAGATTAGACAGTGGAGAGCATCTCTGGCAGATCAGACAGTGGAGAGTATCTCTGGGAGATCAGACAGTGGAGAGCATTTCTGGCAGATCGGACAGTGGAGAGCATCTCTGGCAGATCAGACAGTGGAGACCCTGTGATGGTAAGAATCCGGCTCACCAAAGAAGTGAGACTCCATGCATGCAGTTAAAATAAGAGTGGAAAGGGGAGAGAGGAGGATGGGTCTTGTAAGACACATGGCAAACACTGAACTTTCTCCTAAGAGCAAAGAGAAGATACAACCAGGGAGATATTTCAGACCACAAAGTACTGGCTTCACAAGGACCTGGGTTTGGCCCTCTAGAATCCATTAAAAAAGCTGAGTGTGGAGGTTCATGCTTGCAATCCCACCGAAGGGGGGGGCAGAGACAGACGGATTCTTGGGGCTGGCTGGCCAGTTACACCAGGCCACTTAGCCAGTTGCAACCCAATTGGAGACTGTCTCAAAAACACAAAGGTGAGCAATATCTGAAGAGTGACTACTGAGGTTGTGTACTTTCCTCATGCATATGAATACGTGTGTGCACATGTAAACACGTACTCATTTATGTATACACATAAATATATGAACACGTACACACATACATATGCATGAAAGAGTAAGAAAGACACAAAAGCCTTTTAAAATGGAGAAATAAATTAGGGGGCTAAGTGTGGAAGAACCTCACGAGCAGGGTGGGTAATGGAGGCAAATGAGTATAGTCAGTGGGTGTTTAGGAAGAGAAATCCACTGGAGCTCTTGAAGAGTATGTGTTGTGGAAGGAGAGAAAGAGAATATCAAAATAATTGCTAGGGCCCTTAGGCAGCAGATTGAGGCATGCTCTGGGCAGCCCACCTCTGGGCCTGGGACATGCTGTCTCCCAAGAGGCATGTGCTGGACCATAACTTGGCAAGTAAGAAAGAAAATAACCAAGAAGAGATCAACAGCTTAAACAGACCCATACCAAATAGGGGTCTTGAAACAGTCAAAAAGTCTCACAACATAAAAAAGCCCAGGCCCAGATGGATTCACAGCAGAATTTTATCAGACTTTCAAAGAAGATCTACAACAAATACTACTTAAATTATTCAAAAAATAGAAACAGAAAAAGAAATTCCAACCTCCGTCTATGAAGCCAGCATCCCAGTAATGCCAAAACCAGGTAGACACAACAAAAAAAGAAAAGTATAGGCCCATGTCCTTAATGAATATAGATGCAAAAATTCTTAATACTACTCAGAAATTACATACAGACACACATCAAAAAATCATCCACCATAATCAACTCAGCTTTATTCCAGAGATGCAGGGGTGGTTCAATGTACCTTAGTCAATAGATGTAATAAATCATATAAATGGATTTAAAGACAAAAATTGCATGATCATCTCAAAAGATGCAGAAAGGTCTTTGACAATCCCAACATCCTTTCATGACAAAAATCCTAGAGGGAATTGGACTAGACAGAAAATACCTATAAGAAAGCAAGCTGAGTACAGGGCAGAGGAGCAAGCGTTCCTCCGTGGTCTGTGCTTCAGTTTCTGCCACCCAGGTTCCTGCTTGAGCTCCTGCCCTGGCTTCCCTTGATGAAGGACTGTGCTGTGAGCTGAAATAAATGCTTTCCTCCCCATGTGGGTTTGGTTCACAGTGGCTCATCACAGAAACAGGAATCATAACTAATACACTGATTAAAAATGGACTACTGGGGCTGGAGAGATGGCTCAGAAGTTAAGAGGTTAAGAGCACTGGCCGATCTTGCAGAGGACCCAGGTCTGATTCCCAGCATCCACATGGTGTGTAACGCCTGTCCATAACTCCAGTTCCAGGAGAATCAGACACCCTCTTCTAACCTTGGCAGGCACTGCATGACATGGGTGCACTTATGCTCATGCTGGCAATACACTCATACAGATAAAATAAAAATAATAAATAGAATACTTAAAAAATAGACTACAAAAAATAGACTACAGAACTGAACAGAGAGTTCTCAACAGAAGAAATAAAAATGGCTAACAAATCCTTTTAAAAGTGTTCAACATCCTTAGCAATTAGGGAAATGAAAATTAAAACTAATTCAAGATTTCATCTTACCCCAGTCAGAATGGCTAAAATCAAGAAAACAAATGACAACAAATGCTGGCCAGGACATAGGGGAAAAAGGAACCCTCATTCACTGACGGCAGAAGTGCAAATGTATAGCCACTGTGGAAAGCACAGTGAAGAGTTCTTTAAAAACTAAAAATAGATCTATCATATTATCTATCTAAACCACTCCTTGGCATATATCCAAAAGACTCAATATCATACAACAGAAATATTTGCTCAGACAACATTGTTGCTTTTCTTTTAACAATAGCTAGGAAATGGAAACAATCTAAATGTCCCTCAATTGATAAATGGATAATGAAAGTGTGGTACATTTACACTAAGCAGTTCTACTCAGTGGTGAAGAAAAACAAAATCATCAAATTTGCAGGTAAATGGTTGGAACTAGAAACTAATATATTAAGTGAGGTAATTAAGTCCCTGAAAAACAAGAGATACATGTTCTCTGTCACTTGCAGATCTTAGCTCCAAATCTATAGATCGAAGTATATATCTTGATGGAGGAGCCAGGAAAATGGGAGGCAATCAAGGGAGAAAGGACAGGAAGGAGCTGGAAAGAGAGGTGGGAGATAGTAGGAGGCAGGCGACATCATAACTGCAGAGGGAGGAGGGAGGGCTATACAGGGGCAAGAGAAGAGAAATAAATAATGCTTAGGTGGTGCGAAAAACCAAAGGGAACTGCAGTATTTAATGAGCTTATTGAAAAATACAGATATAATATAAATGTGAACGCCTGTGTTTAGCTGGTAGCTATATACAAAGTTACAGTGCCAGGCAGCAGAAAACGTCACTTTGAGTTGTTGGTCAGGGTAATCCAAGAGACTCCCAAAATAATCCAGGCTGTGTGTACAGCCCTTGACTGCCTCTCAGAACGTGAAGGTAAGAAGCTGTTGTTGAAGACAGGTCATATTTTGAACACAGGATATAAGCAACCAAACTGGAATGGGCCTGGAAGCCTGGTCAGAAGATCCCATGAAAGCTCCCCAAAGAGAAAAGCAAGAAATGATCGTATTCAACTGTAAATTCTACAGACCACCACAATGACCTGGCCCAGCAAACTATCTCTATTGTGTAATAGTGACACTTCTACCTTGGGAGTAATCAACAGCTGTCTCTGATTGGACTTAAGGCCCTCTCAATGGGAAGAAACTCATTTGTGGTACTGTAAACACAACCAAATACACATGACTGGAGAGACCATAGACCCTAGAGAAAAACTTGCTTCTGTCACGTCCCTAGATGAACATAATTTTTTTTACTGTATTCTAAATACTTATTCTTTTTTGACTTATTTATTTTTATTTTATATGTATGAGTGTTATGCCTGCATGTGTATAAGTGCACCTGTGTTGTACAATGCCACAGAGGACAGAGAAAGTGTCCAATCCCCTGGAACTGTACTTATAGATGGTTGTTAGCCACCATGTGGGTGCTAGGATTCGAATTCTAGTCTTCTGTAAGAACAACCAGGGCTCTTATCTGCTGAGCCATCTCTTCAGCCCTAAATACTTATTCTTATATTTTACATATAAGTCTACCTCTCACCACTCATCAAAGAAGCTTTTTTTCTTTCTTAATTTTTTATTGAACTTTTGTATGTTTCATATGACATTTCTTAATCAAAATTAGATCTCTTTCTCTCATCCATGCCCCCCACCATCAGAACTCATGCATTCTGCCATACATGTTAAGTCCTGTCTTGCATCTTTTTCTCAGTCTTTTTTTAAAAACTTTTTTGATGCAGAAGTTTACTGTTTGGGTCTTGTTCTTTGAACAAGTCTATTTTTTTGTTCCCTCTAATTTTATATTACTCCAAAATGTACATATATGCACTCCACACATACACCAAATTTGCAAAGTCTGAAAATAAATTATAGGCTCATTCCAAAATACATTTAAGGGTTTGCAGTTTAACACTAAACTTGCATGCAGGTGAAAAGAAATATAACTACATTCCTAAACTACATAGCCAGTTGATGTATGCTTTAATATACTTTAAAAAGAGATTTATTTTTTCTCATAAAAACGAACCTATCATTTGACCCAGACATACCACTGCTGGGTGCATATGTATCCAAAGGATTCATCCTGTTACAGAGATACATGCACGACCATGTTTATTGCTGTTTTTTTCTTTTTTTAATTAAAAAAAATTTATGTGTATGAGTGCATGTAGGTTGGTGCACCTGTGTCGTGCAATGCTGCGGAGGTCAGAAGAGGGTGTCAGATTCCCTGGAACTGGAGTTAAAGACGGTTCTTAGTTGCCATGTGGTTGCTGGGAATTGAACCTGGGTCCTCTGCAAGAGCAGTCAGTGCTCTTAACCACTGAGCCATCTCTCCAGCCCTATCGTTGCTTTTTTCACAATAGTGAAGAGCTGGAAGCAACCCAAGTGCCACTCAACTGATGAATGTGAAAATGTGGTCCATCTACACAATGGAGTTCTGTGCAGCGATAAAGAAAGATGACATCATGAGCTTTGCAGGTAAATGGATGGAACTAGAAGCTGTTATGCTAAGTGAAGTAACACGGTCTCAGAAAAATGACATATGTTGTCCCTCATATGTGAATCCTAGCACCAAATCCTTATATGGAAGTCAAGGTGGGTAATTTGTTAGTAAAGGTAATATACCACATTAACTGATATTGTTATAGATATAGCTGGAAGTTTATGTCTGTATTTTCCTCAGTTCTAAGATTTATGAGAAAGGAGCTTCTTTTTGCAATAGATGAAGACTATTACAAAGTCCCAAAACCGGTCGAATGTAGAGAACAAGTGACTATGAGGTGCTCGGTATACTAAGTGACAAATCTACAATGCAACCTCTACACTGAAGGGTCAGGGAGCATCATGGGAGAAGGGGCAGAAAGAATGTAAGAGCCAGAGGAATGAGACACCTGCTGGTACTGACGCATTCCAGACATGACAGGGAAGCTGCACTAAGGGAATCTTTGCAGTGTGGAAGTCTAATGAGATCTGCATAATGACAAAACTAGTCGACATGCCAAGGTGAATGAGAGAAGTGTCGTGGGGTCTCACCCCAAGATGAAGAGCTACAGGTAATCGATGGATGCTGAGGGAGGGAAAATCAGTTTTCTCCAGGGACGAGCTCCCTGAGAGGTTATCTTATCTCAAATGGACAGCCCTAAACACAGATACACACGAGCACCACTGTATGTGTCTGTGCATTTATAAATATGTGTATGAATGTATGAATTCCAGTGGGGGGCTGTGGGAAGGTCCCAGTGGAGAAGGGGGTATAAAGGTGATTAAGACTGATTGAGATGTTATGTCTGAAATACATAAAAATTCAATAAAAATTTAAAGATATATATATATATATATATATAATCAAAGAGGATAAAAAATGAGGAGGGATATGGGAGGAGTTGGTGCAGGACTGGGAAGGATGAAAATACTGCAGCGTCCTGTATGCCATTCTCAAAAATAAAATTCAAAATTAAAAAATAAAGGAGGGAAGGAGGAGGAGGAGGAGGAGAAGAAGAAGAAGGAGAAGAAGAAGAAGAAGAAGAAGAAGTAGAAGAAGAAGAAGAAGGAGAAGAAGAAGAAGAAGAAGAAGAAGAAGAAGAAGAAGAAGAAGAAAAGGAAGGAAGGAAGGAAGGAAGGAAGGAAGAAAGAAGGATAATCGGTAACAGGAGCTGTCACTGCATCTATAGCAACAGTAGACAGCAGTGGCAGCAGTGGTGGTGGCCATGGGAGGAACAGCAGCATTAGCTAGATCACTGCAGTAGCAGTAAATGCTCAAAGTTATTGTCTGTCTGGTGGTCTGCAGTGCAGCAGTGCAGTCTGTGTCTCCCAAGCAGATTGCATCTGACGGATTCTGCTGTTCTCACTTTGCAGAGAGTAATGCCAGGTGGTCTTACCACTGGAGAGGACTAGTAAGAGCAGAACTAGAATGGAATTCTGACCCCGTGAGTGCTCCTCCCCACTGTTTACATAACAGTATTCAGATGATAGATGAGCAGACAGGACTCCTGCATGCTCTGTGTTGCTTCCCACAGATAGGAACTCCTGCAGGGCGGACCTTTGTTTATTTTGTCCACTGATGGGTCCTCCGAGCTTTGAGTGGACCCTGATACACAGGAGGACTCACAACTTACAAGAAACGATGAATTCTCATTCAAGGATGAACGAATTCAGTCTTTCTCAGTAACTTGTTATAATATTGTTAGTGTGTGACTTTTATAATGATTCCATGCTCCCATCTGACCTTCCTTTTCCCCCTGCAAATGGAACATTATAAACTACTCAGAAAGATTTTTTTAAATCAGGCCATTAAAATGAAATGATTTTGGAATTCGGCATATATTCATGTGATTGGATGAGTTCATGCTATTATACTCAAGATTTAAGAGGTGATTTATATCTAGTCTTTCCCTGACACCCACCCACTGACCATTCACAGTCCGTAGTATTAAAGGTTAATGGTGAAGTAATGTTTTTTTCCATACCAACCTGCAAAAAGAACTTTGAAATCATGCTGTGCCAAGGCTGAGTCTGCAATCGCTCTATAAATGATTCACTATGCTTTTTAGGCATATAATATTATGCTTTCCCTTCTGCACCTAAGACTATTTAGGCATAGGGAAAAAGAGACAGGGTCATATAGTAAAAAAGAGAACAGATTTGGGAACCAGCTGAACTCTGTTCAGACCACAGAGAAGTCATTACTTTCTCTAGGTCTCAATTTCCCTAATTTTTAATCAGAGATAGTAGTGCCTTCATCTCAGGCATGTGTGGTGGGGTTCACATAGGACACTGTTAAAATGCAAAGTCTCAAGCCAGAGCATATTAGATAACTCAATCTGTGTACATTTCCTTGCTCAATGCCTTGGAGAACCATTTACATAATGAAGGTGAAGAACTTGCAAACTGTGAGATGCTGTATCTTTTGAAGATATGCTTCTGTCTTCATCCTCCTTTCTTGCTATTTCTTTATAAAATTCTGGCTTCCACCAGAATTTCTGTGGGCTCTGAGTGCTTCTTTCTCCCTCACGTTCCATCTGTGCATCTAACTCTGTGCCCCCTCAGTAAATGAACAAATGTAGGTATTGATTCTACTTGTGCATGTGGGGGGTGGGTCGAGTGCATGTCGTGTGTGAGTATGTGCATGTGGAGGCTGGAGGCCAACCTTAGGTATTATTCTTCAGCTACCACACTCACCTTTTTGTTATTTTGGTCTTTTTGATACAGGGTCTCCCTGTAGCCCCGGGTGACCTGGAACTTACTATGTAGACCGGGCTGGCCTTGAACTCACAGAGATCCACATGCCTCTGCCTCCTGAGTGCTAGGATCAAAGCTGTGCTCCACCACACCCGGCATTTAAAAACAAACTCAGGATTGGGGACCCAGGTTCGATCCCCAGCACCCACATGGCTGCTGAGAGCCATCTTTAACTCCAGTTCCCCAATGCCCTCTTCTGACCTCCGCGGCATTGCATGACATGGGTGCACAGACCTGCATGCAGACAGTACACATAAAGAATAAATAAAAAATTTTTTAAAAATTATAAAAAACCCCCAGGATCTCTTAATTGACTGGAGCTCTCAGGTTAGGCTAGACTGGCTGGTCAGTGAGCCCCAGGGTTCTGCCCATTTCTGCCTCTTCAGCCCTGGGATTATGAACACAGAGCACTGGGCCTTGCATTTTAATGAAGGTTCTGGGGATTGAACTCTGGTCCTCGTGCTTGTGCGGCAAGCTCTCCACAGACTGAGCCAGCTTCTAGCCCCACTTCCTTCTTGTTGCTCTCCATTAAATCTATACACTAGGATCCTTGTTTCTTATCACTTAGTATTACATTAATTTGCTAATTTCTTTCCCCATTAGCAAAAATATGAGTTCATTAAGAACATGGACTTTGTCTAAAGAAAACTGTTTCCTGGGCACTTTGCACATCATTGGAATGGTACAAATGGATTTTGAATCAATAAATATGGCTGCATTATCACTATCATTATCAGTACAAGGATTTTTCTCCAATTTGAGGGAGGGGAGAGAGAGAGAGAAGGCTGAAGACTATCTTGCTGTGCATTGGACAGTAGAGCAGTCCTTTATCATATCTTGAGGATGATTGAGTTAAATATAGCTGCATCTCACTTTGGCCTCGTTTTTCAGGATTTGTTCCTGTGTGAACTAACTTGCCAGTCATTCTCTTTGTAGATACATAATAAGGTTTATACAGACCTGGTCAACAAGATATCTAGACATAGAGAAAACAGAACAGTGAAAAGATAAAGCCAAAGGTTGGGTGCAAAACCCAGCAAGATGGATGAGTCTGCCTTGAGAACTTTATTCCCAGTTGTATTAGTCACTTTTCTGTTGCTGTGATAAAACACCATGACCAAAGGAACTTATAAAAGGAAGAGTTTATTTGAGTTTACGATTGATGGTTCCAGGGAATTAGAGTCCATTGTGGCGGGAGGCATGGCAGCCAAGGGTTACATCTCGCAAAGAGCACAGGAAGCAGAGAGAGGGCGACTGGAGACCACAAGGCTTGTTAAACTCACTAAGCCTGCCCCCAGTGACATACTTCCTCTAGCATGGCCACACCTTCTAAGACCTCCAAAAACAGTGCCACCAACTGGAGACAAATGTCTGAATACTTAAAGCCTATGGGGGACACTCTCATTCAAACCACACACAAGTGCTCACTATTTTTCCTTGACCTACCCCACTGTGGCCCCCCATCACCTCACTGCAGGAGAAGTGCCCCATACTAAGCCTCCAATGCCCTCCTTGCTGGGAGTGCATGGGCGTTTGCCTTTCTTCTTGCTTCTCCTTTCTGTAGCATGTCCCAGAATTGAGCAGTCCCTCTTCCTTTGCAAAACTCTCCAAGTCTTGACATTTCTTACTTCAGGAAGTCAGAGTGGTCAGGGGCACTGGATATGGAGTCTCAGAGTCTGGCAGCAAGCAGCACCATGCTCCACTCCCACATTGCCCAAACCTGGGCAAGTAGCTTCACTGGTCTGAGCCTCAAGGTTTTCACTTGCAAGGGGACGGGTAAGAGCTTACCTACTTCAAAGAATATGAAGATAAATCCTTGTAGCACTCAGAGCATAGTGACTGGTACAGACAGCCAGTTGCTCTTGGTGTTGAACCATCCCTGGGTTCTGTTTCTTAGCCTGTTTTCTTGGCTTGCACTCTGCTGTTCTTGCCTTTAAAAAGGTTTCTCCAGGGCCCTTCGTTTTCAAGCTATGCATTCTTTCTAAGGAGGTTTTGATAGATGCATACCCTTCAATATTATTTTGATGCTTCTCTCCTTTTGTTGCTAGCCTGGAGTTTTCTCCTGGGAATCTCCCAGGGACTTCAGCCTTACCCTGCCCAGATGGTGTGCACATACTTCTGAAACTCAGAGCTTTCTCCAGTATCCACTGTCTTACAATGTACCCAGCAGCTCAGGCCAGAGTCCTTCCATTCTTCCAGCCAGTCATCCATCCTGTCCTGCTGTGTTATACCATCCACCACATCCATTCCCACTGCACCGCCTTCCTTCTGGTAGAGATGTCTCCAATAGCCTCCTAATTGGTCCCCCTGCTGCCGTTCCTGCCCATCTTCACTTCATCACCCAGCTGGAGTTCTCTTTTCACAATGAACATCAGATCATGCCATTCCCTGCATAAAACACTTCAATAACTTCTCTTTATTCTGAGAATAAAAATCTTGTCTCCTTCATAGGGTGCAGTGGATGCTATGTGCTGTCTGACCCCCCCTGTAAGACCCAGACATTCATTCTCCCAGCTGCCAAAGATGTCGACTGCTGCTAGCTTACAGTTGACATCTCCTGTAGCAGTAAGTTAGGGCACTGGATATAGTGTCTACAGCTTAGGAGCAAGCAGTTTGACCTCCCTTGGCAGGGCACTGTCACATTCAAGGTCGCCACCTCAGATAAAGAGCTCAAGTAACAGTGGGCCAGCGTGGAGACACACAGGTCCACCCCCTCGATCCTTCTATTTCGGGACATCCTTGAAAGCCTTCCCTGGCTTTATCTCCCACTTTAGATAAACAGAAGACTCTATTGTTCATGAATTGTTACTTCCCTCCTTCCATTGTCTGATTCTGTTTCTTTGTCCCCTTTCCTTACACACACTATTCTTGAGAACACCCCCAATAAACCTCCTGCATCCAGGGCCGTGAGAGCCCATTTCTTGGAGATCTTAACCCAGGCATAAATCTTCCAAGGTTCTCCATGACCTGGCTCCAGCATAGTGCCCAGCATAAAGGATATGCCCAACATAGCATAGACTGATTGGCTGCTCATCTGGTAGTTTGTTTACTTGGGACAACATGCATAAAACATGAGAAGTGAATAGAGGAAATTCTCTTTCACATGGTCAGCAGGTCTCAGGGCTGGGGCCAGAGGACATTCAGAATCAAATGAACACTGTGGACCTCAAGCAGGCGTTTGCATTGACAATGGGGTTTCCCGCCATGGAGGTGGGAGAGGGAAGATTAGAGGGGCCTTTCTCTTGCTGCTAACTCTTCTGTATTATAGTATTCACCTTAGAATTGGTTTTCTTGTATTCTACACTCTGCTAAGCCAGAAGGCAAAAAAGTCAGACTGTATTTTTTCCCCTATAACCTATGTGGCTCTTGCTGAATATCACCTTTTCAAATGACTTGCTGTGGGATCAGCAAGGGCAGACTGTTGGCAGGACTCCTCATGCAATTTGGTATTAAACTGATCCCATCAAGCAAAGGGTAATGACAGAAGTGACGTTATTCTGAGTTGTGCTCGCAAGCTCAGTGCTTGCTATATTTTATGTTGTCTCTAGGCCTTGGTGTTTGCTATGGTACCTTTAGGTATATCAACTTCAGGCATGATGTGTGTGTGTGTATGTGTGTGTGTGTGTGTGTGTGTGTGTGTACGCTTTGGGATGCACCTCAGATATGACTTTCCTATATGATGATACCCTGCCAGGACTATGTATACCTCCCCCTTTTCTCTACTGACCATACCAATTGTCTTGTAACTTCTTATTTTCTCTTTACATTGGCTAGTAGGAAGCTCAGTATTCAATTTGCAAGGTATAGCAGCTTGTAAACATGGGTTGTGGACACTAAGCTTATTTCTGAATTCTTCATATTTTGCTTATATTTATTTTCCTTTCCCTTCATTTACTCATTAGAATCAATCTGTAATTGTGTTCTGATTAAAATCATTTTTAAGCTGGGAAAGAGAAACATTAGAAAATGATTACAATATATTAGAATTGATCATCTGTGGTGCTTAATCTACACATCCATTT
This sequence comes from Rhizomys pruinosus, assembly GCA_009823505.1. Lineage (NCBI taxonomy): Eukaryota > Metazoa > Chordata > Mammalia > Rodentia > Spalacidae > Rhizomys > Rhizomys pruinosus. The sequence continues at coordinate 287,802 of VZQC01013854.1, forward strand.
GTTTGGATTGAGGAGTGCCCAGGGGAGTCTCTGTATTGTGTGGGTGTGTCTAGAGATGATGACAGCCTGAGGGCTCTGACATAATGAATGGTTTATTCATTGATGTAATTAAAAGTTGAATAGACTATTGGGAGGTGGTGGAATGATGGAAAGGAAGATCCAGTTGAAGGAAATAGGTCACTGGGAATGTGTGTTTGGGGCTACATCTCACCCCATCCCCTTCCTGCAATACCCTTTCTCTTCCGTTCCTGTCTTTCTTGAAGAAGCATCTCCACCATCCATTCGAGCTACAATGGTGTTCTAAGCCCAAGTGTATGGGGCCATGTGACCGTGAACTGAATTCCTAAAAATGTGAGCTTATGTAATTCCTTCCTCCCTTAAGTCTTTTCTGTCAGTTATTTCATCATAGAGGAGTGTGTGTGTGTGTGTGTGTGTGTGTGTGTGTGTGTGTATGTGATCTGATGAATAGAAGTCAAGGTCGCTGCCAAGCATCTTAGGCACAGAGGCATAGGATGGCCCTTAGAGCCAATAGTTATCTGGCCTGAAGACAATCATACTAAGATTGAGAGAGACTAACCTGGTACTATTTTTCACCTTAAATAAATAAAAAAAAAAATCATGCGTGTGAGTATTTTGCCTACATATATTTAAGGATGATGTTGTGAAATGCCCATGAGGCTAGAGGAGGACATTGATCCCCTGGGATTGGAGTTATGGACAGTTAGCTGCATGTGGGTATTGGAAGCTGAACCTGGGTCCTCTGCAAGAGCAGCCAGTGCTCTTACATGCTGCGTATTTCTCGCCTTTCTTTGCCCACAGGCAGCCTCTCCCTGGCTGTGTCTCCATTGGGCTTGTGGAACGGGGTGGACTATCTTCCGCGGGGCTGTCTCTGCATTCTACTTTCAGCTCCTTTGCTTCCTGACTGAGGTTAATGAAAGTCCTGACAAAGATGGGTGACCACATGGACTTAGATGGTTCTGCCAGGTAATCCGGGCCTCACCAGGAACCTCTTCAAAATGACCCAGTTCTGGCCTACTTTTCCCTCTTGCCTCCAAATAAACAGACAGACATAAGCCACATTTATTAGTATGGACCTTTGTTGGATTTGAAGACAAAAGAGATAATTTGTCATGGCTAGCTTTGGGGGACAAGTCTGATTCAGAATTTCTGCCAAAATGGAGACATATGAGTAAACATTTTGAGAAATTAAACTGGATGGCCCATAATTAATCATCATGTAAGGTCTAGGGAGCTTAACTTTGTCCTATATTCTTGAATTCTGTCCCCACATTTTAGAGCCTCAATAATTTATTAAGCTAGTATTAATTCAACTCTATGTGCCAGGTATATGCTCAGGGTTTTGTAAGTCTCAATCAATCTGAAATCGATCCAGTGAAGTTCACACCATCACTGTCTTCCTTTTGTAGAGAAGGAGGCAGCCCTGGCTCAGGTCACCAAATAATAACAAGAAGCAAAGCTCAGACTCCATCCAGATGATCTCTCCTGTGACTATGCTTTTAACTGGCTTCCTCAGAGCCAAACCTAGACCTTGGATGTATTTGACCTGAACAGTGTTTTTCAGAAGTTGTTTCCCAATAGTTGAAACACTAAAGACTTTACGAAATGATCTTCTGTTGCATCCTGAAGACTATCTAGCAATCTTGCCCATTTTCAGTTGAGGCTAACCAGCTGATCTTGAGTGGCAGTTGCCATTTTTTTCAGTGTCGTCATTTATTCATGTAACCTGATTGATCCTTGTAGGTATCTGAGATTTTGACTTCCTATATAAGTAGTCCTGGCATGTGTATACCATGAAGGAAGAGCAATGCCGACATGTGTCAGGAGCACCACTTTCTTTGGTTCTTTTACCCTTGAGCAACATGAATTTAAATGCTCTTGAGGTTGAGTAACTTCTCCTTGAGCAGAAAGGTGGGAAACTTCACTGCCCATCACTGGGACGTGAGCTGCAGGGAAAAAAAATGGAGTCAATACCTGCTAGAAAACAGTGTAAAGGCTCAGGCATTCTCTCCAAATCCTGTCTTGGTTTTTAAAAGGTGCAGAGGATTAGAATTCCTGCAGGTATTGTTAAACTCAATGTCATGTCTTGGTTAACCCCATGACTATTACAACCATAATTTTGCTGTTCAGAGGGAATGAAATCAGTTAAAGAGCCCCTCTTTGAAGAATATATCTGTCTTAACAAGGTTTATTTATGTCTCAGTGTGCCACAGGTTAACATAGCTTTGTCCTTCCTGTTCATCAATAATGTATAAGTGTGTGTTAAATTGCCATGCATACTTTTTAGTCCCAAGGAATGCAGAAGAACAAATGGCTCAGCCTTATAAAGTCTTAGAAGCAACACATCATTACCCTTCCTGCATTAAACATAGGGATTGAGGTACTCTTAGAGAGTGGTCTCAGGGGAATGTTTTCACATATTCTTATGGATTCAGTTGGCCTGCAAGTTAAAGGTCAGTAGCGTATCAATGGACGATGATGATGATAAAGTAGACTTGTTATCTGGTAACAGGAGTACACCTGTCCTGACCTCTGTTGACCGCTTTATGTAAATTATCTCTTGTCCTCATAGTGACTCTTTGCAGTTGATATATATTTACCACTTGCAGATGGGGAAACCGGGGCTCTAAGAGCTTACAGACTGGAGGTCACAAGCTACAACAAACTGTAATTGATATTCAAATAGCTATACAGGCTTCCAGAACTATCCACTCTCCACTTATGTAAATTCACCAACAATTCAAATTAAACTATTTGGCTTTCCCAAGAGTACAATTTGGAAGAGATCCATCCATCCCATTTCCTAATTATCCAGTAAAAATCTATGAGTTTCAAAGACTTGAAGCATTCATCACTGTATAAAGCTTGAATTTCAAGAAACATGGGTTTAAGAACTCATTTAGGATCAACGTGAAGCATAAAAGATCCTGAGAGTGGTAGTGGGCAATTTCCATCCTCCCCAAGACCATTCCTGACTACTTGGGAGCCCCTTTCCCCAGCGTTTCTTTAATTAGCAAAAAGACAGTTACTGTGCAAGTTACTAGATGGTTTAGTTGATACTCTGTGTGAAGAAATGTTAACATTTCATTCAGAGGAGCCCAATTAGCAGGAGTCAACCCATGGTTAATGATAGTAAAGTGGAGTGATCTCTGAATGGAAAGCATTTATTTCCATCTCATAAGAATCATTTGTTAAATATGAAAAGACCCTTCTTCATCTTTAATTGAAAGGAGAAGCGGGGGCCCTGCACACACCTCTAAGCTTCCACGACAAGATGATGGGGCAGGGTGGGAGTGGTGCTTTCTCAAGTCTTTTCTTTGAGAGATGGATGGAAACAGGTATTAAGTGGATTTTTCTTCCTTCTCCTTTTTACTTTTCTCTCCGCTTCTCCATCTTCACAAAGTTCTTACTTTCCTCAGAGCCTGGGGTCTGATCATAAAAGTCATGGCTCTCAGACTAAAGGAAAGTTAAAGACCCAAATAGTAAGATGAATGGGTAGAGAGGCGCAGACCTCCTGCATGGGCTTCGTCTGACCTCGGACATTGGGGAAGAACTCTCATTTCTCTAATACCATGTGTGTACCAGGTCCCATGTTAGAAGCTTTAGATGATTATTTGGCCCGCTCGTTGATTCTATTCGACAATGTGTTATTAGTCACAATTAGCAAGTAAAAAGGAGAATAAAGATGAGTAGGTGGAGCTGGATTAAAATTTTGGTCCTTTACTATGACATGGTTCCCAGAATCACTTCCCAGACAGAATCCCTTCAGCTGTCTCACCAGCCCCAACTGATAAGTATTATTCATTACATTTCCTCATATTGCCTGTGACTAACCTTGGGACATTGATGCTAATGGACTTTCAAAAATCACATAGCTCTAGAATAGCAGAGTTGGAAGCAGGGCTCAGGTGATCCATCTCCAAAGTCCATACCTGCTGTATTGTGGACCATGCTCTGTGAGAGAGAAACTTCGTCCTTGTATGTGTGACCTACCTGGTTTTGTTCTAGGCATAATTACTTCAAGACATAGATGCAATCCACATCACTTTTTATTCATCAGATGTCCTGGGGAATGTGTAGAATGAGCAAAAATCTCCTACGTAGAGGGTGAAGAGATGAGCTGGTGCAGCCAGTTCGGAAAGTCTGTGCCTTTTGTTAGGAAACCGAACACATATCTGTGCAGAAGTAGTCACCTTGATTGAACCCCAGTTTAACCTATAATAGTAAAAACCTAGGGATAGGGAGATGGCTGAGTTGGTTGGTAAACTACTTGCCTTGCAAGCACCAGGACCTGAGTTTGATACCCAGAACCCAGGAAAACTAAAGCCAAGAGTGGTGATAGGCACTTATAATCCCAGTGCTGGGGAGGAGGAGACAGGTAGATCACTGTATTTTGCTGGCCAGCCAGCCCAGCCTATTTGGTGAGTTCCAGGCCAGTGGGTAAAGGTATGGGTCACCAAGCTTGGCAACCTGAGTTGGATCCCTGGGAAAGAGAGTGCCAAGTCCCACAAGTTGTCATCTGACCCCTGACCCCCACCCCTACATACAGAGTAAATAAATATAATGATAAATAAATTCTTTGTTTAAAGAAGAGGTGGCTGTGTACCTGAAGAATGTCACTCCAGGATGCCTTTTTGCCTACATACACACACACACACACACACACACACAGACACACACATGTGCACACACACACACACACAAGTTCTATCAACAGAAGAATATATGATTAAATTATTTAATATCTTTACAATGGAATAGTAATTAACAACAAAAACTGATGATCACTTGGAAAACATGAATAAACTTTTAAAACACACATTTTCAAAAGGATCCTTATGAAAAATTATGGCACATAATTTCATCTTTATGAATTTCATGAATCGATGCAATATAATATATAATATATATATATAATATATTATATATATATATATATTCAGAGTGGTATTTATGATGAGGATTGACTTGACATGTGGGAATGTTATAGATGCAGTAATATTTTATATTTTGACAGATGCTTGAATTACAGAAGTAAATGCTTTTCAAGTGCTGCCATAACAAAATTCTGCAGACCACGTAAGGTGAGTAGCATAAATTTACTTCTACACTGTTCTGAAGGCCTAAAGTCAGTGATTAAGTTGTGACTGGGGTTGGCTCCCACTGAAGGATATAAAGGAAGGTTCTGTCTAATGCTTTTTTCCTTACCTTGTGGATGATTGTCTTCTTCCTGTGTCCTCACATGGTCTCCATTGTGTGTGTCTGTATGTCTTATCTCCTCCCCTGTCAAGGACAGCACTCACTGGATTAGTGCTTAGCCTAATTATGGGTTAATGTCCTCATTACCTCTTTAATGATCCTGTCTTCCAAGAGTCTCACTGTGATGTGCTAGGACTTACTATTTTGAATTTTGATTTTCATGTGTGCGTGCATGCATGCTTGCTTGTGTGCAGGTGTATGGACCTGTGTGCAGGAGCATGGAGGCTAAAGGAGGATATTAGCTTTATTTTTTTGAGACTGGGTCTCTCACATAATCTGGAGGTGGCTGCTTTGGCTAGGCTAGCTAGTTAACAGCCACAGTGATCCTCCTGCCTCCATCACTGATAGTGCTAAGGTTACAGTGATCCTCCTGTCTCCATCACTGATAGTGGTAAGGTTACAGTGATCCCCTCTCTCCATCACTGAGAGTGCTAGGGTTACAGGAGTGCACGTGGTTATGCTTAGTTCTTTATATGGCTACTGAGGATCTGAATTTGGGTTTTCATCCTTATGCAGCAAGTGTTCTTGCCAACTGAGCGTCTCTTTAGCCCCAATGTATGAATCGTGGGAGGGTCACAATTCAAGGTAGCAAATACATGTACAACATGCTATGTTTAGCTTGTAATCAAAAGAAAAATAACTATAAATTGAACTGACATTAATGACAAGCAAGCTGAAGTACTTGGGGAAAAATGCATTGATTTTCGCAATTTATTTTGAAATGATACAGAAAATCAGATGGATTCATAGATGTAAAGATACATGATAGAACAAATATATTATTTTAGCCAGGTGTGGTGGTGCACACCTTTAATCCTAGCACTTGGGAGGCAGAGGCAGGTGGATCTCTGTGAGTTCAAGGTCAGCCTGGTCTACAGAGTGAGCTCCAGGCAAGCTGGGACTTAAAAGGAGACCCTGTCTCAAAAATACAAAAAAGGACAAATATATTATTTGAATGGTGTGGTAAAGTGCTTATTTAGCATGCACAAAGCTTCCCTCATTTTATTCGTGTTGCTGCATAAATTGTGTGCAGTGGTGGCACAGGTCTGTAACCCTAGCACTTGGGAGATGGAGGCGATAGAATCAGAAGTTCAGGGTCATCGTCATCTACCTAGTGAATCTGAGATCAGACATAAGACTCTATCTCAAAATCAAAATTAACAAACCACCTGATCAAACGAACAGAATCTGTGTGGTAAGTATACGGATACTCACTATGAAATTCCTTCACTTTTGTGGTTTTAAAACCTTTATAGTAAAATGTTAGAACATATTGATGGGTTTTCCACTGTATGCCAGGTGTGAAGTGAGATGATAGAGATCAAAGGATGTACAAGACACAGAGTGTCCTGCTCTCACAAAACTTTGTAGAAGGACTGGATAGAAGGTGTGGTTGCCAGGGGGTGTGTTCAAAGATGCATTCATTTATGAGTTAATCAGAGCTAGCCTGCCTCCCTGCCTGCCACACAGATCATAGTTAGCTGCTCAATGAACATGGACCTGTTCACTTCCTGCTTCCCTTCAGATGATGAATTCTGTAGCAGCTTTTAGCTGTGCAAAGATGAATCACTCCAGGTCTAAGTGGCAAAGCGCAGAAATAACAACAATTTATATACACACCCCAGGAGTCCCTTGTGAGAATTCCTCCACTATTTATGAGGTGGAGTGACGAAAGTTAAAACAAGGACAAGAGTGGCAGCTTTATTTTATTACCTACTGCACACCACATAAGAAAACCACATGGAAGTGTTTACTGGGGAATCCAGTTTGTTAGACAGCCATTGAGAGATGGAATTCATCACTAACAGGAAGCAGAAGATCCTTACAAATTGGCAGTGATATTTTTAATACTAGCTGAGTGCTTCTGAGTTGGAACAGAGGTTTTTCAATCTTCTTAAATAACTTCCAGGTTAATGGTGTGAATCAATGAATTGACTCCAATAATAGAATAATAGAAACATAAGTAACTGCTGGAGTTTACGTTCAGGAGTACTGGAAATGGAGGATTTTAGTCACTTCTCTGTCATTGTGCTAAAATACCCTGATAAAAGTAACTTAAGGAAGGAAGGATTTCTTTGTTTTCACATTTTATGATGGAGTTCATCATGAACAGGGAAGTCGAAGCAGCGGAAGCTGGACGACACTGGTCACACTGCCTTCAGTCTGTCAGAGGAGAGCAGCATATGTTTGTACTTGGGTAGCTGTCTCTCCTTGCATAGCCTGGGTCCCAGGCCCAGAGAAGGGCACCTATTCCTTTAGGATGAGTCTTCCAAACAAACCTAGTTAATCTACTCAAGATAATCCCCCATTGCCATGCCCAGAGGCTCTCCTAATATATACATGCATACATACATACATATGAGAGAATATATA
>VZQC01013855.1:3962-16807 GCA_009823505.1 Rhizomys pruinosus
GTGGGGGCTTGGATCCCCTGGCCAACATCTCCTTGGTAGAATAATCCATTGCTGATGTCAGAGCTCCTGTATTAATATATTTTGCTTAAGTGCATAGCTTAAGGAGACTTTAGTATTATATTTGGTTCTGAATAGAGAATAATCCTTTTCACAGTTCCTATGTCTATTAATCAATTAAAGAAGGCAGTTTTACTGGTTTTATAAGAGATTACCTCTATAACAATTGGCTCCAATTTACAGTTGGAGAACATCCTCGTCATCATCATATTTCTCCCTGTTCTGTGGGGGGGGGTAAGACAGTCTCTCATATTAAAACCTTTGCAGCATCTAAAGGCAAGTTTCATTAGTACGCATTATAAATAGTTGTTACTAGAAGGATCCACAGAGGGGTTTGATGTTTGAAGCAATCTGAGGCTTTTCTTCCTTTCTATGTTCAGATGGGCCAACCTTTCTGTTGGCACTTTCTGGTATATCCTACTCAATGCAAAGCTGTATCTTTTCTTTCTCAGCCGTGAAGTTGGTGACATTTTGACCTGTTGGAACATACAAATCTTTTCCCATAGTTAGTTTTAAGATTTGAATTGCAAGGATTATGACAGAAATGTTTCCTACCTATCTGTATCCTCCTTTTTTATTTTAGATTTTTGTTTTTTGACCTGTGAGTCTCAAAAAGGCAGTTGTATTATACATAAATATATGGTGGAATCAAGGCACAGATTTCATCAAATTCACCCATGCTGTTTTGGGTGACTGTATGTTATTAACTTTGGAAGCAAACTTAATATTTAAGTTAAATCATCCTATAGGTGAAAGAGAATGCTACAAGGTGATACTGTACAACAGAAAAATTATAGAGAACATTTGTATGGGCCAATCCCAAAGTAATTGTTATACAGATTGTAAGTAAACAAATGTGGACAACAGCAATTTATATCTCCAATTAACACAGATGCATTACCATTTTTATCAGAGCCTTTAAATCAATGTTGTTTATTATACACATATTTACTTTTACTAAGTCCTAAAACACCATGTAACCTGTAGACAGAGTCTGGGCAAAACGGGATACTTGTTGAACTCATATCAATTACATATGCATTAATCGAATCCCTCCCACCCTTCCCGATTCACCATTTCAGTCAGTTTTCTGATGCGGTATTTCTGTTGTTGTTCTTTTAATATGCATCTCTCTCCACAAGAAATATTTGTAACTGGGTTATTGCCACTAGCATCCACACATGAGGGATACCATTTGTAGTTTGTTTCTCTGGGACTGTGTTACTTCACTTAACATGATGTCTTCTAGCTCCATCCATTTATCTGCAAAGTTCATGATGTTGTCTTTCTTTATAGCTGCATAGAATTCCATTGTGTACATGTACCACATTTTCTCTATCCACTCGTCAGTTGAGGGGCATTTGGGTTGGTTCCAGCTTTTTNTAGTATAGAGATCCCCCTGTTTTGTTCTTTTCACTAAGGGTTGTTTTGGCTATTCGGGGTCTTTTATTTTTCCAGATGCAATTAAGGAATTTTTTCCAAGCCTCTGAAGAAACTCTTGGTGATTTTGATTGGGGTTGCATTAAATCTATACAAGAATTTGGGTAGAATGCACATTTTTAATATGTTAATTTTCCCAATCCATGAGCATGGAGGGTTTTTCAATCTGCTGATGCCTTCTTCAATTTCCTTCTTCAAGGATTTAAAATTTTTGTTGTAGAGATCTTTGCTGTCTTTAGTTAGGTTTGTTCCTGGTATTTTATTGTTTATGAGGCTACTGTGAGTGGGAAGGTCTCCTTGAATTTCTTCTTCAGTTACTTGTTGGTGTAAAGAAAGTCTACTGAATTTTCTGGGTTAATTTTATATCCTGCCACTTTTCTGAAGCTCTTAGTCATTTCTAGGATTTTTTTGGTGGAGGTTTTAGCATCCCTTAAGTAAACAATCATATCATCAAAAAAGAATAGCTTGACTTACTCTTCTCCAATTAGTACTCTTTTAATTTAATTTTCTTGCCTTATTGCCCTAGTAATTGTTTCTTTTTAATTTTCATTTTTTATTGATGTTTTGTGTATTTCATACATCATTTTCCAATTCAGTTGAGGCATATTTCCCTTTCCCTTCCCCCACCCCACTCCACCCCATCCCAGATCATGCATTTTTCCATAACAGTCCCGCATCTTTCTCTGTTTTTTTTTTTGATTTTTTAACAGTAAGTAATAAATTATGAGTACAAGCATCCTTCATGTAAAACAATTTGCAAGAAGTTGTGCCCAAACTCACACAGACCATTGGTCCCACCATCCAGTGTGTGTGGGGGGCGTGTACGTTCAATCAAGTTGATCAAATGAGTGTCCAGACTATATTGCTGTAGTTTCACCATTTACCCCAGTCGCACCCCTTAAATTCTACCATGCTCCCTCTTCCGCAGATTGTTCCCTAGGCTTAGAAAAGGGGCACAGGTGGATGAGAAGCAAAACACTCTACTTTCTCTGGAGCTGATGTCTTGGTCTCTAGTCAGTTCTGGCTGTTTTCTTTCATGGGCTGCCAGCTTGTCCAGGCATAACCTTTCGATCCTACTAATGAAGCACATGCAATTAGATATTTAGGTATTAAACAGTATAATATATAGCCTTTCGATCCTACTAATGAAGCACACACAATTAGATATATAGGTATTTAAACAGTACTAATTGTTATGGTAGGTTTCTTTGGTATAGACACAGATGTTTGGATGGTATGTTAATTCATGATTTACATTTTCTTCTGTTAAGTATGGCAGGGTCTTCGTGTGGTTTATAACATCTCCTAACCATTAGAGGATGTAAGCTTGTGGCATCAGCCGTGGGTTATTCCTCCAAGGAGAGAGCTAATAGCCAATTAGATTTGGGATATACAGACATATGGCTGCCACTGCTGCACAGTATTTCCAGGCAGATGAGGTGTAGCTGGTGCTGACGGAGGAGTCTTGCTTGACTCAAGGAGACCTATATTTGCTTTATTGGTTTAGTGGCCTTTGGTAACACTCTCTGGCATTCCAGAGACCATCTGTATACTTGCAAGTGCGGTCTCCATACATCTTTCCCATGTTTATATCAGGTCTTCAACAGCAGGGCCTTATCGCCTCTCTTCCTGCAGATATCCCAGTTTGGAGGCAAGGAGCCTTTACCTTTTGTGGGGGCTTGGATCCCCTGGCCAACATCTCCTTGGTAGAATAATCCATTGCTGATGTCAGAGCTCCTGTATTAATATATTTTGCTTAAGTGCATAGCTTAAGGAGACTTTAGTATTATATTTGGTTCTGAATAGAGAATAATCCTTTTCACAGTTCCTATGTCTATTAATCAATTAAAGAAGGCAGTTTTCCTGGTTTTATAAGAGATTACCTCTATAACATTTGGCTCCAATTTACAGTTGGAGAACATCCTCGTCATCATCATATTTCTCCCTGTTCTGTGGGGGGGGGTAAGACAGTCTCTCATATTAAAACCTTTGCAGCATCTAAAGGCAAGTTTCATTAGTACGCATTATAAATAGTTGTTACTAGAAGGATCCACAGAGGGGTTTGATGTTTGAAGCAATCTGAGGCTTTTCTTCCTTTCTATGTTCAGATGGGCCAACCTTTCTGTTGGCACTTTCTGGTATATCCTACTCAATGCAAAGCTGTATCTTTTCTTTCTCAGCCGTGAAGTTGGTGACATTTTGACCTGTTGGAACATACAAATCTTTTCCCATAGTTAGTTTTAAGATTTGAATTGCAAGGATTATGACAGAAATGTTTCCTACCTATCTGTATCCTCCTTTTTTATTTTAGATTTTTGTTTTTTGACCTGTGAGTCTCAAAAAGGCAGTTGTATTATACATAAATATATGGTGGAATCAAGGCACAGATTTCATCAAATTCACCCATGCTGTTTTGGGTGACTGTATGTTATTAACTTTGGAAGCAAACTTAATATTTAAGTTAAATCATCCTATAGGTGAAAGAGAATGCTACAAGGTGATACTGTACAACAGAAAAATTATAGAGAACATTTGTATGGGCCAATCCCAAAGTAATTGTTATACAGATTGTAAGTAAACAAATGTGGACAACAGCAATTTATATCTCCAATTAACACAGATGCATTACCATTTTTATCAGAGCCTTTAAATCAATGTTGTTTATTATACACATATTTACTTTTACTAAGTCCTAAAACACCATGTAACCTGTAGACAGAGTCTGGGCAAAACGGGATACTTGTTGAACTCATATCAATTACATATGCATTAATCGAATCCCTCCCACCCTTCCCGATTCACCATTTCAGTCAGTTTTCTGATGCGGTATTTCTGTTGTTGTTCTTTTAATATGCATCTCTCTCCACAAGAAATATTTGTAACTGGGTTATTGCCACTAGCATCCACACATGAGAGATACCATTTGTAGTTTGTTTCTCTGGGACTGTGTTACTTCACTTAACATGATGTCTTCTAGCTCCATCCATTTATCTGCAAAGTTCATGATGTTGTCTTTCTTTATAGCTGCATAGAATTCCATTGTGTACATGTACCACATTTTCTCTATCCACTCGTCAGTTGAGGGGCATTTGGGTTGGTTCCAGCTTTTTGCTATTGTGAACAGAGCTGCAATAAATGTAGCTGTTCATGTATCTCTGCAGTAAGACGAGTCTTGTGAGTATATATCCAGGAGTGGTATGACTGGGTCAAATGGCAAGCTCATTTTGAGTCTTCTAAGTGTTCTTCACACTGCTTTCCATAGTGGCTGTACAAGGTCACATTCCCACCAGCAATGGATGAGTGTTCCCCTTTCCCCACAACCTCTCCAGCACTTGGTATCATTTGTTTTCTTGATCCTAGCCATTCTTATTGGAGTAAGATGATATCTTAAAGTGGTTTTAATTTGCATTTCCTTAATTATTAGCTATGTTGAACAGTTCTTAAGATGTTTCTCAGCCATCTCTAATTCCTCCTCTGTGAAGTCTCTATTCAGTTCTTTGCTCCATCTTTTGAGTGATTCATTTGCTTTCTTTCTTCTTTGTTTTTTTGAGTAGCTTGTATACACTGGAAATTAATGCTTTGTCAGATGTTTCTGCTGTAAATGTTTCCTCCCATTCTGTGGGTTTTCTCTTCACTTCCTTTATTGTTTCCTTTGATGTACAGAAGCTTTTGAGTTTAAGGCGGTCCCATTTGTCAATTGTCAATCTTATTTCTTATGCAGCTGCTGTCTGATTTAGGAAGTCTTTTCCTATGCCTATGTCTTGTAGTCTGCTGACAAGTTTCTCTTCTATCATCTCCAGAGTTTTGGATTTCACGTTGAGATATTTGATCCATCTGGAATTGACTTTTGTACAGGGTGAGAGGTAGGGGTTTAATTTCATTCTCCTAAAAGTGGTGATCCAGTTTTGCCAACACCACTTTCTGAAGATGCTGTCTTTCCTCCAATGTGTCTTCTTGGCCCCCTTGTCAAATATGAGGTGGCTGAAAGTGTATGTACTCAGGTTTGCATCATCAGTTTTATTCCATTGGTCAACTGGTTTGTTTTTGTGCCAGTACCAAGCTGATTTTACGACTAAAGCCCTGTAGTATAGTTTGATGTCTGGTATAGCGATTCCCCCTGTATTACTCTTTTCTCCCAGGGTTGCTTTGGCTATTCGGGGTCTTTTGTTTTTCCAAATGAAATTGGGGACTTTTTTTCCAATCCTGTGAAGAAGCTCTTGGGGATTTTGATTGGTATTGCATTAAATCTATAAGCGAATTTGAGTAAGGTGGACATTTTTACTATACTTATTTTACTAATCCATGAGCATGGGAAGTTTGTTCATCTTCTGATGTCTTCCTCAATTTTCTTCTTCAGGGGTTTAAAATTTTTGTTGTAGAGATCCTTGGTGTCTTTGATTAGGTTTGTTCCTAGGTATTTTTTTTTTTGTTTTTGAGGCTATTGTGAGTGGGAAGATTTCCTTGTAGTCCTTCTTCAGTTGCTTGTTGTTGGTGTAGAGAAAAGCTACTGATTTTTCTAGATTTATTTTGTATCCTGCCACTTTACTGAAGCTATTAATCGTTTCTAGGAATTTTCTGGTTGAGTTCTTAGCATGCCTTAGGTATAAAATCATATCATCCTCAAAAAGGGATAGCTTGACTTCCTCTTTTCCTATTAGAACTCTTTAATTTCCTTTTCTTGCCTTATTTCCCTAGCAAGGGTTTCAAGCACTATATTGAAGAGGAGTGGTGACAGGGGGCAGCCTTACAGAGTTCCTACCTTTAAGGGGAATGCTTCTGTCATTTCCCCATTTACGATGATATTGGCTGTGGGTTTCCTGTATATGGCTTTGATTACATTGAGGAATGATCCCTCCAGACAGATTCCCTCTAAGACTTTAAACATGAAGGGATGCTGGATTTTGTCAAAGGCTTTCTCCGCATCAATGCAGAGGATGGTGTGGTTTTTGTCTTTTAATCCATTTATATATTTGATGATATTTATTGATTTTCCTATATTGAACCATTCCTACATCTCTGGTATGAATCCGACTTGGTCATGATGGATGATCTTCTTGACGTGGGTCTGTATGTGATTTGCCAGTATCCTGTTTAGAATTTTGGCATCTGTGCTCATTACAGAGATGGGTCTATAGTGCTCCTTTTTGGTTGTATCTTTACCTGGTTTTGGTATTAGAGTGATGCTGGCTTCATAAAAGATATCTGGGAAAATTCCCTCCGTTTGTATCCTTATTGGTCTATTTGGGCTGTTGATCTCTTCTTGGTTGAGATTTTGTGATTCCCAGGATTTTAGATATTCATCCATTTCTTCTAGGTTATCAAACTTATTAGACTATAGGTTTTTGAAGTACTTCCTTATGATTGTCTGGATCTTTTCATAGTCTGTTGTGATATTTCCCCTTTCATCACAGATTCTATTGATTTGGAGTTGTTCCTTCTTTCTTTTGGTTAACTAGTCTAGATGTCTGTCTATCTTGTTTATTATCTCATAGATCCAACGTTTGGATTCATTGATTTTTTGTATGGTTTTCTTTGTTTCTATTTCATTTATCTCTGCTCTGATTTTTGTTATTTCTTCTTGTCTGCTGCGTTTAGGGTTCATTTGTTGTTGTCTCTCAAGTATTTTTAGCTGCAGTGTTAGAGCATTCACTTGTGCTCTTTCTGTTTTTTTAATGTAGGCACTTAGAGCTATAAACTTCCGTCTTAGGACTGCTTTTAAAGTGTCCCATAGGTTTTGCTGTGTTGTATTATCATTGTTATTTATTTCCAGGAATGTTTTTGTTTCTTTCTTTATTTCTTCCTTGACCAATTCATTATTGAGGAGAGTGTTGTTTAGTCTCCATGTGTTCTTATAGGTTGTAGTGTTTATCTTGTTGTTGATGTTGAGACTTATTGTACTGTGGTCTGATAGAATGCATGAGATTATATCAATCTTTTTGTATTTGTTGAGTTTTTCCCTGTGTCCCAGTATATGGTCTATTTTGGAGAATGTTCCATGAGGTGCTGAGTAGAAAGTGTATTCCTTGGTATTAGGGAAATAGTTTCAATAAGAACTGTGAAGGTCCATTTGGTTTCTATCATTCAGTTCAATGCCCCTGTTAACCTTTGTCCGTTGATCGCTCTAAGGGCACAATGGGGTAAATTGATGTCCTGTAATCATTAGTGCTCTGTTAATCGTCCTTGAAGAATCCTGAAAATACCTTCTATAAAGCTGGTGCATCCGTAATAACTGGTGCCTAAATATTCAATTGTGAACCTTGAACATCAATCTGTTCCTTTATAAAGATCGAATGACCGCGCGTTTTTCGCTTCTTTGACTCTTTGCTTTGAAAGTGTATTTTTTATATTAGAATAGCAACACCTCCTTTCTTTTAGGTACCATTCTCTTGGAATAATTTTTTTCCAACCTTTCACACTAAGGTGGTGCCTATCCTTAAAATTAAGATGGGTTTCTTCTTAGGCACATACTAAAGCTAGGGTGTTTCCCATCCATCGTATCATCTCTGCCTTTTTTGAATTCGGGGGCATTTAGCCCATTACAAAGGCCTTAAAGTACATAATCTAAAGAGGATGATTCTTTTCCTTCATCCTTATTAATCGCCTTTGGACTTCTAGCCTCCTGAACTTTAACTTCTACGGTCATGTTTTTATTAGTTTCTCTTCCTAGGTGTTTGAGGATTGTTGCTCCTCTCTTCTGCCCTTTGAATTGCTTCAAGTATTTTATGAAGTGTTGATTTTCTGGACATGTATTCTGTCATCTTGTTTATGTCATGGAATATTTTTCTCTCTCCTTCCACTATAATGGACATTTTTGCTGGGTAAATTATTCTGGGTTGTCATCCATAGTCCTTTAACACTGGGGAATCTTTGCTCCATGCTCTTCTTGCTTTCATTGTTTGTGCCGAGAAGTCAGGTGTAATTCTGATGCATTTCCCTTTGTATGTGACTTGTTTTTCTTTTGTAGCCTTCAGGATTTTGTCTTTGTTTTGGGCATCTAGCATTTTAACTATGATATGGCGTAGGGAGTTTCTTTTCTGATCTCGTCTATTTGGAGTTCTATGTGCTTCTCGTATTTGTATGGGTTTGTCTATTTTTAGTTTGGGAAAATTTTCATCTACTATTCTGTTGAAGATCTGGTCAATTCTATTCTCTTAAGATTGTTCTCCTTCCTGTATTTCTTTGATGCAGAGGTTTGATCTTTTCATAGTATCCCATATTTCCTAGTTGTTCCACTTTTTTGTATTTTTAAATTTTTCATAATCTTTATTTGAGCTTTTTAATTGCTCTGTGTTATCTTCCAGATCTGATATTCGTTGTTCTGTTTTCTCCATTCTACTTCTGAGGCTTTTTCCTTTCCTTTCTTCTTGACTGGATGAATATTCTAATTCCTTTTTCATTTCATCCTGTTTTCTTTAGTATTTCCATTTCCTTTTTGAGCTTTTCAATCTTTTCTTGGTGCTCCTTACTTTGTTGGTTGGCTTCCTTTTTCAGTGTTTCTACTTCCTTTAAGAATTTGTTTTTTTCTCCCTCTAGTTTTTTCTGGAGTTTTTCAATCTGTTCCTTTAGTTCTTTCCGATGTTTGTCATTGTATCCCTCTAGGTCCTTTTTGAGTTTTTCATTCTCTCTCTTTTAGTTCTCTAAATTCTTCTTTACTTTCTTTAATTTCTCTGCATAGGTATGCAATTATTCCTTTAAGATCTGTTCCTTGGGTCGCCTCCAAGGGGATCCCATTGTAACTATCTCCTACAGTTTTGGTAGAGCCTGGTGCTGGATTATCCTGTGCCTTTCCCGTGTTGTCCCTTCATTGCGTCCCTGGCATGTGGGTTTCCCTTTTGTGATTCAAATCACAAATGTCTTTTCACTATGTTAGTGGATGATTTTGCTTGCTTACTTCCGATGCTTTTTTTTTTTTCTTTCCCTTTCCTTCTCCTTGTTTATGGAGTATTGACTTGTCTAGGTTTCAGGCTTTCAATTTTGTCTATATTTTGGATATTGGAAGCCTAAGTCACTCTTCCCTTCCTGTTCCAATTCCTTTTGGCTGCAGTTGTGGGGGGGTGGGGTGTGTATGCTTGACTTAGCCCATGCCCCAAGGCCTGTGACTTCTGAGTTCCAACAAAGTCAGAGGCACCAAACCCAACCCCGACCAGCTGCAAAGGCAAGCCCAGGTGGCCCTCTCCCACAAAAGGGCTCAGAGCTGCCACCCACTTGGAGCAGTCCAAGAGACACTCTAGCCCCTAAATCTACCTTCCTGAGTGACTTCTGGGTTCCAACAAAGTCAGAGGCACCAAACCCAACCCCAACCGGCTGCAAAGGCAAGCCCAGGCAGCTCCCTCCCACAAAAGGGCTCAGACCTGCGACCCCCTTGGAGCAGCCCAAGAGACACTCTAGCCCCTCTACCTACCTGCTTGAGCGACTTCCGGGTTCCATCAATGTCAGATGCACCAGACCCAACCCTGACCAGCTGCAAAGGCAAGTCCAGGTGGCCCCCTCCCACAAAAGGGCTCAGAGCTGAGACCCACTTGGAGCAGCCCAAGAGACACTCTATCCGCTAAATCTACCTGCCTGAGCAACATCTGGGTTCCAACAAAGTCAGAGCACCAAACCCAACCCTGACCAGCTGCAAAAGCAAGCCCAGGTGGCACCCTCCCACAAAAGGGCTCAGAGCTGCAACCCCCTTGGAGCAGCCCAAGAGACGCTATAGCCTGCCCTAGTAATTGTTTCAAGCACTATATTGAAGAGGAGTGGTGACAGGGTGCAGCCTTGCAGAGTTCCTACCTTTAAAGGGAATGCTTCTGTCGTTTCCCCATTTAGGATAATATTGGCTGTGGGTTTCCTGTATACGACTTTGATTACATTGAGGAATGGTCCCTGCAATCCAATTCCCTCTAGGACTTTAAGCATGAAGGGATGCTAGATTTTGTCAAAGGCTTTTTCCACATCAATTGAAATGATGGTGTGGTTTTTGTCTTTCAGTCCATTTATATGCTTGATGATATTTATTGATTCTCATATGTTGAGCCAACCCTAAATCTCTGGTAAGAATCTAACTTGGTTATGATGGATAATATTGTTGATGTGGGTCTGTATGTGATTTGCCAGTATCCTGTTTAGAATTTTGGCATCTGTGTTCATTAGGGAGATGATAGAATACATGTCCGGAAAACCAACTCTCCAGAAAATGCTTGAAGCAATTCAAAGGGCAGAAGAGAGGAGCAACTATCCCCAAGAACCTAGGAAAAGAAACTAATAAAAATATAAACATAGGAGTAGAATCAGAGACTAAAAGTCCAAATGGATAATAAGGTGAAAGGAAAAAACATCCATCTTTCAATTATAACCTTAAATATTAATGGGCTGAACTCCCCAATCAAAAGGCATAGACTGGGAGAATGGATTAGGAAACAAAATCTATCTATATGCTGTCTGCAAGAAACCCATCTCAATTTCAAGGACAGACACCAACTTAAGGTGAAGGGATGGAAGAAAATATTCCAAGCAAATGGTACCAAAAAGAAAGCAGGTGTCGCTATCCTAATATCAGACAAAATAGACTTCAAAGCAAAAGAAATCAAAAGAGACAAAGAGGGCCATTATATCTTCATTAAAGGAACAATCGACGATGAAGATCTCACAATCATGAATATATATGCACCAAATGCCGGCGCACCAAACTTTGTAAAGACAACTCTTCAGGATCTCAAGGCTCAGATTAACCCCAGCACACTAATAGGAGGGGACTTCAATACCCCACTAAGTCCTTTAGACAGATCAACAGGACAACGATAAACAGAGAGACATCTGAACTGAATGATACAATACACCAAATGGCCTCACAGACATCTATCGAATATTCCACCCAAACACCAGAGAATACACTTTCTACTCAGCACCCCATGGAACATTCTCCAAAATAGATCATATAATGGGACACAGGGAAAAGCTCAACAAATACAAAAAGATTGAAATAATCTCATGGATTCTTTCAGACCACACTGCAATAAAACTCAACATCAACACCAGGATAAACCCTACAACCTATGGGAGATATGTCTATAGTTCTCCTTTTTGATTGTATCTTTGCCTGGTTTTGGTAATATAGTGATGCTGGCTTCATAGAAGGAATTTGGGAGAATTCCCTCTGTATCCTTCTAAACAATTTCAGTAATAATGGTTGTAAGTCTTTTTGAAATGTTTTATAGAATTCTTCCATGAAACTGTCTGGGCCTTGGCTTTTTTTTAGTTGAGAGGTTTCTTAGTACATCTTCAATTTCTTCATATATTATGAGTCTGTTTACGCTGTTGATCTCTTCTTGGTTGAGCTTTGGTGATTCCCAGGATTTCAGATATTCATCCATTTCTTCTAAGTTTTCACGCTTGGTAGAGTTTAGGTTTCTGAAGTATTCCCGTATGGCTGTCTGGATCTTTTCATTGTCTGTTGTGATATTTCCCCTTTCATCATGGATTGTATTGATTTGGTGTTGTTCCTTCTTTCTTTAGGTTAACTGGGCTAGAAGTCTGTCTATCTTGTTTATTCATCCAAAAGAATCAACTTTTGAATTCATTGATTTTTTTTGTGTTGTTTTCTTTGCTTCTATTTTATTGATTCTCTGCTCTAATTTTTGCTATTTCTTCTTGTCTGCTGAATTTAGGGCTCATTTGTTGTTGTCTCTCAAGTGCTTTTAGCTGCAGTGTTAGATTATTCACTTGTGCTCTTTCTGTTTTTCTAATGTAGGCACCCAGGGCTATAAACTTACCTCTTAGGACTGCTTTTAATGTGTCCCTTAGGTTTTGTTGTGTTGTATTATCAGTGTCATTCAGATCCAGGAATGCTTTTATTTCTTTCTTTATCGCTTCCTTGCCCCACTCATTATTCAGGAGTGTGTTGTTTAGTCTCCATGTGTTCTTGTAGATAGTAGGGCTTATCCTGATGTTTATAGTGCGCTTTCTTGCATTGTGGTCTAATAGAATGCATAAAATTATTTCAATCTTTTTGTATTTGTGGAGGTTTCTGTTTCCCAGTATGTGGTTGATTTTGGAGACTGTTCCATAGGGTGCTGAGTAGAAAGTGTTTTCTTTAGTATTAGGGTGGGCTATTAGGTAGATGTCTGTGTGGTCTGTTTGGTGTATCATATCATTCAGTTCAGATGTCTCTCTGTTTATTCTTTGCCTGGTTGACCTGTCCGAAGTGCTCCATGGGGTATTGAAGTCCCCTATTATGAGTGTACTGGGGTTAGTGTGTGACTTGTGGTCCTGGAGAATTGTCTTTATAAACTTTGGCACACCAGAGTTTGGTGCATATATATTCATAATTGTGAAATATTCTTGGTGAATTGTTCCTTTGATAAAAA
>VZQC01013855.1:16872-78608 GCA_009823505.1 Rhizomys pruinosus
TATATATTCATAATTGTGAAATCTTCATGGTGAATTGGTCATTTGATAAAAATGTAGTGGCCATCTTTGTCTCTTCTGATATCTTTTACTTTGAAGTCTATTTTGTTTGATATTAAAATAACAACACCTGCTTTCTTTTTGGTACCATTTGCTTGGAATATTTTTTCCATCTTTAAGGTGGTGCATATCCTTGAAGGTAAGATGCATTTCTTGTAGACAGCATATGGATGCATTCTGTTTCATAATCCAATCTCCCAGTCTATGTCTTTGTTTGGGGAGTTTAGTCCATTAATATTTAAGGGTATAACTGATAGATTTTTGTTCCTTCCTTTTACCTTATTATCCTTTTGCATTTTTGGTCTAGGTTTCTACTTCTACAGTTATGCTTTTATTAATTTCTCTTTCTAGGTGACTGGGGATAGTTGCTCTTTCTCCTGTCCTTTGAATTGTTTCAAGTATTCTCTGAAGGGTTGGTTTTCCAAACATGTATTCTTACATCTTCTTTATGTCATGGAAGACTGTTCTCTCTCCTTCAACTATAATGGATATTTTTGCTGGGTATAGTAACCTGAGTAGGCAACTATAGTCCTTTAATACTGGGAATACTTTACTCCACGTTCTTCTTGCTTTCATAATTTGCCCTGAGAAGTCAGTTGTAATTCTGATAGGTTTCCCCTTATATGTAACTTGTTGTTTTCTCTTGTGGCTTTCAGAATTTTGTATTTGTTTTGGGCGTCTAGCATTTTAACTATGATATGGTGTACAGAGTTTCTTTACTGATCTTGTCTGTTTGGAGTTCTATGTGCTTCTTGTATTTGTATCTGTTTGTCCTTTTTTAGATTGGGGAAATTTTCATCTATTATTCTGTTCAAGATCTGATCAATACCATTCTCTTTGGATTCTTCTCCTTCCTTTATTCCTATGATGTGGAGGTTTGATCTTTTCATAGTGTCCCACAGTTCCTGGTTGTTCCACTTTTGTGTATTTTTAAAATTTTTCATAATCTTTACTTGAGGTCTTTAGTTGTTCTGTGTTATCTTCCACGTCTGATATTCTTTGTTCTGCTTCCTCCATGCTACTTCTGAGGCTTTCTCCATTCCTTTCATTTTGATTGGATGGGCGTTTGATTTCCTTTTTCATTTCCTCTTCTGATTTTATTATTTCCACTTCCTTTTGGAGCTTCTCAATATCTTCCTGTAGCTCTTTGCTTCGCTGGTTGGTTTCCTGATCTTTTTCAACATGGGATCTTTTCAGTGTTTCCACTTCTTTCTGGAGTTTGTCATTCTCTCTCTTTAGGTCCTTCTTGTGTTTTTCATTCTCTTTTCTTAGTTCTCTTACTTCTTTTTATATTCATTGATTTCTTTAAGTATGTTCACAATTGTACTTCTAATATCTGTGTCCTGGCCTATCTCAAATGGGATCCCACTATAGGAATCTTCCGCAGGGTTGGTAGAGTTTGGTGTGGAATTATCCTGCACCTTTCCCATGTTGTCTCTTCTTCATTTCCCTGGCATGTGGGTTTCTTTTTGTCTGTATTCCAATGTGAATCCCAAATGCCTCTCCACTCTGTTGAAGGCTTGTTATTCTTGCTTCCTTCAGATGCCTTTGTTGTTTGTTTGATTGATTTGTTTTTCTCCATTTCTCCTTTCTTATGGAGTTTTGACTTGTGTAAGTTTTATGCTTTATATTGGAAACCTAACTCACTCTTCCCTTTCTGTTCTGAAGGTTCTCCAAAGAATCCACTTGGACACTCCTTCGGCAATCACAGTTGGGGGGGTTGTTTGCTGTTTAGCTGGTGCCCTGGGTACCTCTCCTTCAGGTGGCCCTGAGAGATCCCCATTCCCAACTCTCACAAAGACCCACCCTCTATACCAGCCAGGAAGACAACTCTGCCCCTATAGCCACACAAGCTAATATAGCCCAAAATTATTGAATCAAACCAAGCAATCCACCTGGCTGAAGCATCCAGTCCCCACCTGTCCTCCAGGTGGTCTTGGGAGACCCCCAGCCACATCCTAATAGCTAGTTAGGATGTCAAAGCAAAAGAAAATACAACATAAGAAAATATAATCACACTTCTCCAATAAACCTATAGAGTTCTGGTGTGTCAATCAAATTGGGTCATCTAAAAAGTATCAGATAAACTTCTTTTGTTGGCTGCCTTAAAATAGACTATCCACTTATTCATTGACCCAGTTTATTCAAAGCATAATGAATCCTGAAACTATCCTGTACTAAATTCAGTGTTAAGAATAAAACTTCTTCGCTCCACAAGCATGTTAAGTTGGGCTTGGTTGTCTACCAACACTAAGTTGAACTGGGCATTGTTTTCAAGCACTGTGACTTCTCTTGAGGCAGAATAAAACTAGTTTTCAAATAACTTGACCTCAGTACTCCTATACCCATGAAGATTTGTAAGAGAAGAATTTTTGGACTAAAGTATGAAAGATATGAAAGATGATGGAGAAATATTTTATGTATTTGGAAAGAAGTGAGTTTTCTTTCACCATGGATGTCAGCAGCAGTGTAGAATCTGTTAGGCTTAATGTCCATCCTGTATTCATATGCTTTGCATTCTTATGAAAAATATCTGAGATGAACAAATTACAAAAAGGAAGGGTGTATTTTGGTTCACAGTTTTTGAGATCTCAGTCGATATTTTGTTTGGAGCCTATGGTGGTGTAACTCTGGGTTTGGGGTAATAGAATGACAGTGCTGGGGCTCCCAGTCCTGTGAACTGAGCAATGATCAGGTCCTTAGCCACTCCAATATGAGACAGGCACTGTGGATACCCACTGTGAGACAACTACTGTGTGACTACTTTGCAGTGGTGCCAGAGAAACTAAACGTTTTTCAGCCTTTTGGGTGTGACTCAGATGTGTTTACAATTTCGAAGTAAACTGTTTTATAAATTATTTGAATCCGTTCTTTCATTTCTGCCTTTCTAGAGAACTATGATTAATGCAGTTATTAATTTCCCTCTTGTGAGCTAGAGCCTGGGTTGCCTTGTGTGAGCCGGAACTATGGGTCTTTTCCCATGAACGTGGAGCCATCATTCCTTTCCATGATCCTGGAGCTGTGACTTGAAGCTGTTGTTCAATCCTGGGAGTTGGAGCTGTTATCACCTCAGGAGGAATTCTTGATGTGTGCATGACAGTTTCAGTCTTCTCTGTGTGAATCTATTCTTCATGGCGCGTCCCTTGAGGTCCCAGGCTGCACAGAGCAGTGGCTTTGCCTCTGATTTTGGCTTATTTGCAGATTCTCATCTTTGGAGGACTGATTATTGAAAAAAAAACAAACCTTCCACCTTCCCTGAGGATCAATTCACAATTCTATGTTTTCTAGTATAATTTTAGAATATTACTTACTGACGGAACTTGACTACCAAACCTCAACAATAATCTGAAATTTGTCAGTTGCTGTAATGTGAGTTTTCCATCTAATCCCTTTCCAAATTCTCCAACCTATTTAAAGTTTTTCAGTGTAATCATGTTATTTCTTAAAGATACCAAAATTAATAAAATAATGTAAAATTAAACAAAACAAAGTACTTTTCATTTTCCTTACATAACTCTCACTTTTCCTTCATTACAGAGGTTCTTTTGCACACAAACCAGGCAATATCATCCCTTTACAAAACATAGACTGGGAGTGTCAGCCAGTGTATTGTTACTCAGTCCAAACAAGAGGGCCCTTCATTTTTGAACCGTGGCCCTTATAATTGTGTCCTCTTTCAGTTTTCAACAAGAATAATACTCTTGGTTTCTTTACAATTAAATTCTGGGTCAGGAAATTAGAGAAGCTGGTAAACTGCTTATTTTGTAAGCATGAGTACTAGACATCAATCCCTAGAACTCATGTGAAAAAAGCTGGATGTGGTGACACAGCTGTAATTCAGTGGTAGAGATGCAGGGAAAGAAGAATCTCTCTAACATATTCCCCAGGTAGTTTAGTGTAATCGGTGAGGTCCAGGCCAGGAGAGACCCTGCCTCAAAAACAAATTGGGCGCGGGGGAGTGTCCTGATGAATAAGACAGAAGCTGGACTTGTGTCATCCACATGTTTGTGTCCACTGAGTATGTATCCTGTGTGCACCTAGTGTGCACACTGAATACACATACACCACATACACACATACACACACAAAGAGAGAGAGAGACAGATAGAGAGAAAGAGAGAAACAGAGAGAGAGATTTCCTTTTCTAGATGGTCTAACTGTGCCTCTTATTGCTGAGCACTGGCAAACAGGTATACTCCTTGTAGAAGCAGTCTGTAATTGGCATCTAACCAATCTTGATTAATGTTTCAATAACTCCCAGCAATTGGGAGAATGCATAGCTTAGGGGTGTTAGCACAAAGTAAATTATTTAAGTGATTCCTTGATTTTAGATTCTGGGAGCATTCTGCATAAATGAGCTTGGCTTTCTTGGTTCTTGTTGACAGACTCTAATGACTAAATAATATAGAAATGGATCACCAAAAGAGTTCGTATTTTTGGAACAACCACAGAAAAGCATTTACATCTTTTCTAGGTATTAAATACTATGTAGATGCAAATACACATTTTTGCTTTCATTAAGGAACCAACCTTACTCTCTCTTCCTCTATTCCTTCCTTCTTCCCTTCCATCTTCCCTTAGAACCTTCCTCCCTTCCCCCTCTCTGTCTTATTTCTCATTTCTTGTGTGTATGCATGCTCACAATTGTGTGGTCACTTGTGTGTGGTATGGGTGTGTAAGCACATCCTTGTTACTGCATGCATATACAAGACCTTAATATCTGGTAAAATCCCTCAATCACTCCCCACTTTATATATCAAGGAAGGGTCTCAGAGTTGAACCCAGAACTTGGCAATTCCAGTCGTCTATGTACTTGGAACAGGCATTCACTCTGTCTGTCTTAGTAGGGGTTACAGTTTGGAAACCATGACCACCCAGTATTTAGTGAGGTGCTATAGATCCAAACTTTGCTCCAGATGGATGTGTAACTTGTGCCTTGTGTACTGAACCATCTCCCCAGCTCCACATTCCTTACTTTTCACTCAATTACCTCATAGCAGGGGAATATGTACAAGTTTGTATCCACCTACCTTTTGTTTTGTTTTATTTTTATTTTTTTATTTTAACATTTTTTTATTGATGCTTTGTGCATTTCATACATCATTTTCCAATTCAGTTCAGGCATATTTCCCTTTCCCTCCCCCCCCACCCCACCCTAACCGAGATCATGCATTCTGCCATAACTGTCCTGTATANTTTTTTTTTCATTTTTAGCTATAAGTGATAATCCATGAGTACAAGCATCCTTCATGCAAAACCTATCTGCAGGCTGTTGTGCCCAAACACCTACAGCCCCACCATCCAGTGGGGGGTGACAGGTTGTTTGTTCAATCAAGTTGATCAAATGAGTGTCCAGACTACATTGCTGTAGTTTCACCATTCACCCCAATCGCAGCCCTTACATTCTACCACGCCCCCTCTTCCTCAGATTATTCCCTAGGCTTAGAAAAGGGGCACAGGTGCATGAGAAGCAAAACAGTCCACTCTCTCTGGAGCTGTTGTCTTGGACTCCGGTCAATTCTGGCTTTTTCCTTTCATGGGCTGACAGTTTGTCCAGGAATAACCTTTCGATCCTACTAATGAAGCACAAGCAGTTAGATATATATGTATTTAAACAGCATTAATAGTTATGGTAGATTACTTTGGTATAGACACATATGTTTAGATGATATGTTGATCCATGAATTACATTTTTCCCTGTTAAATATGACAGGGTCTTACTGTGGCTTATGACATCTCCTAACCTGTAGAAGATGTAAGCTTGTGGCATCAGCCATGGGTTATTCCTCCAAGGAGAGAGCCAATACACCTACCTTTTGGTCTTTTCTCTTTGTGACCATTGATAATTCTTTTGTTCACTGTTTTCTTAATGGATTGCATAATTTTGTGTGACTCTTTTTCACCCATGTTCAATTTGTGTTCTTTTAAAATTTTGTTTCCAGAGACTGAACCTTGGAACGTAGATATCATTAAATGACTAAAGACAAATAAATTATTGCATCAAATACACAGGTCCTTAGGTAGTTTTTATATGGCAACAAATGCCCAGTAGTTATAAGAAACATCTTTTCTATCATCTGTTAATCTATCTGTCCTTCATCTATCTGTGTGTCTGTCTCTCCGCTTATTGTCTGTCAATCTCTTGATCTTTCATCTACCAGTCCATCATTTATGTATGCTTCTATCTACCTATGGATCCATCTATGTTCTTTGTACAGCTTTCATGGGTCAACCATTTATCATCTTTTCAGCCCTATCTATCAGCCTATCAATCAATCTCTTTTACTTATCTATGATCTATCTGTACACCATCTATCAATCATCTGTCATGTGTTCATTTATCTTCTATTAATTTATCCTTTCTCCTAAATGTATGACACATATGTGAGATATCATTTATCATCTATTATTATATCAATCTATGAGTTATTTATCAGCAATCTATCATCTGTCCATGTGTCATATATTAGTTTATCAATCTTTCAATCTATCATCTGTTATCTACTTATCCATCTCTCAAATGTATCTATCTATGGGTTAATGGCTCTGTAGTTGATCTATCTATTACCTATCTATCATCCATTATCTATCTATCTATCTATCTATCTATCATCTATCATCTGTCATCTATTTATCCATATATTTACCTATATATTTATCTATCTATGCATCTATTATCTATCTAATAGCTATGTATTATGTATCATCTATCTATTGATTAATCTGTGTAAACATCCATCTCTCATGTACCTATTATCTATCTACGTATCAATCTGTCATCTATAATCTATCTTCCATCATCTATCATCTACATATGTGCATATGATTTTCTCCCATCTCATAGGAGGGAGCATAAAGGTCTCATCACACATTCAAAGGATATCTAATTAAAAGGGACAAAAAAGTGGGTCTAGAAAGATGTTTCAGTGGTTAGGAACATAGGCTGCTCCTGCAGAGGGCCAGGTTTGAATTTCCAGTACCCACATGACAGCTACCATCTGTCTGTAACACTAGTTCCAGGGGTTCCAATGGCTGCCTTTGACATCCATGGGCATTGCATGACATGGGCGCACTTATATACATGCAGGAAACACACTCGTACACATAAAATAAAATAAAAATAATACACAAAATATTATTTTAACAAGTGAAAAGATAATTATGTGTTTCTATTTATATATGTGATGGGATAATTTATTCATTTTTATTTATAGTATAACATACTTTCCATATAGACACATTTTAATTGGGCATTCAGTTATATGAAGAACATTTCTTTTTCATGCAAATTATTCAACACCAGAAATACTTGCATTTTGAAAAAAATGAAAAAAATGAAAATTATTTGTTGTTGATCTTTAGGGTTTTTATTTTTATGTGCAATTGCACACATACATGTACATGTATGCTTGTGCATGTCGAGGCCAGAAATAAACTGCAGGTGTCATTCTTTAGGTGTTGTCTACCTCCTTTTGAAAATTACTGAACTGGGTACGCTATTTGTCCAGTGCACCTCCCGCCCCCGCCATCCCCAGAATCCTCCTTTTCCCAGCTCCCCAGTTCTGTGATTATAAATGCTCATGTCCACAACAAGCTTCTGATTTTGCTTCAGCATATCCAAACTCAGTTTCCCATTCTTGGGTGTCAAACACTTCACCCACTGAGATTTTCCCCAAATCCTTCCCCACCAAATTAAATCTGTACCTTTAAACAACAACTTTCTATTCTCCAGGTCCTATTATTCTAACTCTTTGATGAACCGGCTGTGGGTATCCTGGTGAATCAACTCTTGTAGTGATTAATTTCTGGCACTCAGGTTATTTTTTTTAATGTTTCCATTATCTTACAACCTGAATCAGCATTTCCTTCCTTTTTTCGGGGGGGGGGCGGTATATTTAGCATATATCTCCCAAGTCACAGTTCATCACTTAGGGATCTCAAGGTAAGAACTCAGAGCAGGAACCTGGAGGTAGGTGCTGAAGCACAGACCATGGAAGAATGCTGTTCACTGGCTTGCTCCTATGGCCCATGCTCAGCCTGCTTTCTTATACAACACACAACAACTTGCCAAAGGGTGGTGCCACCCACAATGGACTGAGCCCTCCCACATCACTCAACAATCAAGAAAATACTCCATGGCCACAGGCCACTCCAGTGGAGTCAATTCCCAAATTGAGGCTCCCTCAACCTGTTTGTCAAGTTGACACTAAAGCTATCCAGCACAGCAGGTAAACTAGAAAGCAAGCTAAGAGGAAATGGAGATTACAAATGAGCTATTTCCTTAGTGGAAATATGAAATAGAAAAAGAAAATTCTTCAAAAACTTCAAAATCTAAATTCAAAGGGACACAATTAGTGATTATGATGTAATAATCTATCCTTCCTCACTTCAAAGCAAACAGAAAATATTCCCAAAATGAAAGTACAATACTACAGAGCCACCACTTATCCCAAAAGAAGTGCATAAATAAAACCAATATCACAGTAAAAAGACTTTACATATGCAAAAATATAATGCAAAAATTTGCTTCAGATTTATAGTACATTTTCTCATTTTACAGAGGATATTTATGAGTTGAATACATGTGAAATTAAGTCTGAAAATGACATGTAATTGAACATTGAGTAAATGATATAGTTGATAGTAGTAACCGCAACAAGAGATGCCAAGGATATAGAATTGACTGTTCTGTGTTAGGTTTCTATTACGTACCTATTTTGTTACTTTCACACAATTATATAATGTTTAATAAGGATTTACTCAAATATTGTTTGAAAAGCAGGTTATATCTAAATATTTGAATGTTACTTCATATTCTGTACTAATGACCATATGTAACAAAATATACCACATTTTATTTTAATTATATCTATATCTACCATATTTTAAGTATTTGTGTATCTACCACATTTCAATGAGATTATGTATAGAATTACCTTTCTTATTTTATATTGTTCCTATTGTCAACCAAGAAATTAGCCTTATTCATATAACTATATCCATAGACTGATAAATAGCTATTAAAATTTTGAGACACTTTTTCACTAAACTATATAATGGAAATCCATAAGAAATGTCAAAGGAGGGCTAAAGATATGGCTCAGCAGTTAAGACAACTGACTGCTTTACAGAGGACCCTGGTTTAGATCCCAGCACAAACATGGTGGATAACAACATTCCTAACTCCAGTACCAGGCTGTCTTTATGACTATGGCCCTGTAATATAGCTTGAAGTCTGGTAGAGTAATTCCCCACTGTATTGCATTTTTCACTCATGGTTGCTTTAGCTATTTGGGTCTTTTGTTTTTCCATATGAATTTAACGATTTTTTTCCAAGTCTGTGAAAAAGCTCATGGGGATTTTGATTGGGATTGCATTGAAAATGTATATCAGTTTGGGTAAAATGGACATTTTTTACTATATTTAGTTTTCCAATCCATGAGCACGGGAAGTCCTTCCATCTTTTGATGTAATTTTCATTTTTTTATTGATGCTTTGTGTATTTCATACATCATTTTCCAATTCAGTTCAGGCAAATTTCCCTTTCCCTTCCCCCCCATACCAGCCCACCCCATCCCATATCATGCATTCTGCCATAACTCTCCTGCATCTTTCTCTCAGTTTTTTTTTCATTTTTTAGCAATAAGTGATGATTTATGTGTACAATCATCCCTCATGTAAAACCAATTTGCAGGCTGTTGTGCCCAAACCCTCACAGCCCCACCATCCAGCAGAGGGGGGGCTTATAAGTTGATCAAATGAGTGTCAAGACTATATTGCTGTAGTTTCACCATACACCACAATCGCAGCCCTTACATACTACCACGCCCCTTCTTCCGCAGATTGTTCCCTAGGCTTAGAAAAAGGGCATAGGTGGATGAGAAGCAAAAGAGTCTACTTTCTCTGGAGCTGTTGTCTTGGACTCTGGTCATTTTTGGCTGTTTCCTTTCATGGGCTGATAGTTTGTCCAGGAATAACCTTTCGATCCTACTAATGAAGCACAAG
The DNA here is from genome assembly GCA_009823505.1 of Rhizomys pruinosus. NCBI lineage: Eukaryota > Metazoa > Chordata > Mammalia > Rodentia > Spalacidae > Rhizomys > Rhizomys pruinosus. The sequence goes on from VZQC01013855.1 coordinate 26,935, forward strand.
CAATTAGATATATAGGTATTTAAACAGCACTAATAGTTATGGTAGGTTACTTTGGTATAGACACATATGTTTGGATGATATGTTAATCCATGAATTACATTTTTTTCCTGTTAAATATGACAGGGTCTTACTGTGGCTTATAACATCTCCTAACCTGTAGAGGATGTAAGCTTGTGGCATCAGCCATGGGTTATTCCTCCAAGGAGAGAGCCAATAGCCAAATAGATCTGGGATATACAGACATATGGCTGCCTCTGCTGCACAGTATTTCCAGGCAGGTGAGGTGTAGCTGGTGCTGACGGTGGAGTCTTGCTTGACTCCAGGAGACCCGTATTTGCTTTATTGGTTTAGTGGCCTTTGGTAACACTCTCTGGTATTCCAGAGGCCATCTGTACACTTGCATGTGTGGTCTCAATACATCTTTCCCATGTTAATGTCAGGTCTTCGGCAGCATGGCCTTATTGCCTCTCTTCTTGCAGGTATCCCAGATTAGAGGCAAGGAGCCTTTACCTTTTGCAGGGGCTTGGATCCCCTGGCCAAAATCTCCTTGGTAGAATAATCCATTGCTGATGTCAGAACTCCTGTATTGATATATTTTGTTTAAGTGCATAGCTTAAGGACTTTAGTATTATATTTGGTTCTGAATAGAGAATAGTCCTTTTCACAGTTCCAATGTCTATTAGTCAATTAAAGAAGGCAGTTTTACCAGTTTTATAAGAAATTACCTCTATAATAGTTGTCTCAAATTTACAGGTGGAGAACGACCTCATCATCATCATATTTCTCCTTGTTCTATGATGGGGAGGCAAGAAATTCTCTCGTATTAAAACCTTTGTGGCACCTAGAAGGTAAGTTTGGTTAGGACTCATTATAAATAGTTGTTACAGGTAGGATACACAGAGGGGTTCGATGTTTGTAGGAATCTGAGGCTTTTCTCCCTTTCAATGTTCAGATGGGTCAACCTTTCAGTTGGCACTTTCTGGTATATCCTACTCAATGCAAAGCTGTATCTTTTCTTTCTCAGCCATTGTTGGTGACATTTTGACCTGTTGGTACATACAAAGCTTTTCCCATAGTTAGTTTTAAGATTTGAATTGCAAGGTTTTTGTCGAAAAGGTTTCATGCCTATCTCTACCCCCCCCTTTTTTTAACCCATGAGTCTCCAGAAGACAGTTGTATTATACAAACCTATAGGGTGGAATCAAGGCACAGATTTCATCAAATGCACCCATGCTGTTTTGGGTGACTATATATGATTAACTTGGTAAGCAAACTTAATTTTTATGTTAAATGATCTTATAGGTGAAAGAGAATGCTACAAGGTGATACTGCACAACAGAGTCATTATAGAGAACATTTGTATGTGCCAATCCCAAAGTTATCGTTCTACAGATTTTATGTAAGACAAATGTGGACAACAGCACTTTATATCTCCATTTAACTCAGATGAATTACCGTTTTTATCAGAGCTTGTAAACCAATGTTGTTTAATATACACATATTTACTTTTACTAAGTCCTAAAACTCCATGTATCCTGTAGAAAGTTTCTGGGCAAAATTGGATAATTGTTGAACTGATGTTAATTATGCATTAATCGAATATACATCCATGACCCTCTCCCGCCCCTCCCCTTTCCCAATTCACCATTTCATTCCGTTTTCTGATGCAGTCTTTCTGTTGTTGTTCTTTTACTATGCATCCCTCTCCACAAGAAATATTTATAACTGCGTTATTGGTACTAGCATTCACATATGAGGGACAGCATTTGTTGTTTGTTTTTCTGGGACTGTGTTACTTCACTTAACATAATGTCTTCTAGCTCCATCCATTTACCTGCAAATTTCATGATGTTGTCCCTCTTTACCACTGCATAGAACTCCATTGTATACATGTACCACATTTTCTCTATCCACTCGTCAGTTGAAGGGCACCTGGGCTGGTTCCAGCTTTTTGCTATTGTGAACAGAGCTGCAATAAACATAGCTGTGCATGTATCTTTGCAGTAAGTTGTGTCTTGTGGGTATATACCCAGGAGTGGTATGACTGGGTCAAATGGAAGGCTCATTTTGAGTCTTCTAAGGGTTCTCCACACTGCTTTCCATAGTGGCTGTACAAGTTTACATTCCCACCAGCAATGGATGAGTGTTCCCCTTTCCCCACAACCTCTCCAGCACTTGGTATCATTCGTGTTCCTGATCCTAGCCAGTCTTATTGGAGTAAGGTGATATCTCAGAGTGGTTTTAATTTGCATTTCCTTAATTATCAGAGATGTTGAACACTTCTTAAGATGTTTCTCGGCCATCTCTAACTCCTCCTCTGTGAAGTCTCTATTCAGATCTTTGCTCCATCTTTTGAATGATTCATTTGTTTTCTTTCTTCTTTGTTTTTTGAGTAGCTTGTATACTCTGGAAATTAATGCTTTGTCAGATGTATCTGCTGTGAAGGTTTCCTCCCACTCTGTGGGTCTTCTCCTCACTTCCTTTATTGCTTCCTTTGATGTACAGAAGCTTTTGAGTTTAATGAGGTCCCATTTGTCAATTGTCGATCTTATTTCTTGTGCAGCTGCTGTCTGATTTAGGAAGTCTTTTCCTACACCTATGTCTTGTAGTCTGCTGCCAAGCTTCTCTTCTATCACCTCCAGAGTTTGGGGTTTCACGTTGAGGTCTTTGGTCCATCTGGAGTTGACCTTTGTACAAGGTGAGAGGTAGGGGTTTAATTTCATTCTTCTACAAGTGGTGATCCAGTTTTGCCAGCACCACTTGCTGAAGATGCTGTCTTTCTTCCATTGTGTCTTCTTGGCCCCCTTGTCAAATATGAGGTGGCTGAAATTGTATGAGCTCAGGTTTGGATCTTCAGTTTTATTCCATTGGTCAACTGGTCTGTTTTTGTGCCAGTACCAGGCTGTCTTTATGACTATAGCCCTGTAGTATAGTTTGATGTCTGGTATAGCGATCCCCCCTGTATTGCTCTTTTCACTCAGGGTTGCTTTGGCTATTCGGGGTCTTTTGTTTTTCCAAATGAAATTGAGGATTTTTTTTTCCAAGCCTGTGAAGAAACTCTTGGGGATTTTGATTGGGATCGCATTAAATCTGTACACTAGTTTGGGTAGGATGGACATTTTTACTATATTTATTTTCCCAATCCATGAGCATGGGAGGTTTGTCCATCTTCTGATGTCTTCCTCAATTTCCTTTTTCAGGGGTTTAAAATTTTTGTTGTAGAGATCCTTGGTGTCTTTGGTTAGGTTTGTTCCTAGGTATTTTATTGTTTTTGAGGCTATTGTGAGTGGGAAGGTCTCCTTGTAGTCCTTCTTCAATTGCTTGTTGTTGGTGTACAGAAAGGCTACTGATTTTTCTAGGTTTATTTTGTATCCTGCCACTTTACCAAAGCTCTTAATCGTTTCTAGGAGTTTTCTGGTGGAGTTCTTAGCATCCCTTAGGTAGACAATCATATCATCAGCAAAAAGGGATAGCTTGACTTCCTCTTTTCCAATTAGAACTCCTTTAATTTCCTTTTCTTGCCTTATTGCCCTAGCTAGGGTTTCTAGCACTATATTGAAGAGGAGTGGTGACAGGGGGCAGCCTTGCCGAGTTCCTACCTTTAAGGGGAATGCTTCTGTCATTTCCCCATTTAGGATGATATTGGCTGTGGGTTTTCTGTATATGGCTTTGATTACATTGAGGAATGATCCCTCCAGACCAATTCCCTCCAGGACTTTAAACATGAAAGGGTGCTGGATTTTGTCAAAGGCTTTCTCCGCATCAATTGAGATGATGGTGTGGTTTTTGTCCTTCAGTCCATTGATATGTTTGATGATGTTTATTGATTTTCGTATGTTGAACCATCCCTGCATGTCTGGTATGAATCCAACTTGGTCATGGTGGATGATTTTCTTGATGTGAGTCTGTATGCGATTTGCCAGAATCCTGTTTAGAATTTTGGCATCTGTGTTCATTAGGGAGATGGGTCTATAGTTCTCCTTTTTGGTTGTATCTTTCCCTGGTTTTGGTAGTAGCGTAATGCTGGCTTCATAGAAGGAATTTGGGAGAAGTCCCTCCATTTGTATCCTTCTAAACAATTTAAGTAGTAATGGTTGTAAGTCTTTACGAAATATTTTATAGAATTCTGCCGTGAATCCATCCGGGCCTGGGCATTTTTTGGTTGGGAGGCTACTTATTACATCTTCGATTTCTTCCTGTACTATTGGTCTGTTTAGGCTGTCGATCTCTTCTTGGTTGAGCTTTGGTGATTCCCAGGATTTCAGATATTCATCCATTTCTTCTAGGTTTTCAAACTTAGTAGAATATAAGTTTTTGAAGTAGTCCCGTATGATTGTCTGGATCTTTTCATTGTCTGTTGTGATATTTCCCCTTTCATCACAGATTCTATTGATTTGGAGTTGTTCCCTCTTTCTTTTGGTTAACTGGGCTAGAGGTCTGTCTATCTTGTTTATTCTCTCAAAGAACCAACTTTTGGATTCATTGATTTTTTGTATGGTTTTCTTTGTTTCTATTTCATTGATCTCTGCTCTGATTTTTGTTATTTCTTCTTGTCTGCTCCGTTTAGGGTTCATTTGTTGTTGTCTCTCAAGTATTTTTAGCTGCAGTGTTAGATCGTTCACTTGTGCTCTTTCTGTTTTTTTAATGTGGGCACTTAGAGCTATAAACTTCCCTCTTAGGATTGCTTTAAGAGTGTCCCATAGATTTTGCTGTGTTGTTTTATCATTGTCATTCAGTTCCAGGAATGTTTTTATTTCTTTTTTTATTTCTTCCTTGACCCACTCATTATTCAGGAGAGTGTTGTTTAGTCTCCATGTGTTCCTGTAGGTTGTAGGGTTTATTCTGGTGTTGATATTGAGTTTTATTGCACTGTGGTCTGATAGAATGCATGAGATTATTTCAACCTTTTTATATTTGTTGAGTTTTTCCCTGTGTCCCAGTATATGGTCTATTTTGGAGAATGTTCCATGAGGTGCTGAGTAGAAAGTGTATTCTCTGGTGTTTGGGTGAAATATTCGGTAGATGTCTGTGAGGTCCATTTGGTGTATTGTGTCATTTAGTTCAGATGTCTCTCTGTTTATCCTTTGTCCTGTTGATCTGTCTAGAGGACTTAATGGGGTATTGAAGTCCCCTAGTATTAGTGTGCTGGGGTTAATCTGTGCCTTGAGATCCTGAAGAATTGTCTTTATAAAGTTTGGTGCACTGATGTTTGGTGCATATATATTTATGATTGTGAAATCTTCATCGTCAATTGTTCCTTTAATAAGGATGTAATGGCCCTCTTTGTCTCTTTTGATTTCTTTTGCTTTGAAGTCTATTTTGTCTGATATTAGAATAGCCACACCCGCTTTCTTTTTGGTACCATTTGCTTGGAATACTTTCTTCCATCCCTTCACCTTAAGTTGGTGCCTATCCTTGAAATTGAGATGGGTTTCTTGTAGACAGCATATAGATGGGTTTTGTTTCCTAATCCATTCTCCCAGTCTATGCCTTTTGATTGGGGAGTTTAGCCCATTAATATTTAAGGTTACAATTGAAAGATGGATGTTGCTTCCTTTCACTTTATTATCCATTTGGACTTCTAGCCTTTGATTTTGCTCCTATGGTTATGTTTTTATTAGTTTCTTTTCCTAGGTGTTTGAGGATTGTTGCTCCTCTCTTCTGCCCTTTGAATTGCTTCAAGTATTTTATGAAGAGTTGGTTTTCCAGACATGTATTCCATCATCTTGTTTATGTCATGGAAGATTTTTCTCTCTCCTTCAAGTATAGTCGACATTTTTGCTGGGTAAAGTATTCTGGGTTGGCATCCGTAGTCCCTTAACACTGGGAATGCTTTGCTCCATGTTCTTCTTGCTTTCATGGTTTGAGGCGAGAAGTCAGTTGTAATTCTGATGGGTTTCCCTTTGTATGTGACTTGTTTTTCTTTTGTAGCCCTCAGAATTTTGTCTTTGTTTTGGGCATCTAGCATTTTAACTATGATATGGCGTGGGGTGTTTCTTTTCTGATCTTGTCTATTTGGGGTCCTATGTGCTTCTTGTATTTGTATGGGTTTGTCTATTTTTAGTTTGGGGAAATTTTCATCTATTATTCTGTTGAAGATCTGATCAATACTATTCTCTTGAGATTCTTCTTCCTCTATTCCTATGATGCGGAGGTTTGATCTTTTCATAGTGTCCCGAATTTCCTGGTTGTTCAACTTTTGTATATTTTTAAATTTTCCTAATCTTTATTTGAGCTTTTTAATTGTTCTGTGTTATCTTCCAGATCTCATATTCTTTGGTCTGCTTCCTCCATTCTACTTCTGAGGCTTTTTCCTTTCCTATCTTCTTGATTGAATGAGTATTCTAATTCCTTTTTCGTTTCATCCTGTGTTTTCTTTAGTACTTCCATTTCCTTTTTGAGCTTCTCAAACTCTTCCTGGTGCTACTCATTCTCTTCTTGGTGCTCCTTACTTCGTTGGTTGGCTTCCTTTTTCAGTGTTCCTACTTCCTTTCAGAATTGTTTATTTCTCCCTCTAGTTCTTTCTGGAGTTTTTCGGTCTGTTCCTTTAGTTCTTTCCGAAGTTTGTCATTGTATCCCGCTAGGTCCTTTTTGAGTTTTTCACTCTCTCTCTTTAGTTCTCTGTATTCTTTAATTTTTTCTCCCTCTAGTTCATTCTGGAATTTGTCAATCTGTTCCTTAATTCTTTGTGATGCTTGTCATTGTAGCCCTCTAAGTCCTTTTTGAGTTTTTCATTCTCTCTCTTTAGTTCTCTGAATTCCTCTTTATGTTCTTTAATTTATCTGCATACATCTGCAATTATTCCTCTAAGATCTGTTCCTTGGGTCTCCTCCAAGGGGTTCCCATTGTAGCTAACTCCTACTGGTTTTATTAGCGCTTGGTGCAGGATTTTCCTGTGCCTTTCCCATGTTGTTCCTTTGTTGTGACCCTGGCATGTGGGCTTCCCTTTTGTGGTTCATGTCACAAATAACTTTTCAATATGTTAGGGGACGGTTTTGCTTTCCTCCTTCAGTTGCGTTTTTTTTTTTTTTCCCCCTCTTTCCTCCTCCTTGTTTATGGAGTATTGGCTTGTATAGTTTTCAATTTTGTACACCATAATTCTCTTCTTGTTCTGAAGGTTCTCCAAAAACAAGTCCACTTGGATTCTCACCAATCTTGAGGGGGGGGCAGGGATATGCCTGACCTAGCCCACACCCCGGCAGCCCGCACAAAGGTGCAGAGCAATGACCAATATACCGTGTAGAGCACTGACCCAAATGTGCCGACACTCTGGCCACGGCGCCAAAGAAAGGCGAAGTGCGGTCCCTCCCACAGGTCCTCAGAGACACGACCCCCTAGATGCAGCATCGGAAAGAGCCCACCTGCAAAGATACTTGCCCAAGTGACTTCCGGGCTGCCCGCACAAAGGGGCAGAGTACTGACCCAAATCCTGTGCAGAGCACTGACCCAAATCCTGTGAAGAACACTGACCCAAATCCCCTGACACTCTGACCCTGGCACCAAAGAAATGCGAAGGGTGGTCCAGCCCCAAAGTCCTCAGAGACACAACCTCCTATCTACAGCCCCAGAAAGAGCCCACCTGCAAAGATACTTACCCAAATGACTTCCGGGCTTCCCGCACAAAGGTGCAGAGCACTGACCCAAATCCCGTGCAGAGCACTAACCCAAATCCACTGACCCTCTGGCCCCGGTGCCAAAGAAAGGTGAAGGGTGGTCCTGCACAGAAGTCCTCAGAGACACGACTCCCTAGCTGCAGCCCCGGAAAGAGCCCACCTGCAAAGATACTTGCCCAAGTGACTTCCGGGCTGCCTGCACAAAGGTGCAGAGCACTGACCCAAATCCTCTGAACCTCTGGCCCCAGTGCCAAAGAAAGGCGAAGGGCAGTCCCACCCAGAAGTCTTGAGAGACACAACCCCCTAGCTGCAGCCCTGGAAAGAGCCCACCAGCAAAGATACTTGTCCAAGTGACTTCCAGGCTGCAGCACAAAGGTGCAGAGCACTGACCCAAAACCACCGGCCCTCTGGACCCAGAACCAAAGAAAGGCGAAGGGCAGTCCTGGAAGAAGTCCTCAGAGACCCGACCCCCTAGCTGCAGCCCCAGAAAGAGCCCACCTGCAAAGGAACTTGCCCAAGTGACTTCCCGGCTGCCGCACAAAGGTGCAGAGCACTGATCCAAATCCTGTGCAGACCACTGACCCAAAACCACTGACCCTCTGACCCCAGTGCCAAAGAAAGGCGAAGGGTGGTCCCGCTCAGAAGTCCTCAGAGACTCGACCCCCTAGCTGCAGCCCCGGAAAGAGCCCACCTGCAAAGATACTTGCCCAAGTGACTTCCAGGCTGCCGCACAAAGATGCAGAGCACTGACACAAATCCTGTGCAGAGCACTGACCCAAATCCGCTGACCCTCTGGCTCTGGCACCGAAGAAAGGCAAAAGGCTGTCCCACCCAGAAGTCCTCAGAGACACGACCCCCTAGCTGCAGCCCCGGAAAGAGCCCACCTGCAAAAATACTTGCCCAAGTGACTTCCGGGCTGCCCGCACAACGGTGCAGAGCATTGACCCAAATCCGCCGAACCTCTGGCCATGGCGCCAAAGAAAGGCAAAGGGCGGATCTGCCCCAAAGTCCTCAGAGATACAACCTCCTAGCTGCAGCCCTGGAAAGAGCCCACCTGCAAAAATACTTGCCCAAATGACTTCCGGGCTGCTCGCACAGAGGTGCAGAGCACTTACCCAAATCCTGTGCAGAGCACTGACCCAAATACGCTGACCCTTTGGCCCCGGCACCAAAAAAAGGCGAAGGGCGGTCCTACGCAGAAGTCCTCAGAGACACGACTCCCTAGCTGCAGCCCCAGAAAGAGCCCACCTGCAAAGATACTTGCCCAAGTGACTTCCGGGCTGCCTGCACAAAGGTGCAGAGCAGTGTCCCAAATCCAAGGCAGAACACTGACCCAAATCCGCTGACCCTCTGGACCTGGCGCCAATGAAAAGCGAAGGGCGGTCCCTCCCAGAAGTCCACAGAGACACGACCCCTAGCTGCAGCCCCAGAAAGAGCCCACCTGCAAAGACACTTGCCAAGTGACTTCTGGGCTGCCTGCACAAAGGTGCAGAGCACTGACCCAAGTCCCGTGCAGAGAACTGATCCAAATCCCCCGACCTTCTGGCCCCAGCACCAAAGAAAGATGAAGGGCGGTCTCGCCCTGAAGTCCTCAGAGACACGACCCCTAGCTGCAGCCCCGGAAAGAGCCCACCTGTAAAGATACTTGCCCAAGTGACTTCCGGGCTGCCGGCACAAAGGTGCACAGCATTGACCTAAATCCCGTGCAGAGCACTGTCTCAAATCCCAAATCCCGTGCAGAGCACTGACTCCAATCCTCTGACCCTCTGGCCCCAGCGTCAAAGGACAGTGAAGGGCGGTCCCGCCCAGAAGTCCTCAGAGACACAACCCCCCTAGCTGCAGCCCTGGAAAGAGCCCACCTGCAAAGATACCTGCCCAAGTGTCTTCCGGGCTGCCCGCACAAAGGTGCACAGCACTGATCCAAATCCTGTGCAGAGCACTGACCCAAATCTGCCGACCCTCTGGCCCCGGCACCAAAGAACAGCGAAGGGCAGTCCTGCGCAGCAGTCCTCAGTGACACGACCGCCTAGCTGCAGCCCCAGAAAGAGGCCACCTGCAAAGATAATTGCCCAAGTGACTTCAGGGCTGCCTCCACAAAGGTGCAGAGCACTGACCCAAATCCCGGGCAGAGCGCTGACCAAAATCTGCCGACCCTCTGGCCCCAGCGCCAAAGAAAGGTGAAGGGCGGTCCTGCCCAGAAGTCCTCAGAGACACAACCGCCTAGCTGCAGCCCTGGAAAGGGCCCACCTGCAAAGATACTTGCCCAAGTGACTTCCGGGCTGCCCGCGCAAAGGTGCAGAACACTGACACAAATCCGCTGACCCTCTGGTCCCGGCGCCAAAGAAAGGCGAAGGGCGGTCCCTCCCAGAAGTCCTCAGAGACACGACCCCCTAGCTGCAGCCCCGGAAAGAGCCCACCTCTACAGATACTTGCCCAAGTGACTTCTGGGCTGCCTGCACAAATGTGCAGATCACTGACCCAAATCCCATGCAGAGCAGTGACCCAAATCCCCATTTCCTTCCTTTTAAGGTGAAACCATATTCCATGATTATTTTTCAGTCAGTTGGTTTAAGAATCTACATCTAGGGGCTGGAAAGATGGCTCCGTGCTTAAGAGCCCTGATTGCTCTTGCGGAGGACCTGGGTTCCCAGCACCCACATGGCAGCTAAGAGCAATTTTTAACTCCAGTTCCAGGGGAATCCAACACCGTCTTCTGACTGTGGCATTGCACGACATGGGTGCACCAACCTACATGCAGACAGTACACTCATACACATAAAAAATAATAAAATTTTAAAAGTATCTACATCTCAATAAATAACACTGTGGAAAGAGCCACATTTTTATTATTTTTATTTTATGTGTAAGAATGTAATTGCTTCATGTATGTAAGTATACCCTTGGTCACAGAAGGTGTTGGATCCTGCGGAACTGGAGTTACAGTTGTTAGCCAACATGTGGTTGCTGTAATTGAAACCCAGGTCTTTTGCAAGAATATCCTGTGCTCTTAAACATTGAGTCATCTCTCCAGCCCTAAAAGCCACATTTTATACCTGCAGTCCTTTTTTCACCAATAGTAAAATTCTTTGCAAGAAAAAAAAATAGTATGTATTCTCTTCTTCAAACATCAGTGAATGATATTCACATTCAAGTATGCTCATTTACATGAACAAAATATGGCAGGAATTTTACAAAGATAACATAGATGATGAACAAACACATCCTAAGTTGAGTCTGTAGACTCATTTGGAAGAACCGAAATGTTTACCATAGTCAATGTTTCCTTCTATGAACTACATACATCCAACCATGAGTCTACGTGTCCTATATTTTGGCCATGTACATGATTTGTGCAACATTCCTTAAGGTTCCTGTTAACATGTTATTAAAGGGAAAGTTTGTAAGTGGCTTATGAAAATGTCACATATATTTCCACTGTTCTTTGAATCAACTGCTAATTTTTTGCAGATTCAATCTCAAATTTAACCTTCAGAATCTATAGTTGTTGTTAGGGCTAATGGCTCAATGGGTAATGTGCTTTCTGTCTAAGCATGAGGGCCAGTAGCCAGATAAAAGTCGGTGGGCATGGCTACCCACATGTTATCCCAGCATGAATGAAGGAAGAAGAGACAGGGGATTTCCCAGAACACATGAGCTAGTTAAGCTGGTCATGTCTCTGAGCTCTAGGTTCAAGCTAGAGATCCTACATCAATATTCAGCTGTAGAACATTCAACAAAGACACCTAACATCAACCTGTGACTCCCACCTGTATGCAAACACACTTGTATGTATGCCTGATCTCAGAGCACCAACGTATTTGCAAACATGTACAGATTCATGCACACATGCCACACATACATACACACACATACATACATATATACACATGAACAAATATCACAACAGAGTCCATTATCTCTTCCAAGCATTTAAGGTTCATTCATGTTTTCTTGCCCACACTATCCAATTATGATCAATGTTTCTTGGAGAGACATAATTTTATGAGCAATTAATTATTGCTCCTGGTTTTCAAATGCTACTTATAGTCATTTGATTATATTTCTTGTTTTTCAAGAAGAAATAATTTATATTATTTTTGTTTGTTTTGTCAGTAATTCTTTATTCAAATTGGATTTGAATTTACAATCCCCTTGCCTCAACCTCCAAAGTGTTATTTTCAGGATGTACCATAGCATCCAGATAAAATGGTAAAATCCTTGAGGAAGCTTTTTAGTACTCCATATTGCTAGTAGTTTTATTTACTTAGAACTTATTCCTCCATAATAATTTTATATATTTTTTGAGATGTTATATTTGCTTCCCTTTCAAACACAGTGTTCAAGGACATATCTACAATGTAAACTCTATACCCAAGGCTCAGACAAAATAGCAGAATGGTGATAAAAATGATACTAATACATCTCCCAACACTCACTAACTAAATTTCATCATTCAACAGACTGCAATTAACCCTGAAAGCCACAATTGCACAAAATAGAGACAATACGATATTGGAAAATGCTTATCTGTTAACAGGACATCTCTATAAATACTATGCCACTCAATGCTCAGGGGCCATTGCTGAAGAATCTATGATGATTTTAGGAGTCAGAGGTGGTGGATAACCACAAGGAAACAGAGTGTTCCAGAGAGCTTGGACATTGCACATATGAACTTCCAGCAATGGTAAAAGCATGTACAAGACCCATGCAAATTAAAGCCAGACAAAAGCCTAGCATAGACACAGTGAACTGGGTAAGGAAACTGAACATTAGCTGAGGAAGTATTGGAACAGCTAACTACTGGGAGAAGGAGACTTAGTTTTCTTCAAGGTTGTGATGCTAAATAGATTAACCAGACTCCAATGGAGACAAAAACATGGCTTGATATTTCATAACAGGTATGATAGATTACATGAAATCCAGTTGGGAAGGCTATAACAAGGGTAGACATAGGGGGTAGGGTGTAAATATGATAAAATTACATTTATAAAATTTGCAAAATTCAGTAAAAGAAATCTATATATTTGCTTGAAATGATGTGTACTAAATTAAATCATTCCACCATCATGTTTCTAAAATAAATTCCACTCAAAGATGAAATAGTGTGCTACATATTTTCCCTTTTAAAAATCACAGGAATAGGAGCTGAAGAATTGCCTGCTCTTCCAGAGGATCTGGGTTAAATTTCCAGCATGCACATGCTTGCTAACAACTGTCCATAACTCCAGTTCCAAGGGAATCAGAAACCTACTGACTCCGCAGGCATTGCACGATATGGGTGGACTCACATTAATATATTCTTTTCAATCTACAAAATAGATTTACTTTATTATTTATCTATATGCAAGTGGTTATGTTCACATGCATGCTCATGGAGACAGATGAGGGCATGGGATCCCCTGAGTTAGAGACAGTTGTGAACTTTCATGAGGGTGCAGGGAACTGAACAGCCACCCTCTCAAAGAGCAGCAAGACCTTTCAAACACTGAGCCTTTTCTCCAGCCTCCTGTTGATTTGTGGGGTAGTATATATTACTTATTACATGTATTTAATTTCCATATACATATGTATTTCCAGACCATTATACTAAATAATATATCCTAATATGCTTACACAAATATTCATGTAAGGAAAATGTTCAGTTATTTAAATTTAAGTATTTTCTCTTTTTTGTGTATTTTTGAGACGGGGTCTCCCTTTAGTCCCAGCTGGCCTGGAGCTCACTCTGTAGAACAGGCTGGTTTTGAACTCACAGAGATCCACCTGCCTCTGCCTCCCAAGTGCTAGGATTAAAGGCATGCACCAATTATTTTTTCTTTTAACAGAGTCTGCAATTTGAGCTTCATTAAATGAATGTCATTGTTTATATGTTATATGACTTAGATAATACTAATATCTTTAATAAATATTCTCATACTAAGATTTACATTTATTCTTTCTGCCTTCCTTTTTGCTTTTTAAATGGCTAAATGGCAAAGCCAGGGCTTCACACATCCTTGGGAGGCAAGCCAGCATTAAACTGAACCACCTACAACCACAATTAACTTGAAAGTATCATCAAGAACATTTCTTTAGCTATCCACTGTGTAATATTTGTTGCATTGCCTCTCTTCAATATTTTCCAGTGCTGTATTTGTTAGGTTGTTGTAAGTTCAAAAGTTTATATTGTTTGACAGTTTTATACATTTAGATATGAATTTTATTCATTTTATGCAACACACACACACACACACACACACCCCTTCCATTTCTCTCTCTGATGTCCTTCTCTCTTTTGCTGGACCTCTCCTTCACAACAAGACCCTCACATTGTGGTGAGGCACCTCAAGATTGACCAAAGCTACGCCATCTTAAAGTCCCAGCAGGCACAGGATAGAGAACTTTGACTAAGCCTAAGAAGAGGGTAGGATTTCGAGAACATCTGGGGATGCACTTGGGAAGTTGACTAACAACAGATTAATGGCTTCTGTACTTTCTCCCCTGCTTTCTCTTGGAGAATAGGAGTTAATACAGGGACTTTGTACCCATAACTTTTGGAGCTTAAGATTTTCATCACTGGATATAATTTTTCTGTATAAAATTCCTCTCCCAGGGCTGGAGAGATGACTCAGCAGTTAAGAGCCCCGACTGCTCTTGCAGAGGACCCAGGTTTGATTCCCAGCACCCACATAGCAGCTAAGACCCATCTTTAACTCCAGTTCCAGGGGAATCTGACCCCCTCTTCTGACCTACGCTGCATTGCAGGACACGTGCAGACAGTACACTCTCACACATAAAAAATAATAAATAAAAAATTAAAAAAATAAAAAATAAAAATTCCTCTCCAAAACGGCTCTGGGCTTCATACATGGGACCAAACGCCCAGTGTGCCTAGTGGCCAATGGGATATAAAGACTTTCTTCTGGCATTATTTTGTGTCTGAGTGGTCTTCTCTACTGGAATTACCTCATTGCACTATATTTTCTCTCTGTGTGACCAAGTCAGTTTAATTAGCGTTTCTTTCCTAAGTATGGATTGTGGGTTATTATTGGATCAAGAGCAACTTAAGGCTATAGCATGAAAGGGATATCTCCTCCCCCAGCAGACACCTGTCCATCAGGGTCAAGAGTGCATTGGCCTGGCTCCTTCCTACATCCATGATAGAATGTTGACTGGCTCAGGCTGGTGCAGGTCTTAGGCTTGTAACTACAGTAATGGTGAGTTCATGAGTGGAATGACATGACACGCCCATCTTATTACTGTACATCTCACTGTTCACTGGCTCCAACATTAACTCATTCCCTTCTTCTTTGATGTTTCCTGAGCCTTGGATGGGATGAGGGTTTTATATTGATGAAAAAAATAACATGACAATACTATTTTGTTCCATGGAATGTCTTAAATATTAAGAAAGACATTGTTTCTAAATGAACTAAGCCAGATGGGGTGAATCAAGATTTTAATCCCAGCAATCAGGAGGTACTGTCAGGCATAAACTGGGACCAGACTATTTTACATCATGAGCTCTAGGTCATTTGGGGCTACAGGAAAACCATATATAATAAACAACAATAAAACAAACAGAAACAAAACAAAAAACCTGTGAGCCATTAAGAGTTTCATTGTCAGGCAACAGGTTCAGTCACTTCACAATGTTGTAATTAATCTGATTTAAGAGTCTACTTGTTCTTAAGAACTATGGCAGGGAAAACAAATATTAAATCTCAATTTTCAAATCCATTTATTAGAACAGATCAAACTATCTGGTTTTCAGTCTTTAAACTTTCTCGCCTGTTATGACTTCCTGTGATCACTTTTTATTTCATGCATACTTGGTATCCTTTCCTTTCATTAGATGATTACCACTTGAAAGACCATGTTGACACATGTTTCTTGTCTAAGATTAAGGCAAAATATTCTTTCTATTTATAATCTTCAAATATTCCTTTGTAATTTCTACTGTGCATATATATATATATATATATATATATATATATATATGAGATTTGATAATAGTTACACATTCAATTTTTAAGATTTATTTTCTTTTTCTGCCTTTTTCTTTGAGACACAGTCTTCCTGTATTCCCAGCTGTGCTGGAACTGGCTCTGTACACCAGGCTGGCCTTGATCTCATAAAGATTCGCCTGTCTCTGCCTCCCAAGTGCTAGGATTAAAGGTGTTGCACCACCACATCCCAAAATATTTCTTTTTTATTAAAATATTTTATCTATGGACTGGAGAGATTGTTCAGTGATTAAGAGCACTAGCTGCTCTTTCAGAGCTCCTGGGTTCCATTCCCAGCACCCACATAGTGGGTAACAACTATCTATAACTCCAGATTAACAGGAATTCAACACTCTCTTTTGACTTTCTTTGGCATTGAAGGACACAGGTGCACTGACATACATGGAGGCAATATACTCATACACATAAAACAGCATTGCCTGCATGTGTCCTGCAATGCCTGAGGGTGTCAGAAGAGGGCCTGGAATTGGAGTTAAGGACAGTTGTTAGCCACCATGTAGGTGCTGAGAATTAAACCTGGGTCCCTGCAAGAGCAGCTAGTGCTCTTAATGGCTGACCCATCTCTCTAGTTATCTGAGTTATTGTCTTTTAAATTATTTGTATGTGGCTATGGGTATGTGCACATGGATGCAGGTGAATAGAGGCATTTGCTCTGCAAAAGCTGGAGTTACAGGTGGTGGTGAGCCACCCAATATGGTTTCTGAGAATACAACTTGGATCCCATGGATGAGATCTTAACCACTGAATCATATCTCCAGACACAATACTTCTATTTTTACTTGGAAAATGAAAAACACTGAAATGAAAAAAAATGAAAACAGGGGGTTTTCCCTTCCCATGGTGGTGACCAGAAGGGCAGAACTGATGGTGGTTTGGGCTTGCCAAGCAGGAGATTTCAAACATGACATCTTTCACCTTAATAAAAAAATCATAAGCTGAAGATGCTAAAACCTATGATATATGTGACATGCATATGTGCATATTTTGTAGTGATGCCTATTGGAAGGAACAACAACAACAACAAAAACAAACAACAGAAAAGACTGCATCAAATAACTGACTGAAATGCTGAACTTCTGCTTGAAACAGCAAACTTCTGCATCAAGAATTTCGAGAGAGACTGAGAGAAAGATGAAAAACATGTTTGGCAGAATACACGATATCTGGTGGGGGAGGTGCTGGGAGGGGTGCAGGGTCCTAGATTTGATTTGTAATGTAATTTTGTATGAAATGCACGGAGCTTCAATGAAACATTGGCAAAAATAACTTGCAATTAAAGGGTTTATTCATGCATCTTCATGGCACATAATAACAAAAATAACTCAAAGTAACACCTCATGTCCCCAAGAGTCTAGGTAGAATATTGTGAATTAATGATTTAAAATTCCATGCTTGCATAGATGTAAGCACCTTGAACATTCATCCAAATTATATAGGAGAAAAAAAGCAAGGATTTGGAGAACAGAAGTAATTTTTCTTTCAATCATACTCATCAATTACTTATTAACGGTAAGATATTTGCTGGACTTTTTATATAAAAATATGTATATATAAATATATGAAACATATAGTTTATATATTCACGAATATGTAATATATATATATATATATATATATATATTATGCACATTCTTTATATGTGTGCATTTAGTGCACAGGTTTATATAAAACACACACAGATCTTTGGAATGAACCCCAGCGTTGTTTCCCCAAATGAAAGGGAGATTGTAGTATTTTACAGTTCTGCTACTGGGGATGGAGACATGGCTCAGAAGTGAAAAGTACTGAAATCTTTTACAGAGAATAATTTTTTTTCCCCCTGGACTCATGTAGGTAGCTCACACAAAGAATGCCACCTCCAGGTTAATCTAATGCCCTCATCTGGCCTCTGTAAGTACCCACACGTGTACACACACACACACACACACACACACACACACACACACACACACATACACAGATGTATAAATTAAAAATAAATAAATCTTAATTAATCTTCTGCTAGTCATATTATTCCAACATTCCTTTATTGGCAAACATTCTCAACCCATTTTCTTTTAAAAACAACTGATAGTTGTTAGCTGCATGTGGGTGCTGGGAACTGAACCTGGGTCCTCTGCAAGAGCAACCAATGCTAATAACCCCTAAGCTGTATCTCCAGTCCCCATTAACACACTTCCTGTTGCAAATAATATGTTATCATTCAATGGGAAAATTGTAAATGCAGGGGCCATGTATTGGCTCCTAATTCTGTCCTAATGCAGAGGGGTCCAACTGGAAGAATCCCAAAGTGATACCAGTCATGAAAAAATGGTTTGAAATAAATAAGAATGTGTGTGTGTGTGTGTGTGTGTGTGTGTGTGTGTGTGTGTTCTGGTCTTTTCCTCTTCTTATAAATCTGTTACTACTGCTCAGTGGTTAAGAGCATGTTTTGTTCTTGCCAAAAACCCTGGTACTGTTCCCAGTACTCCTGTAGTCAGAGCTGGGTAGGAACAGAAACTCACAGCACAAACTCAATATACATTTCTCTCACTTACAAAGTTGTTATGACAATAGTAACTTTGGCTATTGCATAATGCATATATAAAATCTTTGAATTGAAAAAATATGATTAAATGTATTAGAGCTAATGAAAAAAATGTCTGAAAGCAAAACCTTTTCCAAGACATGTGGATTAGGACAATTTGAACATGACCATGTCTAAAGTTGAGCATAATGTGATAATAAAATTATGTGCTTTGGGGAATATGAGCCCAATTTCACTTTGTTATTTAATTCAAGTCTTCATAAAAATCAACTGATGGGGGAAATAAAGGCCCTGCTTTAACTCTTAATCACAATGAGACTTCTCGAGGCTTAGTTTCATCCTGTTGTTTAAACATTCTAAGTTGCTGCATAAGAACTTGAGCCACAAATATAGATAAGACAGTCCCATTAAATACCAGCTTTATATCATGCTAATTCAAGGTAAACCATAAATGATAACTCACATTCTTTTCCTTAATAGTTTAATACATTCATGAAATGGAATGGCTATAAAATAAACCCAACTTAGCCAAAAGGAAGAAAAAAACCCACCTTGCTTATGTGACTCTTTTCTTTGGTACACCCCCAGGCCACTTTGCAGGATTGTTCTGTTTTGCATGTGAAATATCCTCCATGGCCTTCCATGTTTAAACACATGGCCACAAGCTGATTGTCCTGTTGGGAAAGATGGTGGAAGCATGTTGGAGGAAGTAGGTTACTGAGGGGTAGAGAAGTGTGTGCCTTGAGGCTTTATTGTCTGCCCAGCTCCTTTTTAACCAATCTATCTTACCTGGATGGTCTGCCTTTTACACAAGAAAGAAATAAAGCTTTTTTGTTCCCTCACAGCCACATTAAAAGTTACTAATACAATGGTATAAGCAGCAAAGCAAAAGCAACTGTCCAGGAGAAGATAGGTGCTAACATGAAAAGACCTTTATTATAAAATCTCTTTTTTAAATTTTCTCAAGCCAGTTTTTTATATTAGAAAATAACTGACTCTTACAGTTCCAGTTTCAGCTGGTGTATGTTTATTGCTGAATAACATTTGTTAGTATAAAGGAATAAGATAAATAGTCAGAAATTTAAGACAAGTGTAAGACAATGCTGCCAGAATCTTCTGTTTCTCGAAAAGGAGCAGATTTTGCATGTCAGGATTCCACACTCTCAGGGGTTTATGAATTTTCAAGGCACTTGAAAGTTTTAATGGGCTTAATAAAAGACTGTCTGAAATTGACATGTTAATAGTTTCTTCTCTTTATCTTTCTTTCAGATGGAAAAATTATCAAGTACTAAAGTAGCCACAAGGCTGTCAAAGCAAAAATAAAGAACAGGAAAATAATAGCCTGTTCAAAGTGACTACATTTTGAAACAGAGAATGAAATCCTCTATCACTACCATGAATATCATTTGTTTTTAAGGGAAAATTCCCTAATTACCATTTCCAGCTGAAGCTGCATGAATCTTTCTGGATCATGAGATAAACAGTCAGAAATGGAGGTATGCATAGTATTGGAAAAGAACATACATGTGCAAATGATAGACAAGTTCACTAATGGATAAGTACATGTCAGGTAAACATTCAATAACTCATAGGGAGGGAGACAGTTTGAAAGAGTTAAAGAAATTGATAACTAACATGTATGTCATTAAATGCACAGCTAAATGAAAGATGGTACACTGATATTTTGATTAACCTATAGATGTTAGATCATCTGTAGACTAAGGATACATCATAGGTAGTTAGAAAAATGATGTTAGAGTTAAGATATTGATAGGTAGAAAGATGGTAGTGCAAATCTCTCCATGTCCTTCCACACCTTTCTTGAAATTCCTTTGGTTTTGAATACTACACAGTGGACTCTTTCCACTATGTACTTCAAATATTTTGTATATTTCAGTTATGACTTCACTGGCTCAATTTTCTGAACTTCCTCTTTTTGGGGGTGTTCTAGTTTGTCTTCCATTGCTGTGACAAAACACTCTGACCAACACCAACTTGGGGAGGAAAGGGTTTATTCAGCTTACATCTCCTGGGTCACAGTTCATCACTCAGGGAGCCCAAGGCAGGAACTCAGGGCAGGAACATGGAGGCAGGAGCTGAAGCACAGGCAATGGAGGAAGGTTCACTGTCTTGCTCCCCTGGTTCATGCCCAGCCTGCCTTCTTATATGGTACACAACAATCTGCCCAGGGTGGCACCACTCATTGTGGGCTGGGCCTTCCCACACTGCTTTACAGCCTATTTCTGAAACAACCCTAAAGAACACTGGTGAAGGAAAGTCTTCACAGTGGGCTGAACTTCGGGCAGTTCACATGGTTGTGCATTTTGCCTGGAAGGAGAAATGGCCAGAGGTTCGATTACATACTCATTCATGGGCTGTAGCCAATGGTTTGGCTGGATGATCAGGGATTTGGAAGGAGCATGACTGTAAAATTGGTGAGAAAGACATTTGGGGAAGAAGTATGTGGATAGAGCTCTCTGAATGTTCAAAGGATGTGAAGATACTTGTGTCTCATGTAAATGCTCATCAAAAGGTGATCTCAGCAGAGGATAAGTTTAATAATCAAGTAGATTGGATGCCTCGTTCTGTAGATAGTCAGCCTCTTTCTCCAGCTATCCTTGTTATTGCTCAATGGGCCCATGAACAAAGTGGTCATGGTGGCAGAGATGGAGGTTATGCATGGGCTCGAGAGCATGGACTTCCACTCACAAAGGCTGATCTGGCTACATCTGCTGCCGAATGCCAGATTTGCCAACAGCAGAGACCAACATTGAGCACCGATATGGTGCTATTCCCTGGGGTGACCAGCCAGCAACCTGGTGGCAGGTTGACTACATTGGACCACTTCCATCATGGAGGGGACAACGTTTTGTCCTTACAGGAATAGATACTTATTCTGGTTATGGATTTGCCTTTCCTGCATGTAATGCTTCTGCTAAAGCTACCGTCCAGGGACTTACAGAATGCCTTATCCATCATCATGGTATTCCTCACAGCATCGCTTCTGACCAAGGATAACTTCACAGCCAAAGAAGTGCGACAGTAGGTCGATGGTCATGGTATCCACTGGTCTTACCATGTTCCCCACCATCCAGAAGCAGCTGGCTTGATAGAATGATGGAATGGCCTCCTGAAGACACAGTTACAGTGCCAATTATGTAGCAATACCCTGGAGGGCTGGGACAAGGTTCTCCAGCAGGCAGTATATACTTTGAATCAGTGCCCACTATACGGTACTGCTTCTCCTATAGCCAGAATTCATGGGTTCAGGAACCAAGGGGTGGAAGTGGGAGTGATTCCACTCACTATCACCCCTACTGACCCAGTAGGAAAATTTTTGCTTCCTGTACCCACGACCCTGCGTTCTGCTGGTCTAGATGTTTTGGCTCCAATGTGGGGAGTGCTTTGCCAGGAGATACAGCAAACGTTCCATTGAACTGGAAGATAAGACTTCCCCCTGGCCACTTTGAGCTTCTACTGCCCTTATGCCAACTGGCTAAAGAAGGAGTAACAGTAGTAGGAGGAGTGATTGATCCAGACAACCAGGGGGAAATTGGACTTTTTCTCCACAATGGGGGCAAGGAAGATTATGTCTGGAAGGAAGGAGATGCTGTAGGACGCCTTCTGGTGCTACCATTTCCTGTGATTAAGGTCAATGGGAAACTCCAACAATCCAAACCAGAAAGGACAAATGGCCCAGGCCCTTCAGGGATGAAGGTATGGGTCACTCCTCCAGAGAAAGAGCCAAGACCTGCGGAGGTGCTTGCTGATGGTGGAGGAAATACAGAATGGTAGTAGAAGAAGGTAGTAATAAATATCAGCTGAGGCCAACGGACCAGTTGCAGAAACGTGGATTATAATAGATATTAACTTTTGTCCTATTTGGTTAAGAATGTGCTTGTTCATATATATGTATATATATTTAACAGATACTTGTGTTGTTCCCTTTTGAATGTGCAACTGAGATAAGTGTAAGGTGTTGTCATATTTAGATTATTAGATACTGAATGACTAATTGTTCCTCAAGGACATTATCACCTACTCTAAGTTATAATGCTTTGCTATTGCACATGAGACACTTATAACATGTTAGGTGGAATTATGACCTTGCCATTGTTTGCAATTGACATTTAAGCATAACATAAGGAGAGGCTACTTATTGGGTGTCAAGTTGACAAGGGGTGGACTTGTGATGGTTAATCCTGGGTGTCAACTTGACTGGACTAAGGAACAAATAAGAGAAAAAGGATCTTCGTATTGGACCACCTCAACCCAGATGGCCCACCCCAAATGTGGGCATTACCTTCTGCTGGCAGGCAGTACAAAAGGCCATGGCAGAGGGAGCTGGTCCCTTTATTTCTGCAGCTTGTCTCTCTCTCACTGGTGAGTTTGTCTTGCTGCTGTGATCAACCCTTGGGATCCCAGCATGTACTGAGACTGACAGATCTCCTGGAATCCACTGGGCCTTCAGCACCAGATTGGGACTACTGAGACATCCAGCCTTGTGGACTGAGCTGTTTTCTGGATTCTCAGCCTCTCCAGTGTGCAGCAGCTACTGTTGGACTACTTGAGCTCTGTCATGTGAGCAAATCAATAAATTGTATATAGCTATATATTCGTCCTGTTGCTTCTGTTTCTTTAGACAACCCTAACTAATACAGAGCCCAAGGCAGGAACTCAGTGCAGGAACCTGGAGGCAGGAGCTGAAGCACAGGCCATGGAGGGATGCTGTTCACTGTCTTGCTCCCCTGGTTCATGCCCAGCCTTCCTTTTTATACAGTACACAACAACCTGCCCAGGGTGACACCACTCATTGTGCGCTGGGCCCTCCCACACTGCTTGACTATCAAGACAATACTCCACAGATGTGGCCACAGAGCAATCCAATGGAGCCAGTTCCCCAATTGAGGCTCCCTCAACCCAGGTGTGTCAAGTTGACACTAAAGCTATCCAGCACAGAGGGGAAGGGTTTATTTGGCTCATATCTCCTGGGTCACCATTCATCACTTAGGTAGTCCAAAGTAGGAATCTGGATGCAGGAGCTGAAGCACAAGCCATGGAGGAACATGGCTTAATTGCTTCTCATCTTCATCTTTATTTATTTTCTTAAACTTCTGACACTGTCAACTATTTTTCCTAGTAAATCATAGTGTCATTATTCAGAATTATACTCTGAATAATACTCTTTTATCTTTCAGTCTTTAAAAAGCTCATTTTTCTGGAATCACATCTGTTGATGGACACATTTCTATATTTTATTTCTTCTCATAATTTTTCATATGTGTAATTTACATTTTTCATTATAGAACAGTAAACTTGGGCCTGGAGAGATGGCTGCATGGTTAGCAGCCTAATCATGTCTTCCAGAGGATCCCAGTTAAGTTCCCTGCATCCATATCAGGTGATACATATAATTTGTTCTCTTGAGGATGTGATGCCCATTTCTGGACATGCACATACACATGTTTACATGCACGCAAAAATAAATCAATAAATATATTAAAATGTTTCGAACCCTAAATAGCATTTAATCCTAGTTTCTGTACAGTATTTTTAACTGATTCCAGGACAACCTTGCAGGCATACATCCTCTCACATGTAATCAAGTAAGACTTTTGGAAGTATAAATTATTAAAAACAATAACATTTCTCCTAATACTTCTCATTTAACTGAAGGTATTAAATAACCTTAGCTAAGGATGTACTGGCAGATGATCACTTCTGGGTGAGTGAGAGCTGATCTCCTTTAAGGGAGTGACAATATGTAGGGTGACCCGGCTCCAGTGGATAGACTCACATGCACAGGCATCTGGGGACAAAAATTTGACAAAACATGCCTTAACATATGTGACAGATGCATGAGATCCATTGTTGGGGGTTTATGAGGGGTTCAGACAGGGGAAAGGGTATGAATATGATGACAATTTATTATGCAAAATGCATAAAAATCCAATAGAGTATACACACTGAAAAAGGAACTCTTGGTAAGAGAAATGGCTCAGTGCTTTGAAACAATTGCTATTCTTTCAAAAGATTATGGTTCAGGTCCAAGCAGTCCTGTTAGCACTGTAACTCCAGTTCTATAGGATTTAATTCCATCTTCTGATCTGTGTATATTTCACACACATGCGATACACACACACACACATACACACATGCACACACACAGACAATATCAAAATAACTCTTGTGCAATCCTTGTCAACATTACAGCTCACATTGAACTGAAATCAAATATGCATTTCATTTAACATTGCTTGAATTTTATTTCTTATTCTTTCCTAGGATACTTTCCTTTTAAATTTAATTATCATGTATTAATTATGCACATTAATGGGGTTCAGAGTGATACCTGTACACATGCATACACAGAATATACTTATTAAATCCAATCACACTTATATGCCCTGTATATTCTTACTGAGTGGATTCAATTAAGTTAGTAGACATTGAAGACCCAGCCCTTTGTAGTAGGTACCCCTAAAAGTGGAGAATTTAAGCTGAGCAGAAGACAGTACAGTTCATACAAGCATTCATTTCTCTGTGAAGTTGACTGTGCCTGTAATATGACTAGCTGTTTGCTGTTCCCGCTTTGACTTCCACACACTGATGGACTTATGCAAGCTGGAATTTTGAGACAAGGAGCCAGTTTTCTCCTATAAATAACTTTTCTATTCTAACTCAGAAAATATAAAATGAAACTAGAAGAGATAGTAAAACTAGTACTATTTTTTCAGGACAGACTCTTGTCCATGGAGACAAAAATGGGCCCACACATCTTCCAACATCTATTAATGAGTCTAACAGATGTTCAATATGGACGTTATTCATGGCATAATTCCTGGAAGTACCAATACCAAATCTCATTTCTGTTCGTCAACTAATGTCATTATGAATTCCTCAAAACTACATCTAAACCCCATTATTGATTCTTTTCTATTTTTAACCAAAAACCTTCAAGAGATGATTACAACTCGATCAGATTTCAAGAGACGTTATGTTTTGGAATAAAAACATACCAGGATTTTTTTCTGTGTGATCATAAACCTTCATGGTTATTTTAAACATTGGATCCAGCATCAAAGAAAGTATGGGTTTGAATGAAAACACAAAGCAGGAAATTGCCATTTTTTTGCATTTCTCCTTGTGCCTCTGTTATTAATTTATACCATAGGGGAGTAAATAGATGGATCAGTGGTTAAGACATTGAAGTTGCACTATACTCAAGCTGGATTCCCAGTACCCACAGGAGGCAGCTTTAAAGCACCTGTAACTCCAGCTCCTGAGGAATCTAACACCTGTTTTGTGGAGTCTGAGGGGACCTACACACATGTGCACATACCCACACAAAAATAAATCTTAATAAAATATACAATATATAAGACATAATATATAAATATATACAAAGTATTTAATAAATATGTGCAATTAAAAAGATATGTGTACCCAATTTTTATGCTACCAAACTGGCTGTAAACATAACCCTACTTGCAAGGTACTCACGTTTTTCGGTGATTCAATAAATCAATACAAGTGCTGTAATTTCAAATATGTATTTGTTTTCTGGGAGAGAGAGAAAGAGAGATAGAGACAGAGAGACAGAGAGACAGGTAACATTTCGCTGCTCACTGATACCACGGAAAACCATAATCTATTACCATAAGCTAGAACACATTTGTTGTTTTTGTTGTGGTTGTTCGTTTTCTGCTGTTTAAAGGTTCATTGGAACAACCATCAGAGAGTTGTGTATTCTTGCTGGCAAAATCATCCCTTCAATAAGTTGCACTAAATTGCAGAAAAGGAGTTTAAATCCTGAACTTCTGTTTAGAATTGCCACAGAAATTATAGGATTTAATCTAGTGCTTGTCTTACGTGTAAAGCTAAAAGTTGATAGGAAAAAGAAAAATGTAAAAATACACAACCGTTTCAGAACATATTAACTTCTATTCTACTTCAAGAATTCTGTGTGTTACTGGAGTAGCCACATCATATACCTGGATTTTATTCCTTCTCTATAAACTTGAGCCCAGTCAAACCCTCTAATGGGTCTTTTTTACATTTAAGAATCAAAAGAAATGCACTATGTAAATTCGGTGGCATTATTAAGATGATAGGTTGGGTGGACTGCGTATATTTTACACTACAGAGAAAAACTTCAAATAGCTTTCCCTCTCCCTGCAAAGGGCAGTTTATGGCCATCTGGAATAAACTCTGCTAAAAATCTGTAGATTATTATTTTCTCATTAATGATAAATGAATGACTCGTCTATAGGACATTTGTCCCTGTCCACAAATGGAATTTTGCTAAATGCACTTTTATGGGGAAGGCATTTTGTAAAATGAAATTTGAGGAATATTGAACATCTATAACCCCAAGACTGATAGATTATATTCCTGTGGAATTTAGCAATGCATTTGCAGTGTGTGCGTGTGTGTGTGCGTGTGTGTGTGCGCGTGAGTGTGTGTGTGTGTATACCTGTGTGTTGTCTGTGTTTGTACACCTGTGTTTTGTAAGTGGAAGCCAGAGTTCAAAGTCACCAGCTTTCTTTTGTCTCTTGAGACAGGATCTTTTGGAACTGGAACGTAGAGCTTGGTCTACATGTGAAGTTCATGGTTTGCCCTACAATCTATGGTGTGTCACCTGTGCCTGCTATCCCTGTGTCTCTGCCCCCTATCCCGAAAGTTTGGGTCACAGGATCCTGCCTATCAGGATTTATGTGAGTGCTCATGATCTGAAACCAGCTACTCACATTTGGGCAGCAAGCCCATTGCCCACTCAAGACTCTCACCAGCCACTCAGGGTTAGATTTGGACTAACTCCCTTGATCTTGTTCATGTGGCTGTATAGAAATGAGCTTCAATAGGAGCTTAAGCTTCCCCCAGTAATTATGTAATCCAAAATCACTTGATGTCCCACTGTTTTTAGTAATTTGTTTTTTCTCTCTGAGAGATTCATTATTATGATTGAGGACAAAACACAATCACTGGCTTGTGAGAATGAGAGTTTATATAGGCATTTTTATCAAAAACTTGTGGGTAAGGATAGACCTACGTATACAATCTATGTATATTTTCTCCCCCAAATTCCTCTCTATATGTTATTCTTCTGGAATCTGACATCAATTTTCTTTTTCATATATCTTAATCCTGCAGTAAAGTAATGATCAGTGGCTGATGGCTATAAATATTGATTTATAACTGACATATATCTAGCTTATAGGAAAGTATTGGTTTTTCAATCAGGCAAGGCTTAACTTTTTCACTCTAGGCAGTAGAGTTTTACCATTAACTAACCTTAAATGGAGTAGCTAAATTATGATGCTTAATGTGTATGAAACGAGATGTTCTGCTTACACCTTTGAAATTTTTGTTGATGTTTCTTGATATATTTTTTTCTTTCGCAGCTGTTGTTGTATTTTGAAAAAAATACATTTGAGATTCACTTTTTCTTTTAACCATTTCTGTATAAAGAGTTTTATTCAATAAAATACACTATCAAAATTGTGCAGCACAAACCCAGTTCCATCTTTGTAACTTCTTCCTCTTCCTACTTAATTGCAATTCTGCCTGAGGCTGATGAGCCTAGGTAGTAATTTAGCGACCCAGGACTTCAGTTACACACATAGTTTTCTTATAACAATGCACTTGATAGGTGGCTGGAGAGCTGGCTCAGCAGATAAGGGCACTAGCTTCTCTTGGAGAATGCCCAGATCCAAATCCCTGCACCCACATGGAGGAGAGTAACTGTCCATAACTCCAGTTCCGGGGGATCTGACATCCTCTTTTGTATTCCAGTGGTACTACATGACATTACATATATGCTGGGAAAAGAAATAAATAAGTAAATAAAGTTAAAAAATATTACTCACAATAACGCGATGCACTTGTTACCTGAGACTCTTATACTTAAAGCAATCCTCATTAAACAATGCCCTTAACAAACTATACCAACCTATTACCCCTCCCTGCATGGAGTGCCATACACACCCTTCTCTGAAGAGTGGAACAAGTTTCTCATACCTTTAACATCATCAAATTTTAGGTCCACCTGGGTATAAATATATGCACGTGAATCCAGGCTGATCTCATTTTTGATGATTGTATTTTTCCTTAGTTACCAAAGTCATAGTTCTCTTTCTATGAAAGAAAGACCAAAATGATACCCTGGGTTCTTAACCATACTCGCTCTTGAGGCCCACTGTCATTCTTGCCATCAAACTTCTCTCTAATCTGTACTATCACTTTGCTTTCGATAAAGTGTTTTTTTTTCATTTTATTATTATTACTATTATTAAACTTTTTCATAGGTCATATATCATTTCTCGATCAAATCTAGTGTTGCTTCTCTTTCTATGCCTCCCATCCCACCCAAGTCCCTGCACTCTGCCATACATGTCCTGCATCTTTTTCTGAGTCTTTCCAGAGTATTTTTTCAGTTCTTTTGTTGTTGTTCTCTCCAACTTGTATTGCTACATTATATATACAGAGTTTTATATATGTGTATATATATATACATATATACATAATATATACATACATACACATATCACTTGAAATGGAGGATTTTTTTCCCTAAAATATGTCATGTTTTCCTTAAGGAAGTGCTAGAAGATTCCTCCTTGGCAACCCCAAACAACCATGAAGCCTGCACTTTTGCTCCACATTGGGGTCTTTACCTCCCATAGTCCCCCAAAATGAAGTCCAGTAAGCACACATCTGGTCTTGATCCCCCTGCACTGGCCTCCATGTTACAGCCCAGGTAGTCCAACAATGGCAGTTTACACTCTGACAAGGCTGACATCCCCTTAGATTTTTAATCCACAAGCTGGGTATTTCAGTAGTCCCCATCTGACATTGAAGGTCTGGAGGACTCTTGGAGAGACATGAGTCCTCATTCCATATTAAGAGGCTAAAAAGCTGTGTCTCATGTCTTTGAGGAGTGCTGAAATTGGTGGCAGCCACAGAGTAGATGCACTTGCCAGTAAGAATTGGAGATAGGCCAAACAATAGTACTCTCTCTTTATTCTTTTGTGTCTTTTTACTAAGATTTCAAGTTCTATGTCTGCAGTACAGTTTCTCTGGTCTTACTGATTATTTGTATCTCTTTGTACTTTCCTTTTGGATGCTTAAGGCCACACAGTTAGCCCAGATTAAACAAGGTTTTTGTTTTCTCAAGGTCAGTTGAGGATCTGGTCCTCAGGGGTCTCTCAGGGTTTTTTTTTTGTGGGGAGAGGGGTGGGAGCCCCTTTCTCCTTTCTGCTTTTCATTAACCTGTTCCATCCACTCGAGGAAAAAAGCAGGTCTTGCTAGACCAGGCTTCCCTTTCTGAAGCATGAGCAGACTTTCCTCTCTGTAGACTGGACACTGGCTGAGGTCCCATCAGTGGCTTTCCAAGACCTCCCTGAACAGGAAGACTGGTGACCCACATCTGTAGGACATTTCAAGAGGTGCCCCCATGCATAATCCCCTAAGACTTGGTTCACTTCTGAGGGCAAGGAGAAAAGTTATCCCTTAGGTCCCTTGGCCAAATTGGTATGGACATTAAGTATGGTCATTAAGCACCCAAAGAGGCTATGTTACACCATGCTATTACATATCACCTATATTAAGATTGTATCCTTTGGAAACAAACTGTATGTTATTTCCATAGCATATTTCTTAATTTTCATGTTTCCATTTTAATCCCATATTACTCCATCATGTACCAAAGACCCAAGGTCTGATAATAAATGTTAGGTCAACTCTAGAACCTGTTTAGGGATCCACATTGCAAGAGCACAGTTGTCCTTAGATCATGAGGAATATAACATTAATGTTGTTCAGTTTGTCTTACAGTTGTAAGGTACTTGGTACTAGCATCCACAGACAAGGGTTACCATTCGTGTTTTGTTTTTCTGGGATTGTGTTACTTCATTTAGCATAAAATCTTCTAGTTTCATCCATTTACCTGAAAATTTCATAATGTCATCTTTCCTTACCACTGCATAGAACTCCATTGTGCAGATGTACCACATTTTCTGTATCCACTCATTGGTTGAGGGGCATTTAGTTTGGTTTCAGCTCTTCACTATTGTGAAGAGAGCTGCAATAAACATGGCTGTACATGTATGTCTATGATAGGAAGAGTGTGATGGATATATTCCCAGAATTGGTATGGCTGGGTCAGGTGGTAGTGTCATTTTGAGTCTTTTAAGGGTTCTTCATACTGCTTTCCATAGTGGTTATACAAGTTTGCATTCCCACCAGCAGATGAGTGTTCCTTTTTCCCCATACCTTCTCCAGCATTTAGTATCATTTGTTTTCTTGATCCTTGCCAGCCTTATCTGGGTGAGATATCTTAAAGTGGTTTAAATTTGCATTCCCTTAATTATTAGAGATGTTGAACACTTTTTAAGATGTTTCTCGGCCATCTCTATTTCCTCACTTGTGAAGTCTCTGTTCAGCTCTTTACTCCATTTTTTGAGTGAGTCATTTGTTTTCTTACTTATTTGTTTTTTGAATAGTTTATATATTCTGGAAGTTAACACTCTGTCAGATGTAACAGCAATGAAGGTTTCCTCCCACTCTGTGGGTTTTCTCTTCACTTCCCTGACTGTTTCTTTTGCTGTACAGAAACTTTTGAGTTTAATAAGTTCCCACTTGTCAATTGTCGACCTTATTTCCTGAGCAGCTGCTGTCAGATTTAGAAACTCTTTTCCTACAACTATGTCTTGTAAGTTTCTGCCAAATTTTTCTTCTATCACCTTCAGAGTTTTGGGTGTCACATTGAGGTCTTTGATCCATTTGGAGTTGATTTTTGTACAGGGTGAGAGGTAAGGGTTTAATTTTATTCTTCAACAAGTGGTGATCCAGTTTTGCCAACACCTTTTACTGAAGATGCTGTCTTTCCTCCACTGAGTCTTTTTGGCTCCCTTGTCAAATATGAGGTGTCTGAAACTGTATGTGCTCAAGTTTGGATCTTCAGTTTTGTTCCATTGGTCTACCTGTCTGTTTTTGTGCCAGTACTAGGCTATTTTTATGACTATTGCCCTGTAGTATAATTTGATGTCTGGTACAGAAATCCCCCTCCCCCATTGCTCTTTTCATGCAGGGTTGCTTTGGCTATTTGGGGTCTTTTGTTGTTCCATATGAATTTAAAGCTTTTTTCCAAGCCTGTGAAGAAGGACCTTGGGATTTTAATTGGGATGCCATTGAATCTGTACATTGATTTGGGTAGAATGGATATTTTCACTATATTAATTTTTCCAATCCATGAGCATGGAAGGTCTTTCCATCTTCTGATGTCTTCTTCTATCTCCTTCTTCAGGAGTTTATAATTTTTGTTGCTGAGATCTTTGGTGGTTTTGGTTAGGTTTATTTCTAGGTATTTTATTGTTTCTGAGGCTATTGTGAGTGGAAAGGTCTCCTTGTATTCCTTCTTCAATTGCTTGTTGTTGGCATAAAGAAATACTACTGATTTTTCTAGGTTAATTTTGTATCCTTCCACTTAATGAAACTTTTAATCATTTCTCGAGTTTTCTGGCAGAGTTTTTAGCATCCCTTATGTAAACTATCGTATCATCTGCAAAAAGGGATAATTTTACTTTCTCTTTTCCAATTAGTATTCCTTTAATTTCCTTTTCTTGCCTTATCACCCTAGCCAGTGTTTCAAGCATGATAGTGAAGAGGAGTGGTGACAAGGCCCAGCTTTCTGGGGTTCCTATCTTTATGGGGAATCCTTCTAATTTTTCTCTATTTAGGATGATGTTGGCTATGGGTTTCTTATATATGGCTTTGATTATGTTGAGGAATGATCCTTCCAGTCCAATTCCCTCTAATACTTTAATCATGAAGGGATGCTAGGTTTTGCCAAAGGCCTTTTCTTCATCAATTGAGATGATCGTGTGTTTTTTATCCTTCAGTCCATTTATGTGTTTTATGATATTTACTGATTTTAGTATGTTGAACCATCCCTGCATCTCTGGTATGAATCCAACTTCATCATGGTGAATGATTTTTTTATTACTTCTTTATTTTTATTTTTTTTTATTTTTTAACAATAAGTAATCATTTATGACTACAAGCATCTTTCATGTAAAACCAATTTGCAAGCAGTTTTGCCCAAACCTACACAATCCATGGATCCCACCATCCAGTTGGGGGGGGCTTGTATGTTCAAACAAGTTGATCAGATGAGTGTCCAGACTATATTGATGTAGTTTCTTCATTTACCCCAATTGCAGCCCTTACATTCTATCACGTCCCTTCTTCCGCAGATTGTTCCCCAGGCTTAGAAAAGGGGCACAGGTGGTCGAGAAGCAAAACAGTCTACTTTCTCTGGAGCTGTAGTCTTGCACTCTGGTCAATTCTGGCTGTTTCCTTTCATGGGCTGACAGTTTGTCCATGAATAACCTTTCAATCCTACTAATGAAGCACAAGCAATTAGATATATAGGTATTTAAATAGTACTAATTGTTATGGTAGGTTACTTTGGTAGAGACACAGATGTTTGGATGGTATGTTAATCCATGAACTACGTTTTTTTCTGTAAAATATGACAGGGTCTTACTGTGGCTTATAACATATCCTAACCACTAGAAGATGTAAGCTTGTGGCATCAGCAGTGGGTTATTCCTCCAAGGAGAGAGCTAATAGCCAAATAGATTTGGAATATACAGGCATATGTCTGCCACTGCTGCACAGTATTTCCAGGCAGGTGAGGTGTAGCTGGTGCTGATGAAGGAGTCTTGCTTGACTCAAGGAGACCTATATTTGCTTTATTGGCTTAGTGGTCTTTGGTAACATTCTCTGGTATTCCAGACACCAACTCTACCAGGAAGTGCCAGCGGAAAGGTTTGCCCGTCTGAACATTAAAAGGAAGAAAAGCCTCAGATTGCTACACACATCAAACCCCTCAGTGTATCCTACTTGTAACAACTATTTATAATGAGTCCTAATGAAACTTATCTTCTAGGTGCTGAAAGGTTTTAATACCAGAGACTTTCTTACCTCCCCCCCATAGAACAAGGAGAAATATGATGATGATGAGGTCGTTCTCTAACTGTAAATTGGAGCCAATTGTTATAGAGGTAATCTCTTATGAATCGGATAAAACTGCCTTCTTTAATTGACTAATAGACATAGGAACTGTGAAAAGGATTATTCTCTATTCAGATCCAAATAGAATACTAAAGTCTCCTTAAGCTATGCACTTAAGCAAAATATATTAATACAGGAGAGCTCTTATATCAGCAATGGATTATTCTATCAAGGAGATGTAGGTCAGGTGATCCAAGTCCCCCCAAAAGGTAAAGGCTTCTTGCATGTAAACTGGGATACCTGCAAGAAGAGAGGTGATAAGGCCCTGCTGTGGAGACCTGATGTAATCAGGTGAATGATCTTTTTGATGCGGGTCTGCATACGGTTTGCAAGTATTTTATTGAGAATTTTTGCATCTGAGTTAATTAATGAGATGGGTCTGTAGTTCCCTTTTTTTGGTTGCATCCTTGCCTGGTTTTAGTATTAGAGTGATGCTGGCTTCATAGAAGGAATTAGAGAGATTTCCCTCTGCTTTTATCCTTCTGAACAATTTTAGTAATAATGGTTGTAAGTCATCTTTAAATGTTTTATAGAATTCTGCTATGAAACCATCTGGACCTGGGTTTTTTTTACTTGGGAGATCTCTTATCTTTTCAATTTCTTCATATATTTTGGGTCTGTTTAAGCTATCAATCTCTTCTTGTTTTAGCTATGGTAATTCCCTGGATTGGAAATATTCATCCGTTTCTCTTAGGTTTTCAAATTTAGTAGAGTATAGGTTTTTGAAGTATTCCTGTATGGTTGTCTGGATCTTTTCACTGTATGTTGTGATATTTCCCCTTTCATCATGAATTCTACTGATTTGGAGTTGCTCTTTCCTTTGGTTAACTGGGCTAGGGATCTGTCTATCTTGTTTATTCTCTGAAAGAACCAACTTTTGGATTTGTTGATTTTTTTTGTATTGTTTTCTTTGTTTCTATTTCATTAATTTCTGCTCTGAATTTTTATTTTTTCCTGTCTGTTGTGTTTAGGGTTTATTTGTTGTTGTCTTTCAAGTGTTTTACACTGCAGTGTTAGCTCGTTTGTCTGTGCTATTTCTATTTTTTTTTTTTTAATATAGGCATGCAGGGCTATAAACGTCCCTCTTAGGACTGCTTTTAAAGTGTCCCAAAGGTTTTGTTGTGTTGTACTGTCATTGTCGTTTATTTCCAGGGATGCTTTTATTTTTCTTTATTTTCTCCTTGACACATTCATTACTCAGGAGTGTGTTGTTTAGTCTCCATGTGTTCATGTAGGTAGCAGAGCTTATCCTGGTGTTGATATTGAGCTTTATTACACTGTGTTCTGATAGGATGCATGAAATTATTTCAAGTTTTTGTATTTGTTGAGGGGTTTTGTATGTCTGAGTATGTGGTCAATTTTGGAGAATGTTCCATGGGGTGCTGAGTAGAAAGTATATTCTCTGGTGCTTGGGTGGAATATTCGGAAGATGTCTGTGAAGTCCATTTCCTTTATTGTATTTTTCAGTTCAGATATCTCTCTGTTTATTCTTTGTACAGTTGATCTGTCCAAAGGAATCAGTGGGGTATGAAAGTCTCCTACTATGAGCGTACTGGGGTTAATCTGTGCCTTCAGGTCCTGTAGAGCTGTATATACAAAGGTTGGTGAGCTGGAGTTTGGTATATAATATTAATTATATCTATATATTATATATATATATTATTTATATCTATATATTCATGATTGTGAAGTCTTCCATGGTTAATTTTCCTTTTGATAAGGGAATATAAATGTCCCTCTTTCTTTTGTCTCTTCTAAATGCGTCTACTTTTATGTCTATTTTTCTGATATTAAGAAAGAAACTTCTGCTTTCTTTTTAGTACCCATTTTGCTTTTTAGAATATTTTTTTCCATTCCTTTCACTTTTTTAACGTTAATGCCTAATCCTTTTAAGTCATAAGATGGGTTTTTCTTGTAGACGGCATATTGATGGATTCTTGTTTTCCTAATCATTTTCCCAGTCTATGCCTTTTGATTGGGGAGGTTAGTTTAGTTTAGTCCATTAATATTTAAGGTTATATTTGGAAGATGTGTTTTGCTTCCTTTACTTTTTTTTTTATTAATTTTTTTTTTTTTTTTTTTTTTTTTTTTTTTTTTTTTTTTTTTTAATTTTCTTTTATTTTTTAAATTTTGCTTTCAAGGGTTTTTGCCTTGTGCGAAAGTTTGCTCCTCTCCTCTGTCCTTTGAATTGTTTCAAGTATTTTCCAAAAGGTTGGTTTTCTGAACATTGTATTGTTTCATTTTGTTTATGTCATTGGAAAGAATTTTTTTTTTTTTTTTTTTTTTTTTTTTTTTTCTCTTTTCCTTTCAACTAGAATTTGGACATTTTTGCTGTGGATATATTTTACAAACCTGGATTGGCAATTTTTTCTGGACGTTTTAGCACTGGGAATGTTTTGGTCCACTTTTTTCTTGCTTTCATAGTTTTTTCTGAAAAAGTCAGGGGTTTATTCTGATGGGTTTTCCTTTATGTGTAAACTTGTTGTTTTTCTCTTTGTTGTTACAGATTTGTCTTGTTTGGGTTTGTCTAACAATTTAACTGTGATATGGTGGGGGTGTTCTACTTGCTACTTTTATTTGTATTATGTGTTTTTTTTTTTTTTTTTTAATTTGGGGAAATTTTCCTCTATTATTTTGTTGACAATCTGATCAATACCATTCTCTTGGGATTCTTCTCTTTCTTCTATCCCTATGATGTGGAGGTTTGATCTTTTCATAGTGTCCCACATTTCCTGATTGTTCCACTCTTAAGTATTTTTAAATTTTTCATAGTCTTTACTTGAGCTTTTTAGTTGTTCTGTGTTGTCTTCTAAGTCTGATATTCTTTTTTCTGCTTCCTCTATTCTGCTTCCGAGGCTTTTTCCCATTCTTTTCTCTTGAGTGGATGACTGTTTGATATCCTTTTTCATTTCTTCCTGTGTTTTCTTTACTATTTCCATTTCCTTTTGGAGCTTCTCAATCTTTTCATGTAGCTCATTGGTTTCCTTTTTCATTTTAGCATGGGATCTTTTCAGTGTTTCCACTTCCTTCTGGAGTTTGTCATTTTGTCTCTCTAGCTCTTTCCAGAGTCTGTCATTTTCTCCTTTTAGTTCTTTCCGAAGTTTGTCCTTGTCTCCCTCTAGGTCCTTTCTGAGTTTTTCATTCTCTCACCTTAGTTGTTTTTTTTTTTTTTATGATTTCTTTGAAGATGTCTGTGATTTTTATTATAGGATCTGTGTCCTGGCTTACCTCTAGGGTGATCCCAGTGTAGGAGTCCTACACTGGCTCCGTACATTTTGGTGTGGAGTCATTCTGTGCTTTTCCCATATTGTTCTTTCCTTGTGCTCTTGGCCTTTGGTTAGCCTTTTGCCTGTATTTTCATGTGAATCTTGAATGTCTCTTCACCTTGTTGATGGATGGCTTTTCTTGATTCCTTCTGGTGTCTTTGCTGCATTCTCCCTGTGAATGGAGTGTTGACTTGTCTAGGTTTTAAGTTTTCAATTTTGGTTATATATTGGAAGTTATAGTTCACTTTTCCCTTTCTGTTCTACAAGAGCTGGGTGGGTAGCAACTGGGATGACACCTTTTTTAAAATTTTTTTTAAATTTTTATTTATTTCTGTATGTGTATTAATGTACTGTCTGCATGCAAGTCTGTGCACCTGTGTTGTGCAATGCCACGGAGGTCAGAAGAGGGTCTTGGATTCCCCTGGAACTGGAGTTCTCCTGGAATTGGAGTTTCAGACGGTTCTTAGCTGCCATGTGGGTGCTGGGGATCGAACCCGGGTCCTCTGCAAGAGCGTCAGTGATCTTAACCGCTAGGCTATCTCTCAAGCCCCATGGGATGACACCTTTTGAACACAGCTGCCAGCCACTCTCTTCTGAGTTCCAGATGGAGTCTTCCAGTTGGTGGGGGAGGGGAGCAGGTTGGGTTACTTGCTTACCTCTGCCCCCAGCCGTTAAGGCAGCAGTCCATGCTCGAACCTCAGATCCTAGCTCCCAGAGCCTTCTGAGCTGACCTGCCAGTCCACCAATAAAGTGTTTTTGCTACTTTCCCATGTTTGTCCACTTTCATTTAATTCTAGAAAATGACAAAAAAATCTCTCCAGACACCTGGCCCTGACCTGACCTGAAATATCACACAGACACACAGACACACACAGACACACACACACACACACACACACACACACACACACTACACTAACCTCTTTTCACCATGTGCTGAAATTCTTTGTCTACTTTCTGAATTTATGAGTTTGATCATTCTGAGGAACACACATCAGTGAGCTTGGAGCAAGTCACGCTAATGGGGACTGACTTATTTCACTTCACATGATATATTCTGCATCCATGCATGTTGAAGCACTTGTCAGATTATTCCTCTTCAAGGCTTCTGAATATTCCTATACATTTGGGTAATAATGCTAATGACATTCAATGTTACATAGTAATAGTTTTCAAAATGTATGATTATGATAAACTCAACTTTCAAATCCTTTGGAAGTTACTTATTGAGTTGGGTAACATTATATGGTGATTTTATTGATTAATAAATGTATCTCCCTTCCTAAGCTGGAGATCCATCAGTATAAAGGCCATGTCCCAACACTTCTATGACTTTTATGGGTGCTTTTTTCAAGGTTTATTTTTTCTCACAGCTTGTGTTTGGCAGACTTCTATTTTGTGCCATCCCACTGAATGCCAGTTCAATGCCATATTAAGCATATGTCAGAATACAAGCAGTTTTGTTATACATGGGCATAGATGCACCTTTGATAACCTTCCCCATAAAAATTCTTCAGCATTGACTCTTTCAGCAGTTAACTGTAGTAGAATGAGGTCAGTATGGTGGCTTTGATCCAGTAAGAGTAGGATCATTATAGGTTGTATGAAATTCTCAAACAATTTGTTTATTTGCTTACTGGAAAAAGGTACACATGACCTTCCAAAAAGCAAGAGGGGTAAAACACTGTTGCAGGACCTTCATACAAGACAATATTAAAGTTGTGTCCATCATAGGTAGACAAGACTCAGGCTGTTTGATACACACTTCTAGCTATAGCCTGTAAGTAAATTCAGTTTTGACATGACATCAAGACAGCTCTAAGCATTGCAATTTAGCTTTCTCTATTCTTCCATCGCTCTAAGCTCTAATTTGAAAATCAAATCACCAATCAGAACTTTTCTTGAAACAGAGTCTCCCTGTAGCCTTAGGTGTCCTGGAACTCTCTATGTAGATCAAGATGGCCTCAATCTCATGGAGATCTGTTTGCCTCTGCCTCTTGAGTGCTGGGATTAAGTTCATGTACCACCAAACCAGCATGGAGACCAATCTGAATTTTGAGCTAATATGAAAAAAATTCACATTTCTTCAACAAGAATTATCAATCATATTTGAAATCTTACTAACCTCTAAATAAAGTGTGAGTTGTTAGGACCATAAAATAAATAATACTGTTTTAAATTTAGAATTGCTTTGGAAATAAATTTACAAATGCACTTTGATTGAACAGAGTGGCTCATTGGTGGATATTTTTGTTGAAACATGAGTAAGGAAGAAGTGATAGTATTTTTTTTTTTAGTTTAACAGAGTAAAGAAAATTAGAGATGGTGAAATGGCTCTACAGGTAAGGTTATTTGCACAAACTGAGTTAGATCTCAGGGAGCCAAATTTTGGAAGAAGAGAACTGATGAGAAGCAGAGAAAGAAGAGAAGAGGGGAGGAGAGAAGATTGTTTATTGTTATGCCAAGAATATATATATATATATTCATCTCTTCTTTCGTTTTTATACTGCTGGACATATTGGTTCACTGAAAAAAATGAGAATGAAAGGCTTGAGAATTAACTCAGTAGTTAAGTCCTCTGCCTGATCTTGCAGAATTCCAGGTTCAATTCCCAGCACCCAGATGGTGGCTAACCACTGTCTGTATCTCCAGTTCCAGGGAACCTAATAGCTCCTTTTGACTTCGATGGACACTGCATGTGAGATGGGGGCACAAGGCCAATATACCCATACACATAAAAATAAAAAGTAAAATAATAAAAATAAATGAGAGTCAAGTAGTTCATTTGGTACAGTAAGTTAATTCTTCAAGTAAATTTCAGTTTTAATAAAATAGATTTGTAATAATCTATGTAAAGGTAAATTCAAGTCACATCACACATCTGTGAACTACCACTCAACATGTAACACTGAGTAAGCATCTCTGGGTGGTGATCTTTGCTTTTGTGGAATAAGGTACAGATATTCACTGAGTCATAGGATGGTGTATTAGTCACTTTTCTGTTGCTGTGATAAACCACCATGAGCAAGGGAACTTATAAAAGAAGAGTTTATTTGAGCTTATGATTGACGGTTCCAGGGAACCAGAGTCCATTGTGGCAGGAAGAATGGTGGACGGGGCTGGAACAGCAAGCCAAGGGTCACATCTTGCAATGAGCACAGGTGGTCAAGAGAGAGAGGCTGGAGACTGGCAAGGCTTGTTAAACTCCCTAAGCCCCACCCCCAGTGACGTACTTCCTCCAGCACAGCCACACCTTCTAAGACCTCCAAGAACAGTGCCCCCAACTAAAAACAAAATGTCTGAATACTTAAAGCCTATGGGGGGACACTCATTCAAACCACCACTTTCCACTCCCTGTCCCCCATAGGCCATATAAAATTCAAAATGCATTTAGTCCAACCTTAAAAGTCCCCATAGTCTTTACCAGTCTCAATTCTATTCAAAAGTCTATCGTCCAAAATCTCTTCTGAGACAAAAGCCAATCTCTTAACTGTAAGCTCCTGTAAAATCAAAAGGCAAATTATATACTCCCAACATACAGTGGGACTGAATGCACATTCCCATTCCAAAAGGGAGGAATAGAGGCATAGTGAGGAAATACTGGACCAAAACAGGACCAAAAACCAGCAGGGCAAAAACCAAGTCCAGTAACTCCATGTGCAACTTCTGGGACTTGACTTCCAAAGGGCTTAGATGGCTCAGCTCTTCCAGCTTTGCTTGCAACATACATCTCTTTCTTAGGCTGGTACCATTCCCTGTATGCAGCTCTCCTTGGCAAATATCTCACAGGTCTGGCATCTCGAATGTCTTCTTGGGGCCTCCGCTGCCAACCAGGCTTCACATTCACAGCTTCACGCAATGGCCTATCAGGGCCTTCTTTACTCAGGGACACCCCTGCTGCACACTGCCTGGCCTCTGTGGCTCTCTGAAACTGTGGAGGAAGAACTGATAACCCCTTCACTCATGCATCCTTCGTGCCTCTAAAGCCAGCACCACGTGAATGAAATTGCTGAATTTGGCTGCAAGTTCGGGATGGACTCTCTCTTACTTTAACCACATTTGAAAATTTTCTCTGCACTGGACTTGGAGTAGAAAAAGCTTTCAGTATTTTCCTTTCAAAAATTGGAGGTTTAGCTGGGTGTGGCCTTTCCCTGAAGGTACTGATTCTGTTGTTTACTTGTAAATCTCGAGGCCTCTCCTTATAATCACTTTAATCTCACCTTTCCCATTGTTTACTTGTAAATAGCTAGGCCTCTCCTTAATCACTTTAGTCTCCTTATCAAAAGGAACCACTCCTTCACAGGCCTTGACCCCACCTTTAATCTTCCTAGCGCAGTTTTCAGATCCAAACTGTACATTCTGCATTTCTTTCTTCACCATCTGCTCTTCTTCACTGTAGATCTGCACAATATTCATCATCAATAGCCACACCACCATTTCTACATTAGGCTATCTTGAAATATCTGCTGCCAAAGACATTAGTCCACTGCTTTTCAACTTAGCATCAGACAAGCATTTGGTCTGTGGGCAAACTGTGGCCAGATTCTTTATCAAAATATCCCAGTTGCTGCCTAAGTCTTTATTTTCCTCTGGAACTACATTTTTTGCAGCAATGCTTTCTTCCAGGCTTCTACTAGAATGGCCCCTTAAGCTCTGCTTACAGTAGTCAACAGGTTTTCTATCCCAAGGTTCCAAAGACTTCCACATTTCTCCAAACATCCAAATGGTCAGGTTCTTCACAATCAACAGCCCACTCTCTCGTACCAAACAACTGTATTAGTCACTTTTCTGTTGCTGTGATAAGCCACAATGAGCAAGGTAATTTATAAAAGGAAGAGTTTATTTGAGCTTACGATTGACGGTTTCAGGGAATCAGAGTTCATTGTGGCAGGAAGCATGGTGGCTGGGGCTGGAGCAGCAAGCTGAGGGTCATATCTCTCAATGAGCACAGGAAGCAGAGAGAGACAGAGGCTGGAGACTGCATGGCTTGTCAAACTCACTAAGCCTGCCCCAATAAAATACTTCCTCCAGCACGGCCACAACTTCTAAGACCTCCAAGAACAGTGCCACCAACTAGAGACAAAATGTCTGAATACTTAAAGCCTATGGGGGAACACTCTCATTCAAACCACCACAAAATGTGTTTTATCTTTCTATTTCTGTGATTAAACCATGCCTAAGGCAAGTCGTAGATTGAACAGTTTATTTGGGTGTAATGTGTCAGAGGGATCAGAGTTCAACTTGGAGCTCACATCTTCAAACATGCACAGGAGAGAGAGAGAGAGAGAGAGAGAGAGAGAGAGAGAGAGAGAGAGAGAGAGAGAAAGAGAGAAGAGACTCAAATCCTGTATCCAGGGATATGCTTACTCTAGCAAGATCACACCCCCTGAATGTCACTCCCCAACAACCCTCCCCAACTGACAATAGAATGTGACCAAGTGTTCAGTGCTTGAGCCTAGGAAGGACAATTCTCATTCAGACCAGAAGAGATGACCATCATGAAACTGGCTGTTAGCTTGAGATGATGCATTCCATTTGATTTCAGAGTTATTATGTCCAAATATTTCAGTAAGCAATGCTCATGACTCTGTAAGAATGAGGGACAGGCTTGGAGATGTGACACAATCGGTGGTCCACAGGGCTGTGGTGGAAGCCTGAGGTCTCAAGTTTGATTCCCCAGAGCACATATAAATAAAAGGCACCTTTCTTTCCCAATGCTCTGACAGATGATAGAGAATGGAAAAAAAGACAATGTCTGGAGGCTCTGTGAACAAATAGCTTAGTATTCCCAATAACCAAGAAGATATTAGCCTCAAACAAGTTAGGTTAGAAACAACACCTGGAGTTTCTGTCTGACATCTATACACAACCACTTAGCACAGAAACACACACACACACACACACACACACACACACACACACACACTCACAAATATAAAATTCCATGGCTGTAAACAGTTCATTTAGGCACGAGGTCAGAAAGACACAAATATTAAATAGCTTAGTATGTTTTAAGTAAAGTGATAAATGCACGTGAACTGGCTTTTTGAATGGCTCCCCCATCTCTTTCCATGATTTAGGCTTCAGAATAATAAGAAAGGAGGAGATAATATATTTGTATTGATCCCTCTTTGATTTCTAAATTGCTTAAGGCTATCCACTGAGTCTACTTATACACAGTGGAGTTTACATTGTATGTTTTAACAATTAATCATCTTGCCTATAAGACCTAAGATCATGGATAAATGGTCTTTATATTTGATGTTATGACATTTACTTACTAATTATTCTTCATTGCTAGATAGTAGTTGTTACCTTAAATAAAACACATCCATTAATTTTTTCAGAATTTTACCATAATTATCTGTGCAATTTATGCCTTATTCAGAACAAATTTCACACATTTAATCAACTGCATAAAATTCTAACATTCCTAATGAAATCTGGGACAGAAAGAAATGAAAATAATGCCAGCTTCAAAAAAACCTTTTTAGAACAATGCTGGGTATTTTATTAAGTTGGGATATTCAAGTGTTTGACACTTTTGTATGATTTTCTCAGTGCTGTTAAAGTCTGCTATGTA
This sequence comes from Rhizomys pruinosus, assembly GCA_009823505.1. NCBI lineage: Eukaryota > Metazoa > Chordata > Mammalia > Rodentia > Spalacidae > Rhizomys > Rhizomys pruinosus. Next base: position 70,011 of record VZQC01013855.1, read on the forward strand.
TAGGATTGTTTCTTGATTGGTTCTAGCCATTATTCTGACCTTGTCCACCTCACCCCTCGGATATGTGATTATATATCCTTCCCAATTCATGTATTGCTTTAAAAATATTATTTATTTGTTTATATTTACCTCTTGTTAACCAGTGAGTCCAATTAATGCTGACAATAAGTACATGGCCATGGGGTCATTCCTAAGGAATGGGGATCCTAAGAGTGGCAAGACTTCTAAAGAACAGTAACTCTACCTTTTCTAGCATCAATCAATTGACAATCATTGATAGGCTCCTAGTAGGTCCTCAGAAGCCCTTCCAGACCACGCTGGAGATTTTAACTGACTTGACTTCCTGCAGGTAATTGGTTGGTACCCACACCTGCTGTGAGTTCATGTGTGCAACTGACATATACCCAGGGGACATCTTTTCACAGGTCCCTTCCCCATCTTCTTCGGCTGTACAAATTAATTTAGCTCCCTCTTCCACATTGTTCCATGACATTTTGGGGATTGGGCTGATATGGCTGTTTCATTTATGAGTGAGCACTTAGAGTCACTTATCCTCAGAACCAGCATACAGTTGCTTTTAAAACCTAGTCCCAATTTTGTTTTTATTAAATGCAAAGAGGAAGGGTCAGATGTAAGCAGTGGTTTTTTTATTACCTTTAATTTTATATTAGTCCAAAATATGCATATATAGATTCCACGCAAACACCAAAATTACAAAGTCTTAAAATAAACTATAGGTTAATTCAAGCACACGTTTAAAGATTTTCATTTCAACAGTAAAGTTACATAAAGGTAAAAAGAAATATAAATTTACATTCTTAAATTACATAGTAAGTTGATGTATTTTTCCATTTAATTTATATTACTCCAAAATATACATCTATACACTCCACACATATAACAGTTTTCTTGTCTGAAAATAAATTGTAGGTTAATTCCAAAGCACTTTTATAGATTCACAGTTTAACAGTAAGCTTGCATGCAGGTAAAAAGACATTTAGCTTTATATTCCTAAATACATAGCATGTTGATGCATGTTTTGATGTACTTTTGAAAAAGAGCTTTTTTCTTTCTCATAAATCTTAGGACTGAGGAAAATAGAGACATGAACCTTGAGTTATACGTATAGAGATAGCAGTCAATGTAGTATTATTTTTACTAACAAATTTCCTACCTGGACTTACATATAGAGATTTGGTGCTAGAATCCAAAAATGAGGGAAACCATATGTTCTTTGTTTGTCTGAGACTGTGTTACTTCACTTAGCATGATATCCTCTAGTTCCACCCATTTACCTGCAAATTTCATGATGCTGTCTTTCTTTACTCCTGCATAGAACTCCATCTTGTAAATGTGCAACATTTTCATTATCTGTTGAGGAACACATGAGTTGAATCTGGCTCTTCGCTATTGTGAAAAGAGCAGCAGCAAACATGGTTGTGCATATATCTCTGCAATGGGTCAAATGGTTCATTTTTTTAATGTTTTAAGAGTACTCCACAGTGTTTTCCATATGGGTGCACTAGTTTGGAATCCCACCAGCAGTGAATGAGTGTCCGCCATTCCCCACAATCTCTCTAGCATTTGGTATAATTTGTTTTCTTGATCACAACCAGTCTTACCAGAGTAAGATGAAACCATAAAGTGGATTTAATTTGCCTTCCCTTAATTACTAATAATTTTGAACATGTTTTAAGATGATTCTCAGCCATCTTTAGTTCTTCTCTTAAGAAGTTTCTGTTCACAACAACAAAAAGTCTGGGACAATGAACTCACTGAGACAGCAAACTTCTGACCCAAACAATAAACCATAAATTTGTCCATAAAAAAATCTTTAAAAAGACTGAGGAAAAGATGCAAGACATGTATTGCCAATCCATGAACTCAGGTGGGGTGGGGGTCATGGAAAGGAGAATGAGTCTAAATTATCAGTATTTCATTTAATAATGTAAACACCAAACTTTTAAAGATATTTTATTCAGTTTTTCTGCACTTCACACACTAGATCTTCTTCAAATTTAGACACTCCCTCCTGCATCCAACTATAACACATAGCCCCCTCCACAGGATTTCTTGCATTCTGTTGTATCCTACCCAGTCAAGCATTTGTACCCAGATGTCCTTCAGTGTAAATTCATCCCCTGGAGTCTAATCAGCCTATCCAGTCTCACTGACTTAAAGAATATCAACTCTCCCTCACCCCACAGTAATCATATGTCAATAGTTCTCACAAGCTTCACTTTTGAGAATTGAAGGTCATATTAGTATTCTCTCTACCTTCTATTCCTGTATAGTCCATGAGTCTTAGGTGTAGAGGTTCCACTGTAGACATGTCACAGGGCTGGGCATCTTTTAGACATAAATTCTCTTTGTGTGACCAGTTGTAGAACTCTGTAATAACCTCCCTTTTTTTGCAAAAAGGAGTTTCTTTGAAGAATGCTGAGAGGTCTACTCATCTGTAAATATAAGAATTTGTACTTTGCATATAGTAATAAATTTCATTTGTTTCGAGATATGACAGAGATAAGATTTTCTCTAGGATCTATGAACTGTACAGCTATGTGTATTTGGATGCATTTACAGTGCCACCCATGAGTTTCCTCCCATTGAGAGAACTTCAAATACAATTAGATAGCTGTTGATTATCCCCTTTGATAAAAGTTCCACAAATGGGTATTAGGCTTTACAGCTAGGTGGACCACTGATTGATTTTCTCCCTTAGCATGTTGCATAATACTCTCTAGAAATATAAGCAGTAGTGTTCAGGGAGGAGGCTTCCTGGTTAGTTCCAGGTCCATTGTTCCATGTCCTATGTTTAAAGTATGTACTGAGTTCAGGAATTCTGTTTTACCGTCATGTACTGAGAGGTAACCAAGGGCTCTGACAATGACCTGCAAACACCTAACTTTTATCAACATAAACTGAAAATACTTAAATGAAATTTTGACACTTGATCACACATATTCCATTTGAAAAAATTAATTGCTATTACCTATATTTCTGCATCCTATCTTTAATGTTTATTTTGACGTTTTATATTTTTTATTTATTTATTTATTTATTTTTAACAAATCTAGACCCGTGTTCCCGCTCATTCCCCCACCCCGTCAGAGCTCGTGCATTCTGCCAAACATGCTTTCCATCTCTTAGTCTTTCTCAATATTTTCCATGGAGACGTTGACTGTTTTGAGCAGAAGTTCACTGTTTCAGTCAGTTCTTTGATGCAGTATTTTCTGTTGTTGTTGTTGTTTCCAAAATGCATTATGTCCAACTGCTTTGTACAGAAAAGCTCAGAGGGGCCCTACACAAGAAATACTTACAACTGGGGTAATTGGTGACTAGCATGCCACAGATGAGGGGATACCATTCGTCGTTGTTTTTCTGGGACTGTGTTATCTACTTCATCATTGACGTTTTAAACCATAATAAATCCATTTTGTGATAACAGGTGAATCATGCTGCAGATACTGTAAATTAATATAAAGAACATACACAACCATAGCCACATTTACTTCTTGTCCTAAGGTACTTTGATTATTATAACGTTTGGTATAAAATTTTATTACTCATATAAGAAGTGGGCAGTACTGTTTTATTTTCTTAAGTCTTCTATTTTGAATGTGTTGTATATGTGTGGGGCAGAAGTTGTGTCATTGAATCCACATGTGTGTAGGCAATCCACTGAAAGAGGTCAGAGAGAGCAGACCAGATCCCCCTGCAACTGGAAGTATATTGTGAAGCATGTTGCTGTTGCTTCTCTGTAACACCAACCGCCCCGCCCTCTGCAAAATTAGTAAGAACACTTAGCCAATGATCCGTTTTTTTAAGCCCCACAACTGTTTTCTAATTAAAACTTGTTCTATGACTATTTAAATTATCAACTCTGGTGCTATGTGATCATAAGATACCTTATGATTAAATGCGCTTTTCTTAGTATATATAGATAAGGATGAGGGAACTTGCTGATGGAGGAAGATAGTTTATTACTGACAGGTTTCTAGTGGCACGAATCTGTGGAAGTTACCAAGCTCGAATTGATGACTAGAGAAAGTAAAAGATTGTGGCAGAGAATTATAAGAGAGACTGACAAACTCAAAAGGACCTAGAGGGTCCAATGAAAACTAAAGGAAGAATTCAGAGAAGTAAGAAGAGAGAATTGAAAAACTCAAAAAGGAACCTAGAGGGATACAATAACAAACTCCAAAGAAGAGAGAGATGGACAAAACTCAGATAAGAATGAGACGAGAAAGAAAAAACAAAACACTTAAGGGAAGTAGAAACACATTGAAAAAGAAGCCAACCAACGAACGTAAGGAAACCAAGAAGAGATTGAGGAAACTCATAAAGAAAATGGATATATAAGGAAATCAACAGGATGAAAGGAAATAAGGAAATAGAACACTTATCCAACCAGGAAGAAAGGAAAGGAAAAAGCCTCAGAAATAGAATGGAGGAAGGCAGAACAACAGATATCAGATTTGGAAGATAACACGGCAACTAAAAAACTCAAATACAAGTTATGACAAATTTAAAAAATACACAAAACTGGAACAACCAAGAAATATGGGACACTATGTAAAGCTCAAACCTCGCAATCATGGGAATAGAGGAGAGGAGAAGAATCTCAAGAGAATAGTATTGATCAGAATCTTCAACAGAATAATAGGATGAAAACTTCGCCAAATAAAGTAGACAACCCATTCAAATACAAGAAGCACACAGGACTCCAATAGACAAAGATCAGAAGAAACTCCCCCACCGCCATTCACAGATCAAAATGCTAGATGCCCAAAACAAGATAAAATTCTAAGGCTCACAAACCAAAAAACAAGTCACATACAAAGGGAGAACCCATTCAGATTACAACTGACTTCTCCCAGTTAACATGGAAAGCATGAAGATACATGGGAGCAAGCATTCCCAGTGTTTAAGGGACTATGGATGCCAACCCATGATATTTACCCAGGCAAAAATGTCAATTACAGTTGAAGGAGCAGAGAAGAATCTTCCAAGACAAATAACAAGATGGTAGAATACATGTCCAGAAAACCAACTCTCCAGAAAATGTTGAAGCAATTCAAAGGGAAGAATAGAGGAGGAGCAACTGATCCCTCCAAGCTACCTAGGAAAAAGAAAAACTTAAGAAAAATATAAAACATAGGAGTAGATTCAGAGACTAATTCAGCCCAAATGGATAATAATGTGAAAGGAAAAAATATCCATTTTTTCCAAATTTTTCTATTTTTTTAACCTTAAATATTGAATGGGGTGACTCCCCAATTCAAAAAAGGCATAGACAATGAGAAGAATGGATTAGGAAAACAAAATCCATTCTATCATGCAGACTAGGCAGGAAAACCCATATCAGATTCAAGGACAGACACCAACTTTAAGTGAATGGATGGAAGAAAACATTCCAAGCAAATGGTACCAAAAAAAAGAAAGCAGGTGTCGCAACCCTAATATCAGACAAAATTTAGACTTTCAAATGCAAAGAAATCAAAAAGCCAAAAGGGCATTAATTTCATTTTAAGGAACAATGACCATGAAGATCTCACAGTCGATTGAATATATATGCACCAATCCGGTGCACCAAATTTTGTAAAGACAATTCTTCAGGATCCAAAGACACAGATTAATCCCAGCACAATAATATTAGGGGATTTCAATGCCCTACTAAGTTCTTTAGACATATCAAAAAGAGGACAAGGATAAACAGAGAGACATCTGAAAACTTGAATGTACATTACACAAAATGGACCTCACAACATCTATCGAATATTTCACCCAAACGTCAGATAATACACTTTTCTACATAGCACCCGACAGAACATTCTCCAAAGTAAATCATATACTGGGACACAGGGAAAAAAACTCAACAACAAATACAAAAAGATTTGAATAATTTCATGCATTCTTTTCAGACCACAGTGCAATAAAACGCTCAATATTGAAACCACCAGGATAAACTCTATCAACCTACAGAACACAGGTGAGACTAAACAATACTCTTCTGAATAATGATATGGGTCAAGGAAGACATAAGAAAGAAATAAAAAAACATTCCTGAAACTAAATGACAATCGATAATACAATGCAGAAAACTATAGGACACTTTTAAAAGGCAGTCCTAATAGGAAAGTTTATAGCTCTAAGTGCCTACATTTAAAAAAAAAAAAAAAACAGAAAGAGCACAGTGTGTTAGATCTTTCACAACACTCCAGCTAAAAGTACTTGAGAGACAACAACAAATGAATGCTAAACGCAGCATACAAGAAGAAATAACAAAAATCAGAGCAGAGATCAATGAAATAGAAACAAAGAAAACCATACAAAAAATCATTGAATCCAAAAGCTGGTTCTGTGAGAGAATAAACAAGATAGACAGACCTCTAGCCCAGTTAACCAAAAGAAAGAAGGAACAACTCCAAATCAATAGAATCTATGATGAAGGGGGAAATATCACAACAGATAATGAAAAGATCCAGATGATCATACGGAATTACTTTAAAAACCTATATTCAACTAAGTTTGAAAACCTAGAATAAATGGATGAATATCTGAAAGCTTGGGAATCACCAAAGCTCAACCAAGAAGAGACCGACAGCTTAAATAGACCAGTAATATGTAAAGAAATTGAAGATGTAATAAGCAGCCTCCCAACCAAAAAATGCCGAGGCCCAGATGGTTTCACAGCAGAATTCTATAAAATATTTCAAAAAGACTTACAACCATTAATATTCACGTTGTTTAGAAGGATACAAACGGAGGGAGTTCTCCCAGATTCCTTCTATGAAGCCAGCATCACTCTAATACCAAAACCAGGCAAAGATGCAACCAAAAACGAGAACTATAGACCCATATCCCTAATGAACACAGATGCCAAAATTCTACATAGGATACTGGCAAATCGCATACAGACCCACATCAAGAAGATCATCCACCATGACAAATTTGGATTCATACCAGAGATGCAGGGATGATTCAACATATGAAAATCAATAAATATCATCAAGCATATAAACGGACTGAAAGACAAAAACCACACCATCATCTCAATTGACAGGGAAAAAGCCTTTGACAAAATCGAGCATCTGTTCATGTTTAAAGTCCTAGAGGGAATTTGATTGGATGGATCATACCTTAATGTAATCAAAGCCATATACAGAAAACCCACAGCCAATATAATCCTAAATGGGGAAACGACAGAAGCATTCCTCTTAAGGGTAGGAACTCGGCAAGGCTACCCCCTGTCACCACTCCTTTTCAACATAGTGCTTGAATCCCTTGCTAGGGCAATAAGGCAAGAAAAGGAAATTAAAGTAGTTCTAATAGGAAAAGAGGAAGTCAAGCTATCCCTTTTTGCTGATGATATGATTGCCTACTTAAAGGATGCTAAGAACTCCACCAGGAAACTCCTAGAAATGATTAGGAGCTTCAGTAAAGTGGAAGGATACAAAATAAACCTGGAAAAATCAGTAGCCTTTCTGTACACCAAGAGCAGGCAACTGAAGAAGGAATACAAGGAGAACTCCCCACTCACAATAGCCTCAAAATCAATAAAACACCTAGGAACAAACCTAACCAAAGACACCAAGGACCTCTTTAACAAAAATTTTAAACCTCTGAAGAAGGAAATTGAAGAAGACATCAGAACATGGACAAACATCCCATGCTCATGGATTGAGAAAATAAATATAGTAAAAATGCCCATTCTACCTAAACTTGTATACAGATTTAATGCAATCCCAATCAAAATCCCCAAGAGCTTCTTCACAGGTTTGGAAAAAAAATCCTCAATTTCATTTGGAAAAACAAAACACCCCGAATAGCCAAAGCAACTCTGGGCGAAAAGAGCAATACAGGGGGGATCGCTGTACCAGACATTAAAATATACTACAGGGCTATAGTCATAAAAACAGCCTGGTACTGGCACAAAAATAGACCAGTTGACCAATGGAATAAAATTGAAGATCCAAACCTGAGCACGTACAATTTCAGCCTTCTCATATTTGATAAGGAGGCCAAGAAGACACATTAGAGGAAAGACAGCATCTTCAACAAGTGGTGTTGTCAAAACTGGATCACCACCTGTTGAAGAATGAAATTAAACCCCTACCTCTCACCCTGTACAAAAGTCAATGCCAAATGGATCAAAGTCCTCAACGTGAAATCCAAAACTCTGGAGGTGATAGAAGAGAAACTTGGCAGCAGACTACAAGACATAGGTGTAGGAAAAAACTTCTTGAATCAGACAGCAGCTGCACAAGAAATAAGATCGACAATTGAGAAATGGGACCTCATTAAACTCAACAGCTTCTGTACAACAAAGGAAACAATAAAGGAAGTGAAGAGAAAACCCACAGAATGGGAGGAAAAATTCACAGCAGATACATCTGAGAAAGCATTAATTTCCAGAGTATACAAGCTACTCAGAAAACAAAGAAGAAAGAAAACAAATGAATCACTCAGAAGATGGAGCAAAGATCTGAACAGAGACTTCACAGAGGAGGAATTAGAGATGGCTGAGAAATGCCTTAAGAAGTGTTCAACATCACTAATAATTAAGGAAATGCAAATTAAAACCACCTTAAGATA